>BSBM01000057.1:21717500-22317500 GCA_027924585.1 Larix kaempferi | reverse complement strand
ACCTAAATGACATTGATATCGTGGCCTTAAAAGAGGATTTTCTTAAATTTCCTAAGTGGAAAATGATTAATATTTTCCTAATTATAAATTAGGAATAAAGATAAAATGATTTATTATACCAAGAAAACATATTGGTATTTATAAATAACTATTTAAATTTTATTACAAATAAGTTAAATGAATTAAGTAAGATTAAAGAAGGACTGATTGTCCTTCATTAAAAATAAATTCTCTAAAGTATTAAAAAGCTCTAAAAGATTATCTACAAAATTAGAAAAGATCAACTAGCAATTAATGCATGGGTATGCATGGATGACTAGTAACTAATAAATATGTATGCATGGATTAACTCTCAGCTATTAATATTATGTTAACTATATAAGTTGGAAGTTAAAGATAAGTTCATATATTTAGTTATGTTCAGATAAGATAATTATTTTAAGTAAATTAATTAAAGTTAGCTTAATATAAAGCTTAAGAGATAAATTGGCGGAGTTACAATTAAGATAAGTTATTTATCTTAATGTTAATTAGCTAAAGTTAACTAAGGTTAAATAAAGCTAACTAAGTTACAGTTAGCTAAGTTAAAGATAAGTTAACTAATTAGTCAAAGATTGACTAAAGTAAGTAAGTCAGTTAAGAATAACTCAAGATAATAAGTTAAGTTCAAACAAGAACTTATAGTGATAAGTCAAAGCACAAAAAAATAGCATTGGCTATAAAGAAAGCACTAAGGTGCTAATAAAAGGGGGATTTTTTTGGAAGCGAAGAATTCATGGAAAAATGAAGAAGATTGATTAGAGAAAGATTATGGAGAAATACCCTTACTCCCTAGTGGATTCCTGCCCAGCTCGGGAGTGGTATCTCGGCGGGAAAACCTATGTCGGATAGAGATCAGTTGGATGAGTGTTTTTCCCATCTGTTTCAAGTAAGTAGGTCTCTTCGCATGTGTTTATAATTCCTTTTATAAATTCCATAAATGTTAAGGTATTTCTTCGGTATGAAAGTAATTAGTTATTTTTGCATTGGAATATTGTGAACAATAATTATGTAGTCCTAGTTTCATAGAGTTTCTACATATTCAGTGAATCTTAAGAGACCGGTGCTATTGACATTGTATAATTATGAGTTTGATTCTCTGCAAAATCACAGAAGTAAAGATTTGTTTCAAACTAGTATTGTCAAGGTTCTTTTAACAAATCGCTTTTTATCCTTTTTAAATGGTTGTTAATGGTAATCGATGTAACGTTAAACTTATGGCAAAAGGGAATTATAATGATCGATGCACTGCTTAAAAATCTAGCGATCAATCCAATGGATTGAATCCCCGTGTGTAAAAATATTTAGTGACTGCATACAACAATCAATTCGTTGTTTGAATCTCTTTGCATGGAAGCACTAAATGATTTCTGTAGAGACTAAGGTGATTCAGGATATTTATAAGGATCTTAGTCTAATCTTCTTCTGGAAGTGATTCGTGGAACGTTGGTCATACTTTTAAGATAGAGACTGTGTAAAGTGTGTTTTGAGTATCGAGCCGAGGTTTCCACATCTAGTTATATGTTGTTTTACTGCATGTGTGAACTGCGTATGCATTTTTCCCTCAATCCAATCTGCTCACATCATTTGCCTCAAGTTAGTCTCATTGATTAACTTGTCAAATAGAAGACTGTTGGTTTCTTTAACTAGTTATTCTTTCGCTGTGTTAAACTAGCGATGTCGGGCATAATTCTCATACCAAGCCTTTCGATTGAATTACCTTAATTGTGTTTTCTTTCGAAGATTATTATTTTTGAAACTCTGTCATCAAGGCATAATACTTTTTCAAATTTTGAAGTCAATTAGTAATCGAGCGATTTGTGTATTTTGTTCCTAAAGTACACAAATTGTTGAATTTAGAACTCTTAAGGAGTGGAGTAATATCTTTCATTAAGTAGGGATCAGTCTATGCGTCAATGGATTCAAAATGAGTTAAATCTATGATTCGCGTAGAAACCATACACTCTCTGTTTTATGCCAGGTGGATCTCTTGCAAGTGCGCCAACTCTGCTTGATTATGATATAATGTTTCCAAACTTAATAGCTCTTCTCCCTATCAAACTACTCGTTTAACATTATGTGTAGCTCACTGTTGAGTAGTGGAAATTACTACCATATGACTTGAACATTGCATGTATGTAACGCCTCGTTTTAACATTTCTACGTGAACTACCATTATATGTTGTATTTGTTTGATTGTGAGACTTCATCGGTTTCATGACACTGTGGACATATGGTTCTATTATTTTGCCGATATATATGTGTGTGTGTGTGGTTAATATTATGATCGGTAGTCATGTTTAGATATGTGTAATGTGTTAATTATGTCTCATATATGCAATTACTGAATGATGGGTATGTGGATACCGTTACAGTTATATGTTGAATAAATGAATGTTATGCCAGGTGCATGGTGAATAAATGAATTTATTGTTGTTATGTTATGATGAAATGTATGTGTACATGTTGAGGATTTATGCACGATATTCTAGATTGTATGTCAGAGACTAACTTACATGTTAAAAGACTAAGTAATAGTTGGATCCTACGCGGTGGGAGAGCCTCGGGGACATGGACTTCGAAAGCTAAATGGTATGCGAGTGATGCATTATTTAATTTCGCATGTTTATTATGATGTATGGGTGGGGTAGGGTTTTAGGAAACTCGTTTTCCCAGATTGGATATACGATGAAAAACATAGTACAAGCGCAACACAGTTATTATGTCGGGTAGACATAGTCGCTTGTTCCATTGGGGGGGTGGAGGATTTACCCACCCTTATCCCCGAAACCCAGAGTCATGGGAGGGTTGTGCTACGGTGCGCTCGCCAAGGTGTGTGATGATGACTGGTGGCTTCCTGCTAGGGAAGCTTGGTCGATGTAGTCGACACTTCCGCTTATGGGTTCTAGTTGGAGCCGGTCATGGTTTGACACTTCAAGGTAGTCCAGCAGAGGAAAGGATAGGATGCGGAAGTTAGTGGTGATTCAGGTAGATGATGTAGGTAGGTAGGTGTATCTTGAAGTCGAAAACAAGATATAACTGTGTGTGGGAAAACCCTTGATTGATTATGTGTCGTAACTCACTAATGTATGAATTGCCGTAACTTAATAAGATGCAGTTAGGTAAAAGACTGTACCTTGCAAACTATGTTCAACATGTGTTAGTGAACAATACATTTCATGATTATAATTGTTGTATGTGATTTAGTACTATTAGTGTACTTACGCGAGGTATATAAGTTGTAGCTACGCTTACATAACTCGTCTACATATTTATAAATTGCGTGAAATATTGTTGAATAATAATGTTAATACGGTTAATAATTAATTATTGTTGATTAATGTTAATAATGTCGATTAAGGTTAATAATGATGATTACTGTTAATAATGTCGATTAAGGTTAATAATGATGATTAATGTTAATAATGTCGATTAAGGTTAATAATGATGATTAATGTTAATAATGATGATTAATGTTAATAATGTAGATTAATGTTAATTATTGTCGATTACGGTTAATAATGTTGATTAATGTTAATAATGTAGAGTAATGTTAATTATTGTCGATTAAGGTTAATAACGTTGATTAATGTTAATAATGTAGATTACTGTTAATTATTGTCGATTAAGGTTAATAATGTTGATTAATGTTAATAATGTAGATTAATGTTAATTATTGTTGATTAAGGTTAATAATGGTGTTTAATGTTAATAATGTAGATTAATGATTAATGTTTGTTGATTAATAAACAAGTTACGGTTAATTTATGTAGTAAATAATGCATTTGGTTAATAATGCTTAATTGAATGTTAATGAGTTTGATTAGTAAAGACTAAGGGTTAAATGTTAAAAGGGTATTGTAATGTTAGTAAGGATAATATTAACTTAGAAGGGTAAGATTAATTACGTACCAAACGATATTAATTAATTAATTAAAATGTAGGGATAAGGTTTAATTAATATATTACTTAATTTATTATAATTATGTCATAGTTGTTTAGAACCATGGTGTAAATTACAAATAATACCATATGCCATTATTTAACAAGTCTTTAAATTGTATTTGAGTTAATTAATTTAAATATTAATTAAATTGTGAAATATTGAATAATGAGTCAACAAATGATTAAGGGAAATAAAAGGGATTAAAATTAATTTGAGAAGTGATGGTTGGTAGGTGAACCAACCAACACATATATAATATTCAATTATTAATGGGAGTCATGGGGGATGGGATCGAGGAAATACTTTGAGGGAAAACATTAATGGGGAATATAGGGGTATTAATGGTAGAGAAAAAGAGTTGGCAAGGGAGAGGATAAGGTCGAGAAGAAGAGTGGGAGAGGGGGAATCTCTTCACCTTGGGATATTTTGGGGGAAAAATTACAGAGAAGAGATAGAAATTTACAGAGAAGAGGAGAATGGGGGTTCTTGTTGGATATTTCTGAAGGGATATAACCGGTTGGCTTGTACTCGGTTTGGGATCGGGGTTCCAAAGGGGTACGTTTGGAGCTGGGTGGTCGGCGAGACCTCGCCAGTTGGCAGGGTGGCATACTTGTCTGGTCGGTTGAGTCTCAACGGTTTGAGAATATTTTGGTTGTAGGGCTACAACAGGACATACATCAAGCAGGGAAACAAATGGGAGCATCAACAAAGGGGGGATCTACTAGCTATTATAGGTACTTATCCTACAGGTATAATGATAATTTCTAGGTTGTCATATTTTATTTCTGGTTATGAAAACAAGAATTATATGATGTTTACACCTGCACAAACACAAATGGTTAGAAATAGATATAACCATAAATATATATATGTAGCAACCTGTAAATGTAAATGTTATATTTTTACAGGCATGAAATTTAAACAAAACCAGAAATGAAAACATAAACTTTGACACATTATGTAAACAAATAATTTTTTTTTAGATTGAATCATAAACTAAGTAAAATTAGGACATGGGTCCTACATATGGTATTAGAGCCATGGTTCCAAATTTGGAACCAGAGGGTTCACTATATTGAATAGAACACTACATTGACTAGGACATTAAAAAACAATTACTAGAAAATTTGACTCCTGTGCAAGTTTACTAGTTGCGGAAGCCGTAAACCTGCATAAGACAAGGAGAAGAGTTAGAACTTATGATTTTAATAACAACAAAGAAAAATAAAACATGTGGGTAAATTATTCTTTGTGACTGCAAGTGAATTAAATGAGGAACATAGTTAAAGTTAAAAAAAAAATATAGGGAAAAGTATATATGCATATATATAGAGAAAAAAATGTATATATAAATGTATGTATAGAACTAAGGAAAAAAGATATATATATAAAACCAAAAAAGAAATTATATGTATCCATGAACAAAAAAAAAATTAACATAGTTAAAAAAAAATGGGTTGAGTTCAGGCTAGCGCGGCCTAGGCAAGTTGGCCTATAGGCGCAGGGAGTGGCCATCGCAGCCCTACCAGTATCCCATGGGGCTTGCGGCCAGGGAAAGGCTGGCCAACAGTTGTGTTACAACCATGGTAGCCCAGCCAGCAGCCCACGGGGCTTGCGGCCAGGGCAAGGCCAACCGACAGCTGTGCTGTGGGCATGGCAACCCGGCCAACATCCCACTGTTAAGATTCAATATGCTAAGATAGATAAAATCAGTATTACATTCAATTTCATATCTATAGCATATACATGATCACTGAAAGAACAACAAGCACAACATAAACACAAGATACACAATTTATCCTGGGAAACCCTCATGGGCTAGAAAACCTAGCAAAGCTTCCTCAATATAGAAGACCAGCAAATACAAAGATATAATCCCCAAACATGAGCTCCTTCTCCTCCATAGAATATCTCTCTCTCTCCTATGCGCCAATCACAAGTGAGTGAATGAGTGTGTGAGTGTGATAAATGAGGAACACACCTCCTCTATTTATACACTGCTCCAACTTAACTTACTAACTAGGTCGGCCCCAACTTTAACCACTAGGGACTTAAACACCCCATTACAACTGACTTTGGGCCGACCGCACTAGGGAATTCTAATAACCCAAGTTACCACATTCTGACGGAGGAATAAACATCTCCGGATAGACTATAAGGTCTTCACAGAGGAATGAAACATCTCTAGAATAATAAAGTACAAATATAATATTATTAGAAGTTACAATATTTCAACACTCCCCCTTAACGAGAAGGATATTAGAACAACATATGCAAGAGCAAGGAGTCATCAACTACATGATACATGATACATCTATAAATCATTGGAAGCATTTTTCATACATCATTAGTAACTCAAACAGTTACTGGAACATCTTCAAGATCTTCAATACTGGAACATCAACATCTTCAGTACTGAGTATTCATCTTCTGCAGCACTCGAACACCTACAGTAACATCATCATCTGTATTTCTCTATCAACATCATCAACATCTGGATCCTCTTGATCAATAGCATCAACATCTGGATCTCCCGATCAACATCATCAACATCTGGATCCTCTTGATCAACAACGTCAACATCTAGATCCTCTCGATCAATAACATCAACATCTGGATCCTCTCGATCAACAACATCAACATCCGGATCTCCCGATCAACATCATCATCCGGATCTCTCGATCAACATCATCATCTGGATCTCTCGATCAATAGCATAATCTGGATATCTCGATTAGCAACATCAACATATGGATCCTCTCGATCAACAACATCAACATCTGGATCCTCTTGATCAACAACATCAACATCTAGATCCTCTCGATCAACAACATCAACATCTGTATCTCTTGATCAACATCATCATCTGGATCTCTCGATCAACAACATCATTTGGATCTCTCAATCAACATCATCCTCTGGATCTATCGATCAACAACATCATCTGGATCTCTCGATCAACAACATAATCTGGATGTCTCGATCAACAACATCATCTGGATCTCTCGATCAATAGCATCAACATCTGGATCTCCCCATCAACAACATCATTTGGATCTCTCGATCGACAACATCATTTGGATCTCTCGATCAACAACATCATCATCTAGATCTCCAATCAACAACATCATAGAAGCATACTCTGCAACACACATGATCTAATTACGGGATGATCAATCCCTCTCACTTTAGGACATAGGGCCAAGGATGATACAATCATGATCCACTTACTGGATGATCAATCCCTCTCATTTTAAGACACCTCTCATGTCTATGGACGATGCAGTCCAGATCTACTAACAGGATGATCGGTCCTTATCAATTTAAGACACCTCTCATGTCTAGGGACGATGCAATCCCAACCACATTACCAGTCCTTTTTCATACTGGATGTGATCTAGATCAAATATTAGGATTTATCACCACAGAGCCAGTCCCTTTTCATACTGGATGTGACCTAGATCAAATCTAGGATTTACCACCACAGAGCCAGTCCTTTTTCATACTGGATGTAACCTAGATCAAATCTAGGATTTATCACCACAAAATCAGTCCTTTTTCATACTGGATGTGACCTAGATCAAATCTAGGATTTACCACCATAGAGCCAGTCATTTTTCATACTGGATGTGACCTAGATCAAATCTAGGATTTATCACGTACATTTTGAACCAACTGTTCAGGGACGATGCAGTCCTATCACATACATTTTGAACAAACCGTTCAGGGACGATGCAGTCCTATCATGTACATTTTGAACAAACCATTCAAGGACAATGTAGTCCTATCACATACATTTTGAACAAACTGTTCAGGGACGATGCAGTCCTATCACGTACATTTTGAACCAACTTTTCAGGGACGATGCACTCCTATCACGTCTACTTAGACTGTGGGAGAGGGCAAGCTGGGGTAACAACATAACCGCTTTAGACTCGTGCTACTGACCCAACATAGTCAGAGAGGGATCTATCATAAACTTCATAAAAGACTGAAAATAAGCAATAAAATTGCAGCCATGAAGAACACACAGATTTGATAGAAGACTGAAAATAATCGATGAAAAATGCACAACCTTCTCACTAATCATATTCATTCAAAGCGTGCTCAGAAGGTCAGACTTATGGTGGGGCAAATTGTGTAGAAGTGTGGTAGGATAATCATAGGGGAAAAACGTTGGGCGATGGAGTCAAGACGCTATATGTAAATCGAATAGCAGTGCCGCAGTACGGACTATTAAAACAGAGGCAAGGTAGCCACCCTCTTGCCATCGTAATGCTATTTTCTGGTGATAAAATAAGAAAGGAAGAACATACCATTGATACGAGCACCTAGCATGGATGAATTCGACATCAACTTTAGTGGCAATATTGAGTGAGCACCTGAGATAATAACCAGAGCTTGTTTCCAAGAATTCTAAGCTATTATACACTAATCTCAGATATGAAAGAGAAAACATAATGTAAATGTGTAACAGGAAGTATGATCACATGAAGAATAAAGAAAAAACAGACTACAAGTAAAGTAACGCATGAATCTCTGCCAAATATCTGCCATAGGTACTGCAATTCTATTCAATACTATGCTTCAAAACAAAGCTCAATCTCCCCAGGGTCATAGCCAAAAATGATTTTCCAACCCATTTGTCTCCTATTACATAGCTATTCATAGGCTCTCGGCCCTGGACCGAGCATCAAAAACAATTACAAAACATGCTGTGACTATGCTGCCACCTACACAATTCAGTTTGCTACCCTTGATAGAAAATTACAAAAATGACAAGGAATGCTATTAGACGAGCCATGACTGACTGTACAGGTGTCCTTTGCAGGGTACAGACTGCCTTGGCTTCAAACAACGGACATACCCAAATTGGCCTCAAAACGGAGGAAAAATACCCACATACTTAGCTAGAAATAGACTTGTCGGGAAAAGAAAAGGAATGTCGCGAACAGGATGCCACCTCATTCTAGAGTCTTCAATTTTACCTGCGGATCGAAAAAGTATTCTACTTTCAGGGTGTCATCCACCGGTGTTCTTTCAGCTGCGGGAGGAGGTGTTGCTTCCTCGGTGGGGACGATGTATTCTCGGAACATATCCATGTCCTGATGAACGTCCCACTTGTCTTCACTGGTCCCTTTCTTCCTCAACTGACGTCGAACCTGCCTGTCCCTTTGCTGGCCTGCGTGCTCTTCGGGTTCACTGGCTGAGCTCTCTTCCACGTGGTCGAATGCTATCGAGGAAGAGGGAACATGCTCCTCCTCCATTTCGGACCACACCTGCTCTGGCACGACAACCACTTCGGCTCTCTTCCCACTCTCCATAACCTGCTCTCAACTGAAAGATGCCTGAATGGTCGAGCTCTCCACCCTCCGGTATGGACGTGATCCGTGCACCATGGGAGCCATACCTATAACTAGCATGACAATGAAGACAGTCCTAAGCCATCATTTCTCCATGATTTGTTGACTCGAACCCCGAATGAGTGGGTATGATGACTGGAGTCAGTACCGGTGTCAAAGCGTGCTGGACCAGGCATTCATGGTGGGTGGACAAACATACGACATCGCTGAGGTGGCCTCCGTCCATTTGGCAATCATTAGTTTGCAGATGAGACGCTTTTTATCTGTCGAAACCTGTGATCAAACCAGGACCTTAGATCTTGGCCATGGTTTCATCTGAACTGTTGAATGACGTTGCCTCTACCAACTTCGCGAATTTGGGACCTATGGGTTTTCCGCACAAGTAACATCTGCGAAGTAGATCTGGACCGCAGATATGAACTCCACCAAATCTAAGACGTCGAAAGATGCAACACTTTAAGAAAAGTTTGCAAATCTGAATCACAACCTTTTCCCCACAAGTAACATTTGCAATCAACATGTGAGTCGTTGATTTGCATCCTCCGTTGTTGATCAACCTTCAACTTTCCCGTTCATTAACCCTATACTAGATCCTCTCGGCCACCTTTCCTCTTGTCTACAGACCCGACCTGCTATACAGGGCCTTGATTTTCCCCATTCTTAGGGGGATGCCATCCAAGGGGTGGGATTCTTTTGGAGATCTTTGTGCCCTTGCAACCTCACTTTGCAAAAACCCTTCTTCAAATGCATAACACAATTACAGTGCTAACAAGGAGAAAAGGCCATGATGGACCAGGCTTACCTAGGATTTTCGTAGCTCTAATAAAACCTCCGCTTCAACCACCTTATCACGCTAAGCTCGTACCCCGAGTGTCAAAACCATGCCAAATGACAAGTTACAAGCATTAGTCACAATCTTTAGCAAAACGAAAGTATGGCATCAAAATCTTAAACATGATAAGAGATACATAGGTTACCTTAGAAGACTGACTCCACGCCTTCTTTCCATTTAAAATGAGTGTAGGCCTGAGAAACACTCATGGCCCAACGCTGGCTTCATGGCCATTTCGAAACCATAGAGCTATTCTCTCTTATCATCAAACTAGCAAACCCTAAGAGCTTTTCTCTCCTTCCAAACACAACAACGAAAATGAACTACAACAAAGAGCACACTAGTCGCTTAGAGCCTTACCATACTCTAGCTGGGAAGCACGATCGAATGGTAAGCACATGGCAACATTTATTACCACCTACCTCCACTTAATTTGCAATACTTACCCACTCTCCATAGTAGAGAGTGACAGTCCTTCACATAGCTCGATTTTATCACCATAGTATGAATTGAACAAATGATTGACTTTTATCAAAACAAACTTCTATGGTTGCAAACTTTAAAAGAGTTAGGATTAAAATCATTCCTGTAAAGCACCTACAAAACAAAGGGATAATTAAGCTTTAGCATATAGCTAAGTAAGCCAGGCCATTGTCACCTTTCTCACACCCTTCAATCTTTTAGAGTTTACAAAGATACTTTAAAGGAGAAATTATTACACATTAAAATTAAACCATTAGAGTTTAAGCATACACAAAGCTAGCCAACGAACGAAACATAATTATAAACATTGGCTCATTATGGAGCGTTAAGATCAGATCCAAGGAATTACTTTTGAGGATTATAGTTGAATCCATTCACATCAATTAAATCGAAACAGAGTATCATAAACATGAGTTTAAACTTTATATACACATTATAAGTGATAGGTCTTCTATTTATTTCCAGTGCTGAAGTTAATTTAATAAACATTAGATCCGAATGGTTAATTTAGCGCACACAGTTTTTTTTTAATTTTAATTTTACAGTTTTGAGGGACATTACAAGGTATGGAGTTAAACATTCAAAAATCATTTTTTCTTATAAATGGGGTTGTGGAAGGAGTCCTGCACAAGTCATACTTTTTTCCCTTTTTCAGATGGAATTAATTGATACATGTTTTAAGTATTTATGATATTTTTTGAAGCCAAACAATCATTTGAAGCAATATTGGTTCTGGTTGTTAAAAAAGAGAGATACGAAAATTGACAACTATTTTTATAGATGGATTTCCCTTGGGGGGGGGACTAATACTTCTCAAATATTTCTTGGAGAACATTCTAGTGTACTGGTTATCCTTAGCTAAAGTTTCAAAATACATTTTGAATAAAATAAAGCAATGTATATCCGATAATTTTATAGATTGGAAAAAAAAACTGTAAAGAAGGGGTTCATTTAGCTAGGTGGGGAAATATTTATATTCCTAAGAAGTGTGAAGGCTAGGGAGTAACTTTTTTTTTGGTTTGGTAAGGATTTGGATATGAAGATTTTATGGAGGGAATTGTTTGGGAGAGGCTTATGGAGTAAAATTATAATGGAATTTTTTTTAAGAAATAAGGCATGTGATTAAATAGATCAAGAAGACAAAGAAGAAAGGATCAAATGCTTCAAATATTTGGAGAGGGTTGATTGACTCTTTTCCTAGTATGGGAAACTGGCTAGGTGTTAGCTAGCATGGAAAATAGGAGATGTCAGACAAGTAAAAATTGACGAGGATCTTTTTATTGGACCTGAAGGGTTCTTTAAGTGTCAGCTGCTACCACTTCACATCTATGGAATTTGGGTATTTTCTTCCTAGTTCAAGTGAAAAGACCTGATAATGGAATTTCAAATGTTTAGTACTGGTTGCAAGATGAAGAACTAAGTTTAACATGAGACTTGGTTGAAGAATGCGAAACCTTTATTACAGGTTTCAAACATTGTGGAATTACGTTATCAGAGATAGAGAATGGAGTCATTTTGTCTTGGAATGTTGCTTCAAGTCAAGTAAGTGCAAAAATGGATTATGAGGCTATTTCACTTTCTCGTCTTGATTATGAAGAAAAATGGTGGCATAATTCATTATGGAAATGGAATTCGCCATTAAAACTGAAGTGTTTATATTGGTTCGTGTTGGAGAATAAAGTAATGATGTGGGATAATTATTTAAAAGGAGGTGGTATTGGGACAAACTATTGTATTTTGTGTAAAAGGGAATATGAATCCGTTGACCACTTATTTGTCCAATGCTTTTTTTCTCAGCAAGTTTGGATGGAGGTATCTCAAATATTAAATTATTTAGTAGGATGGGATCAAGGATCCTTTGAAGGTTGTTTAGCTAAATGGGTTTCAAATGCATGTATTTATTCAGATTTTCCAATGTATGTTTCCTGGGGGATATGGAAACATGGGAATGTTTCACTTTTTGAAAATGTGGAAATATGCATTTCTAGGTTAAGTTCCAAGATAGTGGGAGTGTATAAAAGAGTATCATAAGAATTTGAGGGAAAAATATCCTAGATCTTTTTCTTTGCCTCATTTTTCTATGTCTAGTCATGTTGGTGTTTTTGATGGTGTGTCTCATATCAGGCATTGTGGGGCTGGTATGGTCATCATTTTTAGGTGTAATTGTAGCATTAATTGTTGGATGGGCTCTGGTGATGGATCCAATACAAGAGATGATTGCTTGGATCTTTGGGAACTAGTTATTTTTGCTATTCATAAAGGTATTATATCTTTGCAAGTGGTAGGGGATTCCAAAGTGATAGGGGATTTGGGATTCACAAATGAAAATATTTAGGTGGCCCTTATGGAACATGGGAAACAAATAATCAAGGAGTTACAAAGACAGTTCCATAGTTTATCTTTCAAGCATATTTATCAACATTTTAATGCTGTTGTTGATAAACTGTCAAAAAAGGCTATTGGTCAAGTGGAAGGACTTCTATTTTTTGAATAAATTGAGGATTAACAAGTGTTATCATCAAGCTCCCTCCAGGCTTATAAATGGTGCCATGCAAATTCCTTTAATAGTGTTCCTATTTTGTTAATGAAGTACTTAATATTTTTGGATTACTATAAATGTAATATTTCATGACTTCAATGAATAGTTTTTTGCGGTATAGTGGTTAGGGGAATAGTCATGGTTACTAAATATTTTCAAAGTACTATTTGTATGGGGAAGAAGCCCATAAAATTTTATGATGTCTTTAGGTGAGATAAGTAAGAAAGTGTCTCTTGAAAATTTATAGACACGCAAGTTTTTTGTAAAAGTTATCTTTGACTCAAGACTCTTGAATAACAAGTAGCATTTTTTTATTGTGACAAAAAAATAATGTTTAAGCAAAAATTAATTTAATAAAAATTTATATTAAATAAATTTTTTTATTCATGTTAAATAACTATACAAAATTTTACATATAAAAAGTTAATGTGTTTTAAAGTTTGTTATATTTAAATTTAAACTAATTTGATAAATTCAAATTTAAGATAAATATGTATAAAATTATATTTCTAAAATTCATCTGTTTTAAATTTGTTATATTTATTTAATAAACAAAATTTAAGATAAATAAGCAAAAAATTATATTTCAAAATTTGATGTGTTTAATAATCTGATAAATCCAAAGTTAAGATAAATATATATTGAATAATTTAAATTCCTCCATCCAAATTCTCTCACAAGATTATGATTTGACGTTTTATATTTGAAGTTTAAATATCCAACTCAACCGTTTCGACGCATATATATATGTGTCCATACGCCAACTACGTGGATTAGTAGTTGTTCTAATGGACAATTCAAATGTATTTAATAAAAAAAATAGTTAACCCAAAACACCCTTCATTAATATTTATGAGTTAAAAAAGTAATTAACCCAAACCATCCTTCATTAACATTTATCAGTCACAGTCACAATAAACATAAAATCATAGATGCAAATAACTAATGTATAACCCAATCAGCTCTAAGAAGAGTTTGGCAATGTTCATCTGCAACCTTCCTTTATGTAGTATGGCATTGCTACTACAAACCCCATGGCTCCACTTATTAGTGGCTGACTTTGGGGATTTGGACCCTCCAACATAACAAGTGCCATGGTGAGACACCCTTTGTGACAATGTTGTCTAACATATAAATTGCATGCATGCTCCTATCACTCTTATCTTGGCCACTAGCCTTAAGCATGGGCAAGCATGGGCTTGCTATGGTTTAACTTACTGAGGCAAAGTTGAGGGAAGCAATGGAAAGCCGGGTAAGTTAAAAAATACAAGAGAACTTGGAGGAACTCTAATCATTATACGTGGGGCATTGCCCCAATACATGATATGTTGTTGGAGATGCTCCAGCTCGAGCAATATTTTATTAGTGTGTACAATAATCTCTAGTAGCCCAGTAGCATGCATTAATGTTGCATCATATTAAGATACTTGATTTAACGATACCACAAAATCAAACCTAGCAACTTATTCAAAAGACGGCTTAAGTTTGGAAAAGCATCCAAGTGGCCTAAAACTCAACGGTCCATCATAAGAGCTTGTCTAGTAAAGCAAGCTATTCGTTACTATGTCATTACTGAGTCATCGAACCCAAAATGTGTCACGCTCATCATTATTTGGAGGCATACATATATTCCAACCGTAAATTTTGTTATCCGTGTTAAAAATAACACACACAAATTTATATGAGTGGCCTTTATCCCACTCAATTAAAAAATATGAAAAATTTGTGCAGTCAATATTTAAGATTAACTCCTTTCCATCTATGTGATCTAAAAAAATGTCGCCCTAAGGGAAATAATTGACATGGCTTTGTTACAAGGTCATTGAGGTGTTAGAAATTCTAGGAGGTCATTTTCATTAAATTCAAATTACATCATGGCACAATTAAGTTTTTCTAAGCATTGGCATAGAGACAAGTTCAATAGAAGATGCATTAGTAAATGGCCATGCACTACAATAGTATGATTACATAAAATCGTAAAACATTGAATATGCATAGTCTAAGAAGTTCTCTTATAAATTCTTTATACACAATATATCCAATCCTGTGAACATGTTGTAAGAAGCATAGACCATTTTGTATGAGTGAATTATAGTTGTCCAATTTCGTATTTTATTGCAGAATCTTCTATAACTCCCTTAGATTCCTATATACAAGCATATATCCATCATATTTCCAAATCTATCAAGCATTGAGAGGGATCAAATCCTTGAAGTGCAAACATATCCTTAAGCAGTGCACTATACAAAATGTTTCACCTTAAAACATTTGATCACTCTTGGCACTTGATCGATCGAAAGTTAAGACAAACCTCTACTAGTGTGTTTTTTAGAGTGATCCTTTTTTTAATCTTTTTATTGTTATGGTTAGCTATTTTTTGTTATTTTTCTTTTTTACTAATGCCATTTTTTCCCAATTGAATTTGTTGACATTATAGAGATTTCTAGATACACTTAATTATTCTTAAATTCATTGACTATGAAGTGAAACATACATACCTGCATTTCCTAATTTACTAACTCTATATTACAAAAACTAATTGATTTTGTCCAAGAGTTTTTAAAATAAATTTCAATCCGCCCCATTTATGGATCCAAGCATGGGATGATAAAATGTATTTGATTAAGTTGTGGGTTGTAGTTTATAAATCAATAATAGACATAACTAACCTATACTATCATCATTAAAATAATGTGGATTCAATTCTAATTGTTTGGTCATTATGTCTTATCATGGTTAAAGTAAAGAATGTTGTTTCCCTTGAGAGAAAGATGCTAGAATTTTGGGTAAAAGATACAAAGAATATGATTTTGAGAGGGAACATTGATAATTGTTCGATGTATTTACAAGCACTTTAAAGGAGAGCATTCAACATGAGGTACATCTCTTTGAACCTAAGTAATTAGAGAATGTATTTAATTTGGAAAGGAAAGTCGAAAGTAAAAAATATAGCCACTAGAAAGGATTTTACTAGAACCTATAGAGAGGGAAATGTTTCCACTCATAGCACCACTCCACGTACAAGGTTGTCACCTCATCAAGTGGGGGAAATAAGAGTGAAATGACTATGTTTCAATTGTGACAACAAGTACAATAAGGAGTATAACTGTAGTGTTAAGAATTTATTCTGCATAAATTGTGAAGAGGAAGAAGATCTAGAATGACAACAATATTAAGAGGCAAAAACAAAAGATACTACTCCAACCATATCTTGCCATACATTGGCTAATATTTGTACTCCTCAAACTCTCACGATAGAAGGATATATCAAAAAGAAAAAGGTAACGATGTTGATTGATTCCGGTAATAACCATAACTTCATTAATTACAAATTAGCCAAACTTCTCAATTTATCCATATATCCAATGCCATAGTTTCCAGTAATTATTGCAAATAGAGCTACCAATAGAATAGATCCTTCGGTTATCTACCATGTGCCAAGAGAGATCAAATCCCTTGAGGTAATTTTTTTTTTTAGTTTGTAAAACTGGAAGAAGGGTTTGCACCCTGAGGGATTTGGCCCCTCTCAATGTATGGTAGATCGAGAGTTAAGATGAATCTAGGCTGGTTGCAATAGCAGGTGGTCACACCAAATTTGTATATGATCATCATTATGTTTTATCATTTGAAATTTACTCACTTACTTTAGTTTTTTGAAACTATATAGTACCATGAAGAAGACTGCTTATGTAGTTACGTGAGAAATAAGCTTAACAATGAAAAGTAAACAATGTTGAATGGTGAAAAATGTGAATAGTAAGAATGTAAAAAATAGATTACATAGTGATCAATATTAGTCTATATTCTATTGTTTTTGTCATATTCATGCCTTCTACTTTTGACATCTTTTCATATCTATCATATGAAAAGGGATGTTGAAATTGAAGTCCATTCAAGTTTTTAACTCAAGACATTGTGGTAAATGTTATGCCCCACCTCTCTTACTTTCCAATATTGATATTAGCTTTCTCAAATGTCGATCCTTCTGACTTATGGATTGTTAAGCCCCATGGAAGTTCCAATGGAAGTTGTTTTTTATTACCTCTTTTAATGCAACAATCAATGAATGCAACAAACATTGAAATCAATGCACAAACATTGAAATCAATGGAACAAACACTAAAATCAATGGAACAAACACTGAAATCAATGCATGAATCTTTTTTTTTCATGCTTATTAAATAGATTGAAAAAATGCATGACCCATTCTTAGTATAAACCACCATACTCACTCAAATCAATGCACTAATTTAGTTTGTCCTAAAAAATACATATTACGATCAAATTCACATAGCATACTCTAATCATATAATCACTTTTACTAAGTCATATATACTCAATGCTCATCATCATTTACATAACTTATATAATACAAATATTAATATTGTATTGTAAAAAACTTAACCTTAACATATACATAAATCTACATATAATAACTTAAAAGAGTATTGAGGAGTTTGGAATGAGGGAGAGAATGCAGAGCTCTACAAAAACCCTAACGCGTGCCCTAGCCGCCGTAGGGCCTCATGGAAGCCTGGCCGTAACTGGGAATCCCTCATCTTCTCTTGAGGAGCCACTCTCAGCTTCAGATCCCCATCGAGCCTTGTTGCATAGTGAAGACGGATCCATTTTTCAGGAGAACAATCAGCCTGTCCCCAAGCCTGTGGCGTCGGTGCCCTTTCTTCTTCTCGACAAACGACAAAGAGAACTTCTTTTGGTGGTGGCAGAGTCTGAGGGAGCCGTAAGCTTTCCTCTTTTCGTGAGGGTCCTTGATGGCTCGTCAATCTTCTTGCACGCTCATCCCCTTGACAGTGCAAGCATGCTTAAAATCAAGAACTATAAAGTAACAGGGATTCTTCCCTCCTTTCAAATGTTGATCTGCGGACTCTGATCTGGGTAAGACTCCCTAACTTACCTCTACATTTTTATTCTCCATATTTTTACCCACCATTTGCAATGCACTGGGAAGGTTTATCAAGCTTGATAAATATTGTCTTATGAAGGGCTTCTTCACTTATGCCCGCGTCTGTGTTGAAATCGACCTCAGCCAAGGGCTTTCGGATAGGATTTTTATCAATTGGATTGAGGAGGACCCTTATGAGCAGCTGCTTGATTATGAGAATACAACCTTTAGGTGTCGCTCATGCCAACAGACAGGGCATCTCCAGGCATCTTGTCCATTTTCCCTTACCTCGCCCTCGTCCTTTCGACCACGGAAGAAGGCCAATGGATGGCAAGACCCCAAACCTCGTAAAAGTTGAGCGACTCCCTCTACGGACGGTAAGCAACATCATAATGAGTCTTCTAAACCTCCGTCTTCAACAACTCCAGTACAGCCCCTGATAGTTGAGAAACAACCAATTGAGGAGTTATTTCTCACGCCCTCGGTCTCAGTTCACTGTTCGGATGCAACATATATTCCGCCTTTAGATCCCACATCCCAGTCCGGGTATTCCCCCAAGTACATGCGGAACAAAATGATATTATCATGGCCATAGCTCCGCTTTTAGGGCTCAGAAACGTCCTCATGAATCGGACCATTCAGACAGTGATAAGGAAGCACCTGCAGTGCATCTAGGTTGCAACAATGGAATTCCCACAAATCAGTTTGCCTTGGTGGAGAAATTTGTTGCCCCTCTAGTTCCACAGGGTGGATTGATGTTCATAAGAAAAAGGGGAGATTGGGGTTTGCTCGGTCCACTCAATGAACCGATCCTCTCTCTTGGTCATAGTCTTGTGTCTTAGTCCTGTGTCATGTTGTTTTCCTGTGCATTCCCTTCGAGCACATGGAAATTTTCAGCGGTTTCCTCGTTTCCTTTTGGGGGGTTTGATGCCCATCGCTTGTCCTTCAAGGGCAAGCATGGTAGATTTTTTGTAACACTATGTATTATTTGCTTAGTTGAATAGAAGAATCCGCCTATTTTATTTACAAAAAAAAAAATATACATAAATCTAAATGTAACCCTAATCTATTTTTAATAATATTATAAATACTATAATATCTATATCACTAAGAAAATCATTAAAAATATTCACACATATTTATAAAGTATAAATTACATCATTCATAGTATTAACATATACTTTATTAACATGTACATAAATCTAACCATAACCCTAATTTTATAGTGAATCTTTGTTTAAAAATGCATGTGAAAAGGCTTAAAATTAATCATGTTTATATCGTTTGATTTGTCAAAAAGTGAATACTTCCTTTAAATGTCAACTTTAACATGTTGATTTTTCATTATCTTAAAATCTAAATTTTGTTTTTATAATCTAAATTGTGTTTAAACATTTTACAGTTGAAACAACTCTTCCTTTCCATATCTTTTCATTGGTTTACACAATGCTCCTCCATCTCCAATATCCCAAAAAAGAACTTTGTATTACTATCATTACGAAGGTCTCTCATATTCCGTGATTGATCAAAAAAACATTGTGGCAACATTTCCAATAAATGTTCCATGAGCTATGAAGAAAAAACATATCATATCATGGGACTCTTGAGCTTCAATCCAAGTATCTTATGAAAGGAACTGGATCGAAAGATATCTCCTTATCATTGATTCTTTCCCACCTATTCCAGACTCCTTCTTCAAACAACATACCACTTTTGAAAGGAGGTCAACCACTAAATTTATTTCTCGGTAGATGCATTGAAAAGATACATGCTGTAAGCGATCCAACATCATGATGATTTCCTCATAGACCATCTATAGAAGAATGTTTGAGGGCCTATTTCTATTCTTCATCAAATTGATCACCAATTTTGAATCACCAAAAACCTATAACTTGTGCAACAATCTAACAATGGCTAAAGTGAGGGAAATCTTTAGAGCAACTAATTAAACCATATTATTTGTACAAGGAGATAAACTTGTAGCACAAGAGATCCGATGAAATTCTGATATATGTAGTCTGCCACTTGCACCACCCACAACAAGATCACGAAGGGATGCGCCATCAAAGTATGTCCATGGAAAGAGTGATCAACAATTTCTATCAAAATTCTAATGGCAGTGTGTGGAGGGGACTCATGAGGACATAAATTAAAAATAGAAATTCCATTGGAAGCACACACATAAGGAAGAATGGACTTCTCCTAAGAAATGGCATGATTCCTAGAGACCCAAACATGCCAAATAATGATCACATACAGAGCCTTGAAGATTCTAGAGATTAGGTTTTCAAGCCCTAACTAGAGAGCCTGTACCAAAAACCCACCATCCAATTGAAACTGTATACCCTTTATGTATGAGAGGTAGTCCCACACTTTCCTTGAGAAGATACATTGTAAAAATAAATGATCAATACTTTCGTTAGATAATTTACATGAGGACATCTTCCAGGGCTAGCTTAGAAGAGTTTCATCTACTCATCTATTGATCCCATACTGGTATTTTGTTGGAGAGGGAAAGCCAAATAAAAATATTGCACTTCAGAGGGCATTTTAAAGTCCGGATTACAGAGTACCACCAATCCATTGGGAGAAAATCTTGCTCTGGTCGCAAAACAAGGTAACCAATTATGGGTGAGTAAGACCCACCATCAAGGTTATGGGCCCAGAGTTAAGGGAAAAGGAACACCCCGCGCAGTAAAGAAATTTGACCTGCGCAGTAAATAAATATTTTTCTTTTCTTTGCTTTAGAGCTGCGCTTCACTTAGAAAATACTTTGCTCTAATTATTTTTGCGAACACTTTACTTCACAAATTAGCTGCGAGGAAATTACCTGCGCATTTCCACTTTTTACTGCGCAGTGATTACCTGCGCATTTCGACTTTCTATTGCGCAGGTGAAATTTGCTCCGCAGTTCTCTAACCTCGCCGAACTTGACTTTGTATGAACTTCGCACTTCACACAAATTTACCTTTGCAAACTTATTTTAATTTTACGAAGGTTAACTGCGCACAAGTTAACTTCGCATACCTATTTAGCTGCGCATAACCCAATCTTAACCAAAATTTTTATAAATATATTTCAGGCTAAAATATAAGAACCAAAACATATGTAGAAGTTACTGCGCATTAAACTAGGACATTTACCACTGTGAAATACTTGGAATCTTGATTTGATTTACAGACTGTAAATGCAAACAACATTTACGCAGGTCAATATGAAGAGGATGTGCGGGATGCATAAACCAACATTCTTGAGAATGAATACATAAAACTAAAGACTTATATATATTACCACTATAAAGCAACGTAACTTTGCCGCACTTACAGAGAGATAAGTTTTACTTCAATCTTTCACAATTTTACAGAGCTTGGACTCTTCACACATTTCACGGGATGAGTTTCTCCTCCTTTCACTCTTCTTCCCTCACATACATCTCTTATCTCTATCTCTGTGAGTGATTTTCATTTATAGAGTTTCATTATCACCGACTCAAGATTGCCTCACTTATCTCCGTGACACGATTTTCACATTCTTCTCTACAGTTCCATCCCATGCTTCATTTTCTACAAACTGAACATCTCGACTGATAATAACTTTTCTTGCAACAGGAACATACAACTTGTATGCTTTTGTGTCTTCAGAATAACCAATAAAAATGCATTTCTGTCCTGTATTGTCTAATTTCCTTCTCGGCTCATCTGAAACATACGCATATGTTACACAACCAAAAATTTTTAAATGTGAAACACTATGTTTCATACCTGTCCATGCTTCCTGTGGAACTTTTTTCTTCACACTCTTCGTTAGACATCGATTCATGATGTAAACAGCAGTTGCCACTGCTTCAGCCCAGTATTCATTTGACATATGCATGGCTGCCAACATATTGCATGCCATCTCCATAATGGTTCTGTTCTTCCTCTCTGCGATGCCATTCTACTGCGGTGTATACCGCACAGTGAATTGCTTAGGTATGCCATGATTTTTGCAAAAATTTAAGAAATAATTTGAAACATACTCACCAACTCTATCTGTTCTTAATATCTTGATGCTTTAACCACTCTGCTTCTCCACAAGTGTCTTGAACAGGGATAATTTTAAGGACCCATACTTCTTTAAAAGTGTATAAACCTTGGCGAATCTTATCAATTCTTAAAATGTCAACTATAAAATATTTGGCGATATTTTTCTAAAATTATTTCAATTTCTAAGTATTTTACATATTTTATATAATAATTTGGCAATTTTTAGAGTGAAAAAAATTTACCCCATCAAAATTGGGTGAAATGGGGCTTCAAAAAATGCAAATTGGCGAATCTTTTTTTTGGAAAAAAACATGGAAAAATAGCCCATGGGCTAAATTTCGCCCCTAAAATTATCATTGGTCTTGAACTGCTGAAAATAACCAAATGCATCAGATTTATGTTTTAGAAAATAGAACCATGTTTTTCTTGTGAAATCATCAATAAATGTGAGAACATAAGTGCATCCTCCCATGGACGGTATTTTCATCGGTCCACAAATACTAGAGTGCACATTTTCAAGTGGTGTGCGAGCTCTGTATGACTTTCCAAAGATACAGCCTTCACAAATTCTCTCTGGATTTTCAACCAATGGAAATCCTTTCACCATGTTCTTCATGTGCAGTAGCTTCAGCCCACCAAAATTCAGATGTCCAAATCTGAAGTGCCATAACCAGGATTCATCCTTTATTTCTATTTGAAACGCAACTTGCATTTCATTGTCTTTTTCTTCCTTGTCGCATTGAATGTCTGCTTCTTTGATTTCTGCTTTGAACGTAGATCCAGAATTTTCATTTTGTCTTTCATGAACAACTTGATTTTTTTCATTTTATGATTGGCCTTATCCTCAAAGAAAACAAACGATTGCTTGTCATCTGCACTTCGGCTATTAACTGATTGCTTGGATAATCTTTAATCACACAATGATTTCCTATCATGTGAAATCTGTAACCTTTTTCCATCAACTGTCTAATGCTCATCAAATTATGCTTCAAACCTTGAACATAAATATCAGGCATATATTTCTGCTCCCCTTGTTTGGTTAGAATGTTAACAGTACCCTTACTCAAAACACTGACTTGAATATTGTTTCCAAGTGTGACATTAGTTTGAACTAATTTATCTAGACTAGAAAATAGATTTAAATTACCAGTCATATGATTGCTACAGCCTGAGTCTAAATACCATATGTCATTTGGACTTTATTGGACAACATTGCATTCAAGTGGAGATGCACATGCTAAGAATAGTGAGTTTTTCGAAGTGATGTTGTTGCTTGACTGTGTTTGGCCTTGTTTTCCTTGGTCATACTGCTTCTTTCTACATTCATATGCGAAGTGTCCATACTTCTTACAGTAATGACATTGAATTTTTGATTTATCATACCTTTTTCCACTTGGCTGACTGGGGATCTGATTCTAACCTCTACTTGTGACATGTGTAGGGCTGCTGCCACGTCCTCTTCTGAAAGAACTTTGTCCTTTGCCTCTAGAGTTTGATCTTCCTTTGCCTCTTCCATGGATTATGGATGAATGTGCTGCGAATGCACCTTCCAGTGATGTTTCTGAACCACTGATTCTATGTTCATGATTGAGTAATGAGGCTTGCAACTCATCAATAGTAAATTGGGACAGATCTTTGTTTTCCTCCAGGGTCACAACTAAAGATTCAAATTTTTTTGGAAGAACTCTAAGAACTTTTTCAACAACTCTTTGTTCACCTAAAGTTTCTCCATGAGACTTTATTTGATTAACCAGACCAATAACACGAGTATAGAATGATTCTACTGACTCTGTATTTTTCATTAACATAGATTCAAAATCTCTTGTAAGAATCTGAAGTTTGACAGTCTTTACCTTGTTCAAGCCTTGATAGGAAGTTTCCAGTGTACCCATGCTTCCTTAGCTGACTGCGCTCCCGCGACTCTTGGGAGTATGGATTCATGTGTTGCTTGATGTATGTGGAACAATTCCTTTCCATCTTCCTTCCTTTGTTCCCTCAAGACATCCTTCTCAACTTGTGTGAGATTGTTATATGCTGCCAGATCTGCCGGTTTTGCATAACCATTCTGGACTATTTCCCATACATCTTGACCTCTAGACAAAGCTTTCATAGTTAGAGACCAATATTCATAATTTTTACCAGAAAATATTCGAGTTTGCAAATTACCCGAAGTGGAAGCCATTCTTAGCTTTAATTGCTTTTCCCCTTTTGTAAATACAATTCTTACTTTCCGTAAACCAAGCTCTGATACCAGATCAAGGGAAAAGGAACACCCCGCGCAGTCAAAAAGATTTGACCTGCGCAATAAATAAATATTTTTCTTTTCTTTGCTTTAGAGTTGCGCTTCACTTAGCAAATACTTTGCTCTAATTATTTTTGCGAACACGTTACTTCACAAATTAGTTGCACGAAAATTACCTGTGCATTTCCACTTTTTATTGCGCTGTGATTACCTGAGTATTTCGAATATCTATTGCGCAGGTGAACTTTGCTGCGCAGTTCTCTAACCTCGCCGAACTTGACTTTGTATGAACTCCGCACTTCACACAAATTTACCTTTGCATACGAAGGTTAACTGCGCACAAGTTAAACAACATTTATGTAGGTCAATATGAAGAAGATGTGCGGGATGCATGAACTAACATTTTTGAGAATGAATACATAAAACTAAAGACGTATATATATTACCATTGTAAAACATAGTAACTTTGCCGCACTTACATAGAGATGAGTTTTACTTCAATATTTCACAATTTTATAGAGTTTGGGCTCTTCATACATTTCACGGGATGAGTTTCTCCTCCTTTCACTCTTCTTCCCTCACATACATCTCTTGTCTCTATCTCTGTGAGTGATTTTCATTTATAGAGTTTCATTATCACTGACTCAAGATCGCTTCACTTGGAAGCTACAAGGTTTCATTAAAGACTGTAATAAATTCTACCTAAGAAGTTATGAGCCTGCGAAATACAAATGCGGCTACTTAAATACTAACTTGTCGTGAGCTGGATTGGCTGCAAACTGACTGACTATCTGACATTGCAAACTAAAAAAATGACCGGCTGAGAGTCTAATAGAGTCGGCACATATCATATAGGCTATCAGCTCATAAATACAATATTTCCAACACAGAGGAGCTCATCCTCTCTATTAGCCAGGAAAACATGAGAGGCTTTGAGGGATTTTATATAGCTATCATAAGAAATTCTATAATCCACCCTGATGATGCTGAGCTAATTAGCGCTGAGCCATTCTAGACTGAAAAAGGAAGTGTTTAACGGATCACTGACTTGCTCCAAAAAACTATAGCCCCGGTCTCTCAACTCTACCACCAGTTGCAATGGGAGTATATGGAGACCTCCACCACTAATCTACGGGTCCTATCCAATTCTTAACCTATGGCCATTACCAATTTGTAAACTCAGTGATGTGCTTCTGAATTTGATTAATGGATAGAATTTGTATGTGTTTTAGGGATTTGTAATATCTTTGATTGTGTTGATATATTGTTGAATGTCTCCGCCTGAGCACACTGGTGGATTGATTTCTCATGTAATTGTTTACTTTGGAATTGTGTGTGTAATTTCTATATTGAAGAGGAAATTTTGGTAGTTAATAGTTACAGGAACACCAACACTTCCTGTAGAAGGGTTTGTATACTTTCTGAGAATTGGAATCGATTGTGTTTAGTTTGAGTACGATTATGGTTTGAGCATCTTTGCGTAAAAATTGCTGGATCAACTTCATGGACATGTGGATCGTCGTATAAATGGCTCACAGCCCATATTTGAGGTTTCTTTTCAAATTATTGTTTGAGTGGGTGACAGAAATTTAGTTGGTTCTATGTTGCAGAAGAGTCGGTGTTAGGATCTTCGTGTGGTATTTTAAATGGATTGGAGTTTCCCAACCTGTTTAGTGACATCGTTGTAGAGAGAGATTAGCACCATTGGCAAATGTACTTAAGTCTTGGGATGTTTGCAATGGAAAGCAAGTGTGATTTGTGATCCTAGTTTGAAGAATGACGCCTCACTTGAAGCATTTTGTGGAGTCGTGGCTGCTAAAGAAGTTATGAGCCTATGAAATTGCCTCTGTCCCAAGAAGAAACATCCTTTGTTTTAAAAGGGAACTAAATCATTCTCCAACCAAAGATAATTGTGACCCATGGCGTGGACAAGTCCTGCGGTAAAATTGCTACAAAAAATCGTTGAAAGTTAGTGAATACAACCATCCTGTACTAAGTTGTAGATAGTGCCAATCATAAATATTGGTATTTAAATCAGTAATATGGTTTGGAGGCGGCGCGTCCAGCAGAGGGTAAATCCAATATGTGAAATGGTATCTAGCTCTTGGAACAAAGTTTCTTTTTAAACCCATTGGATGGTATATTGAAAGCCTAAGTTGAAAGATGTTGAACGAAGGATTTCTGTACTATGATGAGTTGAGTAGATTCCAGAGATAGAGCAAAGGAAGAAGATGCTACATCACTAAGGAGTAATCCTCGCATCAACAATCCCAAGATCCATGAGAAAGATATCAAAGTTTGATTCTGGTACAACTAAATCAACCTAAAGTTATGAGATTAATGGCTAAATAACAAATAGGCCTTTGAAGTTCACATTACCTGTCAAAGATTTCATGGCAATAATGATTGCTAACCTTCTCTTGGGACAATTATGAACAATATAAAATATATAATAGTTGTATCTATTATGAACAAATTTAAGATAAATATATATCAACTAATTATGAACAATATAATAGCCTGCGATTCAGGATTCATAAAGTAGTAACTTATTTGGTTATTAAATTACTTAATACAAAGAAAACATCTATTATAAACACATACACAATAAATGAAATATTATTAAAATGAATGAAAAAATACAATAGCATATGCGCTTAAGCGGTATCGCTGGGTAGGTATTTTAGTTGGGTTCATGAAATAGAACTGATAATATTTGTGATCTATTAGAGAGTCCAAAGTGATGACGTCGAACTGTAATAGTGATAGATTCCAAAGTGATGACCTCAAACTGTATTAGCGATAGATTGTTATCCGTCTTTACATCAAAATCATGCTATCGAGGCAGTTTCACGAGTTGGATCTGTTTGGTATTGGTGTTGTTGAACTCGCCATATTCTGTGCCATGATGCAGCCTGGAAAATATAAATTAGGATAATATAAGTATAAATGTTATTTACCTTGGGATATTCCTCTGGTAGTAAATAAAATGACAGCGCTGTCATCTCCCATGAGACATTCATCCAGAGGAAGCTGAGTGGCAGTGGATATGGGAGTAGAGGAGAGAACTTTAACGGTGAGAGTGTGACCCATGGTTCCTGGGAAAAGCTCATTAACCTTGCAATTATAAATGGGTTTCTCAATCATAACCTCTTCTGATGGATAATAAGCCCCAAGAGGAAGAAGAATCTGCACCGATATTGCCCCTTATGCCCCTCCCCCTGCCACTGTCAATACCTCTGCCCCTACCTCTTTCCACCCCCCTGCCACTGTCAATACCTCTGCCCCTACCTCTTTCCACCCCCCTGCCCCTACCACGTTCATTTCCTTCTTCAACAGACGGTCGAGAAGACGACGACGCCTTTGACTCCATTGTATTTATACTCTCTCTCTCTCTCTCTCAATTCTTCGTCCTTCCTTTTTCTCTTCTGTTCTTCCGCTTCAGATAATTCTCTTAACCCTCTTCCGTGCCTCCCACTAAAAAGCCACTCACAAGATTCCGCTTTGACAATTTGTTTCGAAGTTTAAATATTCAACTCAACCGTTTCGACGCTTATATGTATGTGTCATTACGTTAGGCCGACTATGTGGATTAATCATTCTAATGGAAAATTTAACCACGTGTACTAAAATGGTCTTGAATGGAGAAAACTAGTTAAGCCAAAACAAGAATTCTGAGGCGTAGTCATGAATTAAGAAAACAAGTTAAGCCAAAATTTAGCCACTTTAGTACAAGTTCTCTTGAATTAAGAAAACTAGTTAAGCCAAAACATGAATTCAATACCAACAATTCAATAAGAGATTGGAGTAGAGATACTTGTATACCATGTTCGGCTTCTACCTATGAAAGGAATTGGTCATACCTCGTGATTTTCCAATGTCACCTTTAGGTGCAAGGTGTTGTAGTCCAACTTTTCAACATCAAGTCATTAGGGATTCCCTTTTTAATAATGTCTTTTGCTCTAGGCTTGAATTAAATAAGTCTTGGTTGATGCCTATCCTCGAGGGTATAGAGCTTCATTTAAACTTGTAAAAGGTCTAATCAAACAAAACCCAAGTGACCTTGTAGAATTCACAAGGAAATCTATCAAGGCCAATGTGCTAATTACTATCCATTTTGTGAAAGTTCATCAAGAGACAAGGACATCGCAACTAGTTTCCTTTCCATCATCTAAGAGCTCATGATGTACAATATCAACATATTTTTAGGTAGCTTCTTGTTGTTTCTCTAACATCCCTTTAGATTGGAATGCCACCATCTAGTTTACCACAAATTCATGCTTAGTTTTGACTTGATTGGGTGAATGACCCATGGTTGTTTTAAGTTAAGAAATGGATTTCGTACCCTCCTTTGTCACTAAAGCTTTGAAGAATGCTTTAGTAGGCTCATTGCCCATTTTTATCAAGTGTAATCTCGAACATGCATCTAAGCGCCTCTTTCTTATTGGATATCATCTACCTACGATACATGGCATACATTTGTAGCTTGATCTTGCTTATCTTGATCATTTGTATCCCATTACAGGTCTCTCATAAGGCCAACTAGATCATTGCATAGAGAATAGATGTAACCCACTAGATTTTGGCTATTTTTGCAATAGTTCCGGAGGTATTATTATCCCACTAAGTAACCCTATCATAATCCCTACAAGACTAACGCATGCTGATGCACATTGTGCAAACCTAGACTAGAAAATATGGGCTCTATATTGGGAGACATTTAAAGTATAATGAGTTATGCGCATACATAGTATCTATGCACCACCCAAAGATAGAGAAAACCAATTGGGTTGGAAATCAAATGAAGTCACAGTGTTATCAACGTGGATTGATTAATGTCCCATTGAGTCTAAAAAGAAGGAGGTGTTTTACTCTTATAAGAGGGATTTGTCCAACCACTTATAATTCTCTAGATTCCTTTGCAAAATTAGTCCAAGTAAATCATAGTTCAATTGATCTGGTCTCCGGTTATGTGTAAAGTCATAGATCCCATAAAGTCATGGATCCCATGGTGTGCCTTTACCATCAAATGTGCCTCTTTTTCCAATTAACAATCTTACATAAAGCTCCCTTATTTGTATTCTTTGCAGTCCACCCTATTTAAATACCAACATATACGATCAGGGGTGTCAAGGAAGTCATTCCTCATCAAACCCAAAATGTGTCACATTCATTGTTATTGTGAGAAGTATACAAATATTCCAACCCTCAAAATTTAGTCATGCATGTAAAAAATTATCCTCACAAGTTTCTCGGAGCGGTCTATGTCCCACCCAATGAAAACATTGGGAAAATTTAATTGATTCATAATTTTTGTTGGAGTAGGAATGGTGTGCTAATCTATCACATTTGTTAACCATGGCATAGAATCCTGCAACAATTTGCTAAATGTTTCAACTGGATATAAGTTGATCCTAATGTCCCATGGGCATGGGAGAGTGTGACTAATCATTGTATTCATATCTTTTGAAAAATGGGTGGAGAAACGTCTCTAATTCTACCACTCCGGTCTTAATGATTTTCAAACTGTTGAATTTATTCATACATTTATGTATGCCCATATATACAACTATTCTATCCCCAATTCCTAGCATCTTCAACTCTTTTGTAGATAAAGAATTGTGTCACTCCTATTGCCACCTTAGCAATCTTATTCTTGGATTGGATTCCTCCTTCGTTATTGGTCAGATATCTTACCACCTCTTTGTAAAGAATGTCAAATTCCAAGTAAAATTGCCATTTTTTTTTATTTTTAAGTTGTTTTTTTTTTAGCAACATTATGTAAAAGTGACCTTCAATTATTTATAGAAGTAAGACACATATTTGTTTTTTGTAAAAGTGAGCTTAGGAGTTAAGTTAGGACTAAAGGGGATTTTTTTTTATTGCTGTGCACTTACCTCCACACACCACGTGGTTCCTTGGCAGTTCTTTCAATTTGTTTTCAAAAGGGCATAACGTTTTCATCCAGAAACTAATTGCAGTGCCGTTTTTTTTGAAACCGCTTATTTTTTCGAGCTCTATTATGTTTTTGAGCTAGTTTTTATCTTTGAAGTCATATTCATTTCAAAATGGAAATTTCAAATGATATTCTTTTACCAGTACTAACTATTTTGTATGGAAGTCTCGTATGGAAGATATTCTTAGAAGCAAAGGGTTATATAGACTTACCCTTGGCATGGAAACTCCTCCCTCTGATACTGATAAACTAGCAAAATGGGAAAATAGAAGTGATTCAACTTGTGGTTTAATTGGTTTGTCAGTTTCTCCTGATATGCAGTTTCATATTCAAGGCATTCATGCATCGGATGATGCTTGGCAAAAGATAAATACTGTTTTTGGTATTAAAAATGAGATTAGAGCTCATCATCTTCAGAATGAGTTGCTTACATTAGATCCTAATAATTTTTCTTGCATGGAAGATTTTATAACAAAATTTAAGACTCTAGTCTTGTTGGCTGCATGTAAAGTCATAAAGGCAGATGATGGCCTTATTTACACCATTCTTTCCAAGTTGGGGCCTGCATATTCTGTGTTTATCTCAACCTTTCATTCAACTAGAGAAGCTCTTCTTTCTTCAGGAGATCAATATAAAGCTCCCTCTTTTGATGTTTTTTGTGATTCTTTAATAAGAGAACAAGAAAAAATCTTACATCTTGGACTAATTAATACTGCCAGTACTTCAAAAAAAGCTTTAGTAGCTCAGCAGCCACCTGGTCCAAAGAATTCCAAGAATCCAAAGAAGCAAAATCAAAATAACAAGGGTCTTAAATCTTCTCAGCCTCAAAATTATCCTCAACAAGATAAAGATACCAAATTTCAAGGAAAGAAGACACAAAGACATTGCAACTTTTGTAATTGTGATGGGCATGACGAGTCAAGGTGTTTTAAGAGAATGGAAGATCTGGAAGCAACAATGAAGAAGAATCACATTAAGCTTGATTCTTCTTCAACTTCATCTCCAGGACAAGCACGTTCAGCCTCTGGTTTTGCACTTACAACATCTTCTTGTTCTTCTTCAAATGAATGGATTATAGATTCTGGAGCATCTTGTCATATGGCTAAGGATAAAACCATATTTTCTGATTTAAATAATTGTAACACCAAACAAATATTTGTTGGTGATGATAGATCACTTAGTGTTGAAGGGTCTGGTACTGTTCATCTAGGCAATGGACAGTTTAATGATGTATTATGTCTTCCTACTCTTTCATGTAATATTTTATCAATATACCAGATCACTCATTCTGGTGAAGGTAAAACCATAGAGTTTTCACCTCACCAAGTTGTAATTAGAAATTTAAAGGATCCACGACATGTATTAGCTACTGGAACAGTTGATGATATTACCAGGTTGTATAAGTTTGAAAACTTTGGGTCATATTCACTTCCATTAGTTTTTGTTGCTCATAGTGATGAACTGAGAAAGCTTTGGCATGAGCGATTTGGTCACTTAAATTATCACTCATTGAAACAACTATGTAAATAAAATATGGTGACAGGTCTTCCTATGGTCTCTTGCAAGGATGGTGTTTGTTTCGGTTGTGTACTAAAAAAAAATCATCGGTACAGTTTTGACAAATGTGTCTCTTGGCATGCCTCGGCTCCTTTGCAGCTTGTGCATAGTGACTTTTGTGGTCCTCTACCTTCTGCTTCCTTCTTTGGTTTCAAATACTTCTTGAATTTCATTGATGATTACTCCATACGCACTTGGGTTTATTTCTTAAAACTTAAAAGCGAAGTTTTTGGCATGTTCTTGGCCTACAAGGCCCTTGTTGAGAAACAATCTGGTCATCAAATTCTTAAGTTAAGATCTGATAATGGGGGAGAATTTGTTAACAACAACTTCACTAATTTATGCACTGAACAAGGAATCCAAAAACAACATACTGTTCCATATACACCACAAAAAAATGGTGTAGCTGAAAGGAAAAACCACTCTAAAAGAAATGGCTAATTGTATGCTCCAAGCTAAAGGACTAAGTCTTCCATATTGGGATGAAGCTATAAATTGTGCAAATTACATAATTAATCACACCCCCACTAAATATTTACAAGGGATTACACCAGAAGAAGCATGGAGTAAAAATAAACCAGATGTCAGTCATTTCCGTGTGTTTGGTAGTGAAGCATGGGATCATATTCCGAATGAAAAACGGAAAGCATTATATCCTAAGAGTGAAAAGTGCATATTTGTTGGTTATTATGAAGATGTCAAAAGCTATAGGCTTTTTCTGCCACATTCTCATGATATAATTATAAGAAGAGGTGTTAAATTTTATGAACATATATTGGCTTGCAAGCCTAATTCGACACTTGTGCCATCATCTTCTTCTTCTTATTCACCTCTTGATATTTCTCCTACTCCGGTTACTTCCTCAGATGATGATGATAGCGAGGATGAAAATCCTCCTCCGCCTGCTCAACCTCCTCTAGCACCGGCTTCATAGCTTCCTAAATGGGTCTGTTCTACTAGAGAAGTTGCAGGTGATCTTGTTGGTGATGCAGAGACATTTAAAGAAGCTTCTGGCCATCCATATTGGGATGCAACAATGGATGAAGAATACAACTCCTTAATGACAAATAACACTTGGGATCTTGTTCGTCTTCGCAAAGGCATAAAACTTGTTAGATGTAAGTGGGTTTACAAAATCAAATATGGACCAGATGGCAGTATTGACAAACATAAGGCAAGACTAGTTGCTAAAGGATTATCTCAAGTTGAAGGCATATACTACATCAAAACCTTTGCACCGATAGCCAAAATGAATTCCATCCGCCTTGTTCTTTCCCTTGCCGCATCTTTTGATTAGGAAGTTCATCAGATGGATGTTAAATTTTCCTTCTTGCATGGAAATTTGCAAGAAGAAACCTACATGGAACAACCTCTTGGTTACATTCAGTCTAACTCAAGTCTTGTTTTCCACCTCAAGAAATCTCTCTATGGCCTTAAGCAAGCCCCTCGGTCCTGGTATGCTAAAATGGACACGTTTCTTCTAGATACTGGTTTTTCTAGATGCCATTCTGATTCAAATGTCTATACCAAGAAAGTCAATGACCATCTCATAATCCTTGTCCTTTATGTTGAGGACCTAATACTTACTGGTAGTGATCCCAAACTTATCCATCATGTGAAGTTAAGTCTTAAGCCGTAGTTTGAAATGACAGACCTTGGACACTTGCACTATTTTCTTGGCCTCCAAGTCTTGCAAACCCAAAAAGGTATATCCCTTTCCCAGTCTAAGTATGCCTGTGATCTTCTATGCCTCTTTCACATGGAATATTGTAAACCAGCTCCCTCTCCTTTCCAGTCTGGAGTCAAACTTTCTACCGCTTGTTCAACACCTGAAGTAGATGCTACTTTGTACTGTCAGCTTGTTGGTAGCCTCTTGTACTTAACTCACACCCGTCCTGACCTTTCCTTTGTTGTTGGTCTTGTTTCCCGATATATGCAATGCCCTCATGAAAGTCATTGGAAAGCAACAAAAGAATCCTTTGGTATGTTCGAGGTACAATCCAGTTCAAGATACATTACAGTTCGGGGGGGACTCCTTCTTTAGTTGGTTACACTGATTCCAATTGGGCTGGTGACCCTGATGATCGGAAGTCCACTACAGGATATGTATTCACTCTGGGTTTAGGACCTATTTCTTGGGATTCTAAGAAACAAAGTGAACTTTCTCTTTCTTTAACCAAAGCCGAGTACTGTGCAGCTGTTCGTGCTAGTCAGGAAGCCATTTGGCTTCGACAGATCCTTTCAGATTTTGGGTTCCAGCAGCAGCATTCGCCCACACTATGGTGTGACAATCAGAGTGCCATTCAGTTAGCCAAATATCCAGTCCAACATCATCGCAGCAAACACATTAAACTTAACATGCACTTCATTAGAAATCTCCTCCAGGATCATGTTCTTGAAGGGCAATATTATCAAACAAATGATCAAGTTGCAGACATTTTCACCAAGTCTCTTACATAAGCGAAATTTTCCAAACTTCAAACTATGCTAGGAGTACAAGAAGTTGTCATTAAGGGGGGATAGTATTTAATGCCTCCTTCCTCCTCCTAATTTTGTGTCAGCTTTGTAAATCCTTCAATCCTATCCCAAGTTGTTCTTAAGGGGGGATGTTAGGATATTTTTGACACTTAGGAGTTAGTTAAGTTCAACTTGGTCTAATATATCCATTAGGTATGCATTTGTATATATGTAATCCAATGGTCATGATATAAAGTGATCCGACGGTTCAACTTCTCTCGATCTTAACGACACTTGATCCGTGGCTTAACACCCGATTGGTCCATGATATCTATTTAAAGAGCATGGAGGGTCACTTGCCGAATGATCCATTATTGAGAGAATCTCATGTAATATTTTCCCCTTTGCATAATAAATTGCTCGGTCGAAGCTATTTGGCTGGGGTCGTGGACTGTTTCCCTCTAGGGGGTTTTAACCACATCAAAACACTGGTGTACTGATCTATGATCTTTGTGTGTGAGCGGTGTCCTTGGTGTTCGGTCGCTGTGGATGTACCTATTATTAAAACACCCACTAATATCCTTAAGGTTGTAATCTCCTGACAATGCACATCCATTAGAGACAAATTGAGGTCTAAAATGGGCCTCTTAAGGAAAATAATAAAATAATAAAATGATATTTATGAATTTTGGAGGAAAAGAGAAAAAACTACATTTTTTCTTTGTATTTTCAACATATCTCCCTGTCATTTTACTCAAATTCCGAGCGGGAGCAGTCGTTGGATGTGGAATTAAATTCTGCATCCAACAAGTGTCCACACCGCATACTTTTGAGGTACCTAACCCCACGAAAAATGAGAAACACATAAAAAATGTGTTACTTTAAAAAAAACACATTTTTTTTTATGTATTTCTCATTTTTTGTGGGGTGGGGTATCTCAAAAGTATGCGGTGTGGGCACTCGTTGAATGCTGAATTTATTTTTGCATCCAACGAGTGCTCCTGTGAGAAATATGAGTAAAATGGCAAGGATATATGTTGAAACTATGAATTAAAAAAGTAGTTTTTTTAATGTCATATATGCCATGTCAACCATTATGGTTGACTCTTTTCTTGAAATTCTATTGGTTCTTGAATTCAATGGCTCTTTTTCGTATGAGGTGGATTTTCTTACAATGTGGCTCGTATTCTTATGAGGCCCATTTTAGACCCCAAATTTTCTCTAATAATATTGTCTGGTACACCATGCCTTTTCTATGTAGTATAATTCTACCATCATGGGTGTGTGTGCCATTACAACCCCTTGTATCATAACACCCATGCTTGTTTACCCTCAGACCTAAGAGTCTTAAAACCCACCATGTTACCAAGAAAGCCACACACTTCTTTCTTGATGCATATTGAAGGCCAAACTCTTTGGATTCCTTGGCACTTTCTGGTTACGATTCATGAATGATTTCTCATCCCCACCATGATCAATAGACCATTTACATTCACCACCATGTCATCAACCCTTGAGAAGAAAAATGATGGCGCCCTACCCTCTGATTAAAACACAGTCATTACCTCATCATACCCACATAGATGCTCTACATGGTATTTACCCATCGAGCACCGATCTTCTCATATGTAAAAAAATTCCCTTATTCTTTTATTCATTTGTAAAAAGAGATTCCCCAAAACATCAAAAACAAGAGAAGATTTTAGTACCAATATTATTTTTTGGTACCAATACCCCTTATCACCCTTGATCTACATATTTTCAACATGTCACTTTACACATATCAATACTTTTATTGATATCACTGTTACCCTAGCACATGAGCCTCTTACTCATCTCAATTTGACATCACCTTATGATACCCATTTTACTATTTATTCACTCCATTGGCCCCTTCAAACCCTAGTTACACTTTGCACAACTAATTGAAGACTACTACCTTGCGTCAACCACCTCTCTCACTCTGATCAAGGGAAGTCACAGGCCTCATATTTACTAGCTTGTCTCTATTATGTTACCATATCAGTCATTTACAATATGTTATTAGTCCTCATTAATGAGATATTCGTCTCGTAAATTTCGTTAGCTCTCATAAATTTCAACCCAATACATTTTTGAGAGTTATGGTGGCAATGGTTGTACCTTGGTTTGTCTTCTTCTCAATAAAGGGCTAACCTTGGAATAAGCAGAGAGTGTCATTAGTGCTCTTTGCCTCAACAATCTCCCTTATGCTTGAGGCCAATTCCTTTGTCACATCAGCATGATTTGTATGTTCTGGCGATTGCATTGTTCTTTATATTTATGATGTAAGACTTCTATATATAGCATCTTCGTATATGCACATTCATCATTATTCAAGTCCCCCATCCTCATGGGTTGTTTAACATAATTAGTATTTCTCTCCCCTCAGGCCTCATTAAAATCATATTAGGATACCAGGAACATATACTCAAGCCAGAATCGAAGTTGTTGGAATATTCTCACCATCATTTTTGTATTTTTCATGCCTGCATGCAATTGCATGCATTCAGTCATCAGTATGGCAGTCTCCCAGCACCTAGTCCTTATTTTTCATCCCCCAAGAGCCTGTTTCTGCTAAGTTTTATCCCTCCTAGCCACTGATGCGCCCTTGTTTTCATCACTGGAGCACAAGTGCACCTTATTCCACCTATTTAGGAGTTATTCAGTTAGTTGGTTGGTTGATGACTCTGTTCCTTGATTCAGGGGATGATTGATCAGTTAACTGACTGAAGCACTTAGATAGGCATCTAATGACACTAGTTAAGCTTTACTAACTACTGACATCTCCTCATGCACCCACATTGGAGTCTTCTTCCCTACATCAGTGCCCATGCACTCATTAGACTCAGTTAGACTCATTTGACTGACTATTTGACTTTTGTGACCATCGCCACTAGTTTGGATGATGTCTCCAATGCTATCCAAGCTACACATTGAGGATAATTTGAATGACCTTAGTGGAATTTGAATCTCATTCATTGTATTCATTTATTATTCATTTTACAGAGTTCCAGCTTACAGTTGATGTATGATACAACATTTTTTCTCCATTTTCTGTGTAATGAGTGATTATTGATTCACCATTTCTTCTTCTTCTTTATGCACTACACGAGTAAATTCTAGTGAGGTCTGCTACTGCTGAGTGAACCTTTCTCTAAAATATTACATGGTATCAGAGCTGACAACATCTATTCGAATACTTCCGAGGATAAGCTTGAAGGGGATGATAACTTCCAACCTGGAAGTATAGGATTGGGTTAATCCTGGAAGAAAATGAATTGGATACATATATCAGTTCTGAAGTCCCCATCCCGGAGGATGAAGAAGCTAAAGCATTGGATAAGAAGAACTTGGTCAAGGCAAAGAGAATCATTGCTGATTCTATCAAAGACCATCTCATACCACATGTGTCATCTCTGAAGACACCCAAGGAGATGTTTGATTCCCTGACCAAGTTATTTGAAGGGAAGAACATAAATTGGAAGATGACTTTGCGGAATCAATTAAAAGGGGTCAAGCTGTTGAATGGAGAGACCATTCAATCTTACTTCTCCAAGGTCTCTCAGATCAAGGAACAACTTGAAGCTGTGGATGAAGTAGTGGACAATGGTGAAGTTGTTATGACCACTCTAAATGGCCTACCTAGGTCATGGGACTCTTTTATTCAAGGAATCTGTGCAAGAAAGAAATTGATCTCTTTCAGTAGACTGTGGGAGGAATGCTCTCAAGAAGATGCAAGGCTTGTAGCATGAGAAGAAAAGATGGGAAGTGAAGACCAAGCTCTCGCAACTCACACTAAAAGGAGCAAGCCTAAGAGAGAGCCATCTTATAACAACAAATATTCACACCACCATCACCCTAGAGAGAAGAAAGATCTCAGGTGCTTCACATGCAATGAGAAGGGACACTTTGTTGCAAATTGTGCCAAGAAGAAAAACAACAACTTCAACAAGAAGAAGAAGAACAACAACAAGAGATATCATGCTCATGCTGCTAAGGATGATGAACCTTCAAAGAAGAAGGCTAGAGTAAAAAGTGATGATGATGACTCATCAAGCGAAGAAGAGTATGTTCTAATCTCTGCTCTCACAGGTACTATTTCTCATGGATGTAATGATTGGCTTATTGATAGTGGGGCTTCCAAACACATGACTGGGTTTAAAGAATCTTTTGTAAATCTATCTGAACATGAATCACCCCATAAAGTGAAACTTGGGGATGACTATCAATACCCCATCAAAGGAAGTGGTGAAGCCTCCTACAACCTAAATTCTGGGAAGTCTTTAAAGATGAAACAAGTTCTTTATGTACCTGAGCTCAAGAAAAACCTACTCCACATATCGGTATTGGATGCAAAAGGTATGAGGGTTTCATTTGTGGATGGCTAAGTTCTAATGTGGCCAAAGGGAAAGACCATAGATGATGCAGTGGTGATTGGAGAGTAAGAGGGAGGATTGTATAAATTGAAGGGACAACCTGAACATGCCATGGTACATGATTCCATGGAGCCAAGTGAACTTTGGCATAGAAGACTTGCACATATGCGCTACAGAGCATTACCAATTGCAAGTAAAGCTATAGAAGGTCTTCCTAAAATCAAGACCAAGCATGAAGGTGTTTTCAAAGGATGTGCAAAAGGAAAGAACATAAAGAAGGCATTTCCAAGCAGTGAAAGCAAGGCAAAAAGTATCTTGGAAATTATCCACTCCGATGTATGTGGTCTGATGTCATCCAGTTATCTGAGTGGGTATGTTTACTATGTCTCTTTCATTGATGACATTTCCAGGAAGACTTGGGTTTAATTCTTGAATAACAAAGATGAAATGTTTGACAAGTTCAAGGAATTCAAAACCTTGATGGAGAACCAAACTGATAAGAAGATCAAAACATTCAGATCCGACAATGGTGGAGAATTCACTTCAGGTGACTTCAAGAAGCTATACAGTGATTCAGGGATTGAGAGGGAGTTGATTGCTCCTTACAATCCATAACAGAATGGAGTTGCAGAAAGAAAGAATCGAACAATCATGGAAGCAGCAAGGGCAATGCTGCATGACCAGGATCTACCTATGCATCTATGGGCAGAAGCAGCTAGGACAGCTGTATATGTACAGAACAGAACACCCCACAAGATATTGGACAACAAGACACCAGAGGAGGTCTTCTCAGGTAAGAAAACTAAAGTCAACCATCTCAGAATATTTGGTTGTCCAGTATACACTCATGTCCCAAAGGAAAAGAGGACCAAGCTAGATCCTTTAGGAAAGAAGGGTATCTTTGTGGGTTACAGTGAAAGCTCGAAGCCTTACAAAATATACTTTCCAGGGTTCAAGAAGATTGATGTCAGCAGGGATGTGACATTTGATGAAAACTCAGCATTCATCAAATCAAGGAAGACACATGTTGAAGATCATGAAGAACCTAAGGAAACTAGATTTCAAGACACTACTATGACTGAAGCAATTCCAGATGTTGATCGTGAAATTGAAGATCTGCAAGAACCTGTAGATCCACCCCATGAGAATAACTCTCACAAGAGAAAACTTGCATGGGCTAGAGAGCTCATTCAAGATGCAGAAAGGTATGGCATTCCAGAAGAAGAACATAGAGCAAAGAAGAGGACCAGATCACATACCAGCTATGTTGCTTTACTCTGTGATATCATGAACAAAGAACCTTCCAGTTATGAAGAGGCAACGGAAAAGAAAGAATGGAAGGATGCCATGATCGAAGAATACCAATCAAGAATGAAGAATGATGTTTGGGATGTAGTCCCAAGACCTAAAGGGAAGTCTGTTGTGACTTCCAAATGGATCTACAAGATCAAGCATTCTGCAGATGGCAGCATAGAGAAATACAAGGCAAGATTCGTAGCTTGTGGCTTCTCTCAGAAAGAGGGAATAGATTATGAAGAAAATTTTGCTCCTGTAGCCAGGTACACTTCCATCAGATCAGTACTTGCTCTGGCTGCAGTAATAAAATGGAAGATACACCAGATAGATGTCAAGACTGCTTTCTTGAATGGTGTAGTTGAAGAGGAAGTGTATGTGGAACAACCACTCGGTTTTGAAACACATGAAAGGGAGTCATATGTGTGCAGATTGAAGAAAGCCTTGTATGGCTAAAGGAAGCCCCTAGAACTTGGTATGGTAGGATGGACAGTTTCCTATCTAGTTTGGGTTTTACCAAGAGTAAAGCGGATGCCAACCTTTACTACAAGGTTGAGGAAGGCAGTCTTGTGATACTACTCTTGTATGTAGATGACCTATTTGTGACAGGTGAAGATAGATTGATTGCCGATACAAAGAGGAAGGTTGCTGCCGAGTTCAAGATGAAGGACTTGGGGAGGATGCACTATTTTCTAGGTATGGAGGTGTGGCAGAGTGTAGATGGAATCTTCCTTGGACAAGGGAAGTATGCAGTAGAGATCCTGAAGAGGTTCGGGATGACGGACTGCAAGGCCATGGCCACACCTATGGCATCGAACCTGAAGCTTCTGTGTGATGCTTCATATGAGCCAGTTGATGTCACTATGTATCGTCAGATGATTGGGTCCTTGATGTACGTGATGAACAAGAGACCAGATATTTGCTTTGTGGTGAACACATTGAGCCAGTTTCTGACGGATTCGAGGAGTGTTCACCTGGTTGCTGTAAAGCATATTCTGAGGTACCTAAAGGGTATAGTTGATTATGGGCTCAAGTATGATGCAAATCAAAAGTTTAACCTGCAGGGTTATGTTGATTCAGATTGGGAAGGAAATGTTGCAGATAGGAAGAGCACTTCTGGGTGCTGCTTCAGTATGGGATCAGGTGTGATATCTTGGTTTAGCAGGAAGCAATCCCACGTAGCAATGAGTACAGCTGAAGCAGAGTATGTTGCAGCTTGTTTGGCTAGTTGTGAGGCAGTATGGATTAGGAAGCTATTGTCTGAGTTATTTGATCTGCCGCTGGAGGCTACTGGTATCTTTTGTGACACCCAGAGTTGTGTGAAGTTGTCTGAGAACCCGGTGTTCCACGACAGGTTGAAACACATAGAGATCAAATATCACTATATCAGGGATATGGTGCAGAGAGGAGCAGTGAAGCTTCTGTATGTTGCGATGGATGAGCAGATTGCAGATGTGCTGATGAAGCCACTAGCTAGAGTGAAGTTCGAGTACTTCAGAGAGAGGCTTGGTGTTCTTCAGATCGATGACACTTCAAGGAAGAAGTGATGGAGACATTTGCTGAAGCCATTCCAAGCATGTTGGAAGGAGGATCCTTCACATGGCTGTGGATGTAAGCGCTGGATGATGAGCATCAGGATGATGCTCCAGTTACTGCTCTGTATATGTATATGCATCATGTTGGATACTCGATACGATCAGTTGGATCATTTATGTATGTATGCATCATGTTGAATGCTGGATATGATCAGTTGGAATATTTATGTATGTATGCATCGTGTTGGATGCTGGATATGATCAGTTGGATCATTTATGTATGTATGCTGGATATGATCAGTTGGATCATGTGTATGTATTTGTATATGTATCAGGTGGATACATTGTATGATCAGGTAGATCATGTATGTTGATATGTATCAGGTATGATCAGGTGGATCATGTATTTGTATATGTATCAAGAGGATACATTGTATGATCAGGTAGATCATGTATGATGATATGTATCAGGCAGATACTATGTATGCATCAAGTGAATGCATTGTATGATCAGGATGATCATGGATGATGAGCTTCAGGATGTTGCTCCAGATGACATGCGTCAGGATGATGCAGTGATGATGATCAGGATGATCATGTGTACATCAGGATGATGTATGGTGAGTATCAGGTTGATACTCTGTGGCCGTGGACAGGTTGTGCATATAAGCATATAATAGCACCTTGGGAGGTTTGCAGATTCTCTTGCTAGGTTTTGCCGCTTGCATATAATAGCTCCCTGGGAGATCTAGAAAATGCTCTTTCGAGGTTTTGCTTTGGGAAGACATATAATAGCGCCCTGGGAGGTTTGCAGATTCTCTTGCTAGGTTTTGTCGCTGGCATATAATAGCTCCCTGGGAGATCTGGCAAACGCTCTTTCGAGGTTTTGTCCTATGGCATGTAAGTAGACCCGGGAGATCTGGACAGGATGAAAAAGGCCTCAGATGCTCTTTCGAGGCATTGCCATGATCACATGTAATAAGTCCTGGAGATCTGGACAGGATGAAAAAGGCCTCAGATGTTCTTTTGGGTTCTTGCTTGACAAGACACTCTTTTAAGGTTTTGTGGTGGGGGTCACATGTAATAAGTCCTGGAGATCTGGATAGGATGAAAAAGGCCTCAGATGCTCTTTAGGGTTCTTGCTAGTCAAGAGACTCTTTTAAGGTTTTATGACAGTCACATGTAATAGCTCCCTGGGAGATCCGATAGGTTGGGCTGTGTGCCCGTAATCAGTCCTGGGATGCTCTTGCGAGGTTTTGTGATGCACGTAATAAGTCCTGAGGATTCCATAGTATGGACAGTGATGATGAATACTTGCAGATGGTAGGCCTACATCCAGTATGAAAAAGGACTGGTTCTGTAGAACTTCCTATGATGAGTAGATTCAGAGATTGATTGAGATAGCAGCAGCAGTGACGATGACGATGATTTGTTGATGATGATCCAAAGAAGAAGACTTGTGCTAGCAGATATGTGTTGAGAAATACATTCCTAGTTAAGAGGGAGTGTTGATGTATATGTAACTTCGAAATGTATTTCACCCATGTATTTCATCTATGTATGTTGTACTCCTATAGAGATGTTATTATTCCTCTATACAGAAGTATCGTCATTTGTATTGACAAGTGTCGCAAGTGTTGTAACTTGCCGATGGGTTATTAGATCACCATGTGTGGGGTCGGCCCTGATTAAGTTAACATTGGGTTATTGTACTAAGCTAGACAAGTTGGCCCCATAATTTTATTGGGCAGTAAGGACAAGTATAAATAGAGATCTCCCGATCTCTATTTGGATCACTTCATAACTCACTCTTCCATCACTCAGAAAGTGGCGCACATGTGAGGAGGAAGATCAACTGCTAGGAGGAGTCTATCTCTGTGTACTTTGGTTGTACTATTGCTCTATCTATCTCTGAGGAAGTTGTGGGGTTTTTCACCTTAGGGTTTTCCCCATGGAAACTCTGTGTGTCTATTGTCTCTTATGTTTGCTTCTTGTGATGATTGACATGCTTGCTATGATTGATATGCATTGATATACTATACATGTTATTCTCTCAGCAAAGATCCTAGAGTATATTGAAATAATGCAAAAAAATTAACACAACTTCCTTACAATAGAAATAAATGTCAGCAAGGAAAGTCAAATGGGTTCTCACAATGACATTTGGAAGCATATGGTTCATCCCCACAACCCCCTCACCTCTCCCTAGTGGATACACTTGGCCCCTTCTCATTCGTTGCTTCCATAGACAGTTTTGGTCTTTTATTGCAATATCAAATATTTACATCAATTACAATATTCCATGGCTTAATATCACATGGTCGGTATCAAAATATCAACTACTTGTTCATTTAAATAAAATCCGAGCATACACTAGCGGGGCCTTATCCTTGAGCTCCACGCTAGGGAAACATACATCGCATGTATACAATATTTACATTAAAATCCAATATTTCACAAGAGTCAAAATTGGGGTATTACATTCCCCTCCCCCTTAGAACAACACCGTCCTCGGTGTTCTCAAAACTAAACAAAAATGGGAATGCCTCTCTCATGGCATCCTCCAGCTCCCATATAGCCTCATCGGGACTAAGGTGCTCCCATTGGACCTTTACCTGCCCGATGGCTCTGTTCCGGAGCAAAGTGACCTTCTTGTCGAGGATGCGCATAGGCTCTACTTGGAACTCTCCCTCGGGTTCCACTTGTATCACATTCCAATCAATCATATGATTAGGATCATGTACATACTTTTTAAGCAAACATACATGGAAAAAATTATGAGCTCTTATGTTAGCAGGAAATGCAACTCTATATGCAACTGGCCCTATCCTATCTAGGACTTCAAATGGCCCACAATATCTTGGTTCCAACTTGGCACAACTCCCCAACTTGAGAGAAATTTTCCTTGGTTTCACTCTCAAATAAACATGATCCCCAATCTGAAATTCCTTATGCACTCTTTTCAAATCTGCATAGTTCTTTTGCTCGTCCTGAGTTGCCTTTAAATTCTGCCTGATCTTAACAACTTCATGTTCCATTTTCCTGATCATCTCTGGTCCAAGTACTACCCTGTTCACCGAGTTGTCCCAATTCACTAGAGTCCTACATCCCTTGCCATACAATGCCTCAAATGAACTCATTCCCAATGATGCATGATGTCCATCATTGTATGCAAATTATACCAAGTGTAGGTAATCTTCCCACTTGGATGGTTTATCCATCACATACATTCTCAGCATGTCTTCAAGAACCTGATTCACCCTCTCAGTTTGGCCATCTGTTTGAGGATGATATATGCTGTACTAAAATTCAATTTAGTTCCCAATTCCTGAAATAATCCCTTCCAGAAATTGGAAGTGAACTTTGTATCATGATCAGAAATTATTGCCTTGGGAAATCCATGCAATCTAAATATCTCTCTCATGAAGATATTTGCAATATCATTAGCCTTGTGGGTGGACTTGACTGGAATAAAATGAGCTACCTTGGATAGCTTGTCCACCACAACTATGATTGAATCATGTTTCTTCACTGTCATGGGAAGATCTGTTACAAAATCCATAGAGATCACTTCCCACTTCCACTTCGGAATGGTTAAGGGTTGTGACAATCCTGCTAGATATTGGTGCTCTGCCTTGACTTGTTGGCACTTCTGATACCTAGCAATGTACTCAACTATGTCATTCTTCATACAATGCCAAAAGTATTGTTGTCTTGCTGCTGTTATAGTCTTTTGATATCCTGGGTGTCCAGAGTATGGCATTTGATGTATTTCATCCATCACTAGCTTCTTCAAATCTGCACTATTTGGGATGTACAGTCTATCCTTGTAGATGAGGATATCATCTTCACCAAGCTGATATCCTACACACTTTTCATCCACATTACCCTGCTGCAACTTCTCTTTAAATTGAAGGCAAGTTTAATCACTTTTTTGGGCTTCAAGAACTCTCGCCTTTAAATCTGATTTGCACATACTTAATGTTGCAACACGAAATTTTCTTCTAAGGGCATCTGCAACCTTATTCTCCTTCCCCTTTACATGCTTAATTTCAAAATCAAATTCACAAAGAAACTCCATCCATCTAGCTTTCCTAGCATTCAAGTTTGGCTGATCAAACAAATACTTTAAGCTCATGTGGTTTGTTCTAAGCTCGAATCTCCTTCCCATCAAATAATGTCTCCACATCTTGAGAGCATGCACTATGGCTGCTAATTCTAAATCATGTGTGGCATAATTCTTTTCATGTTCTTTTAATTTTCTTGACTCCTAGCAAATCACAAATCCCTCTTGCATGAGCACTCCACCTTGCCCTTCAATGCAAGCATCTGTGCACACTACAAAATCACACTTTTCATACCATACAAACTTGATATTCTTCTTTTGAAATGAAGTGATAAGATGAGCTATCTTGGAGAATCCTTCAATGAACCTTTTGTAGTAACTAGCAAGACCCATGAAAGATCTCACATCTGAAACATTCTTTGGAGTAGACCAATCCATGATGGCATTAATCTTCTTTGGGTCCACTGCAATTCCTTCTTCAGAAATGACATGACCCAAATACTGCACCCTCCTTTGATAACATTCACACTTGATTAACTTGGCATACAACTGATATTCTCTAAGGACTTGCAAAACCATCCTTAGATGCTCCTCATGTTCTTCTTCATTCCTTGAATAGACAAGAATGTCATCCAAGAATACAATCACAAACTTATCCAAATATTTGTTGAACACACTATTCATGAGACACATGAATGTAGCAGGTGCATTGGTAAGACCAAATGCCACCATAGTGAACTCATAATGACCATATCTAGTTCGGAAAGCTTTCTTATGAATGTATTCTTCTTTAATCCTCACTTGATGGTAGCCGGGCCTCAAGTCAATCTTTGAAAACACCTTAGATTCCTTCATTTGATAAAACAAGTCATCAATTCTTGGAAATGGATACTTGTTCTTGACTGTCACTTTATTGAGCTTCCTGTAATTAATACACAGCCTTAAAGTCCCATCCTTCTTCTTAACAAATAACACCGGTGCTCCCCAAGGAGACACACTAGGCCTGATATACCTCTTGTCCATTCATTCTTGTAGCTGCATCTTCAACTCTACCAATTCCAGTGTACTCATTCTATAAGGAGGTTTGGAATTTGGCGCTGCCCCTGGAACAAGATCGATGGTAAAATCAATATCTCTCTTTGGTGGTAGTCCCGGCACTTCATCCGGAAATACATCTTGGAACTATTGCAACAATGGAAAGTCTTCTATCATTGGACCTTTCTCTTCTGACAGATTTGATATATGGACTGCATATAATTGACAACCTTTCTTATAGAACTTCTTCAACTGTAAGGCTGAAATTTGTCTTACTGAAAATTGCTTGGGTATTCCTCTTACCAGTCTTGGTCTTCCCTCTTCATCTATGCATTCAAGTGGTTTCTCATAATAGTCCAACTTGGCTCTATGCTTTTCCAACCAATCCATGCCAATTAAGGCATCATAAGAGCCTAATGCTAGTATATTTAAATCTGCATGTGTGTGGAGTCCATTCAATTCTATGGTGCATTCCACCACTACTTCACTAAATTTTCTCTTGGTCCCTATGGCTAATTGAACTAACTAAGACTTACTGTGCTTCACTTTTCTAAGAGAACAATCTTCAACCACTTTTTGAGAAACATAACTATGAGTAGATCCTGGATCAATCAAAACAGAAGTAGATTGCTTAGCAATCTTACCTTCAACTTCCACCACTGATGATTGATGATCTGCCTGATGATTATCCAATGTTGCATAAATTTGAGGCGTTTCCCTTGCCATGTCCTTCATTGTAACTGCTCCCTTTAAGTTGTGCAATATTCGGGGATTATCCTTCTGATGCGAGCAATCCTTTAGCATGTGGTTCTCTCCACATCCCCAACACTGAAGTGGTCCTTTGGATGCTTTGTCTGCTGCTACTGCTGGCTTGAATCCACTTCTTGCTTGCTACCCCCATGGGAAGGTCTTGGGTTGACTCTTGAATGGTGGCTTGAAGCCACTTTTCTTTTGATCAAACCTCCCTCTTGGCCTTCCTTTCCATGATGGGTTAACCTCTGATTTCCCTTTATTCTGCTCATAGCAATGCATTGCCATCCTAATGGCTTCATTAAGACTTGGTGGATTAACAAACTCAATTCTATCTTTGAAACTTTGAGGTAGACTCCCAAGGAAGCATTGGATTTTTATCCTCTCATCCTTAATATAGTCCACATACCTCAACAATTCCAAAAACTTATGGACATGTTCTTCCATAGATTTTTGTCCCAACCTGAGTTCATTGAACTCTTTTCTCTTTCTATCATAATACCTAGCAGAAATGTATTTTTCCTTGAAGTACTTCTTAAATCTTTCCCAATTGATCTTCCTTTCACTGATCCCTTTCACTTGCAAGAGATTGTCCTGCCAAATCAAAGCTCTACCATTTATATTGTAAATGACAATTCTGGCTTTTTCATTTCCTGAGTAGTCCCAAATTCTGAAATATTTCTTCATTCGAAGAAGCCATGCCTCTGCCTCTTGGCTAGTCTTGCCTTCTCCATCGAATGTGGGAGGTCTTGCTTCTTTAATTCTCCCTGTGGAATTCCTTTGAACTTCTTTATTCCATCAAATCTCCTGGGAACATGCCTTGGACTTCTTTGAGAACCTCTGGAGTCACACGATTTGCTAGAAGAAGATCTAGAGGAAGGTGTTCTATGCTTCTTGCTCACATAACTCTTCCTTGGGCTTGGAGTCCTCTTCTTTGAACGACCTCTAGAGTGACTCTCTGCATCTCTTCCTTCTTCACCTACATTGCTTGGGTTGGACCCAAGGTTTATCCTCTGTTGCATATCAGTGAGGCTTTGCAAGATAGCAACATTGCGTTGGTTTTGTTCTTCCTGAGCCTTCATCAATCTTTCATTGAAGCTCACCATGGTTTCAACCAAATTTTGAGGAGTTATTTGCTCCCTTCTCCCATTATATTCAGTCTCAGCATTCATTTCTTGCACACTTTCTCTTAGCACATCTTCATCATGCTCATAAGGATCTTGAGCATCATTTATGGTCATCATTTTTCCTGTATGTTGCTTCTACTACAACTATTAAATCTTATGAGCTGCAAGCACTCTGCATTCTGAAAATATTTGTTAGACATCTTAGGAATGCTTATAGAAACATAAACAATCAATATTTTAACAAAATTAACTCATGGAATAATTCACATAGTTGTTATGCATTCATTTCTTTTGCCCATTCATGCAATTCTGGAAATTGCCCATATTGTCAACAATTTGACAAAACAGTCACTGACACTTTTCTGCTCTAAATATCTATTGGGTATGACAACCTCATTCAAATTATGGTTATGTGATCTTATTCCCTGTTGGATAATCTTTCCAATGCCTATCCCTGTGCTCCGTTCCGACATCGAGTGTGGAAATTGCATTACTTAAAAAATGACAACTTTTACCAAAATTCTGCATTTTTACACAGTGGTATTGTGGTTTGGAATGCCAACTTCAGCCACCCGTGGAAGAAAATCTATGGAGAATCATGAAAACTTCTCTACCGAGTGAAGTTATTCCATATAGCAAGGAACACTCAGCAACTTGCGGATCTCTGTTTCGATGCTCCAATCATCTTTTATGAATTTCTAGGTTTGACTACTTTTCCTTTTTAACTCCCTGTGCAACCTGTACACAACCTATGCGCCACTTGCGCAACCTGTGTGCAACCTATGCACAACCTGTGCGCCACCTGCGCAACTTGTGCGCCACCTGTGCGCAACCTGTGCACCACCTGTGTGCCACCTGCGCAACCTGTGCACAACCTATGTGCAACCTGTTCACAACCTGTGCGCCACCTATGCAACCTGTGCGCAACCTGTGCACAACATGTGCGCCACCTACGCAACCTGTGCACAACCTGTGCGCAACCTGTGCGCAACATGTGCACAACCTGTGCGCTACCTGTGCACAACCTATGCGCAATCTGTGCATAACCTGTGCGCCACCTGCGCAACTTGTGCACAACCTGTGCACCACCTGCACAACCTGTGTGCAACCTGTGCACAACCTGTGCGCCACTTGCGCAACCTGTGTGCAACCTGTGCGCCACCTGCGCAACTTGTGCACAACCTGTGCACCACTTGCGCAACCTGTGCACAACCTGTGCGCAACCTATGCGCCACCTGTGCAACCTTTCTGCAACTTGTGCACCACCTGTGCGCCACCTGTGCAACCTATGCACAACTTGTGCACCACCTGCGCAACCTGTGCAATTGTTGCGCATCTCGGAACCGCGGAATTAGGGAAACACCTCTTCTGCTCCTGCAAACTCGTGAGGCTCATATCTCCCTCGTCCCTCAACCAAATAAGGAACGTCTGGTACCGTTGGAAAGCTATTGGTGAGATCTATGCAATGGTGTGATTCTATGCCACACCTGACAACTCTGATTCTGCCATTTTCCCCAATCAAAATTTTGCCCAAACTTCATCAATACTGTGTTAAAAACCTTCTGATATCCGCCTGCAACTCAGAATTTGGCCCAAGCAGCCCCAGTGCTGCAACGTGGGCTCTGATACCACTCTGTCATGTCCCCTTCCATCATTCCAAACCATGGAAGGAAACATGACCAATCTTACCGGGCTTATTTGGATATCTTAGCCCATACAATACTAAGAAATGCTTGAATAAATAAAAACTTCTGTGTGCAAACTCATACTCAATATAAACATAGCGGAATTAAAACACAATTGCACACACACAAACAATAATGCATCAACATATCTATCACCAGCAGAGGATGATTCAACATTCAGGGATTCAATTCCATTAACATGAATAATTACCATTCTGAATTAACATATTACAGAACACCAAATGCATATAATTCAAAACACAGAGAACACTTATCTTTGAGATGAAGTTGTCCAACAACTGGCTATGTGAGAGAAACGTTCCACCCAACCATAGATCTCTGTCCAGCCTGTATTCTTTCAGCTGAGAAATCACCTCCGAGCTGGGTTGTGTATCCACTAAGGAGGAACTAAAAAGGCTCACTCACAACCATGGTTTCACTCAACAAATATGCTAAGCCAACTCACAGTTGGGTTTATCAAGCATATAAAAGACAAGGGAGGGAAATGCTAAGCCAGTGAGCTCAGCCACAGAGCTACAGGCATCTCGAATGAATTAAACATTATAGCACCCACAATACCTACCTCACCCAACACAAGGAAGGTCCCCTTCTCTGCTACACAGTCCCTCAGGCATCCCTTCCCTCCAGTGCTATTCAGGGTGGGCATAGAAAGGTCTAGCTGCTAATTCCTTGAGATTTCAGCCTTCACTGGGTTTATCAAGCAAATCCAACCTCTGTTCAGTCATTCACACTTGGATTTCTCAAACTTCTGTCATCAAATAACTCAATCCCGTCACTTGATTTCTGGGCTATAAAAACTGGGGTTTTCTATGGATTTCGGGGTATCTAATACTCTCAAATTCACCCCAAGGTTCATATCTATGGATCCCCCATTGGATTTTACTATCCAATACCAATTATGGATGTTTATGGCACTTCAAAACGTGGGTTCTTGCAAAGTTGCGATTTATGGTTTTGCTCACTGCTGGGAATTCGTTTTTGGATGAAGATTGATGCTGGGATCTTCAACAATGGAATGGGAGTGAGGAAGAAGCAACTCCCAAGAGGTAGGGTGACTTGTGGTACAAGAAAAAAAAGCCCATATTCTGCCATATGAATTTCTGGGCTGCCTATGCTCCATTGAAGCCATGGACTGAAATCTTCAACAACTTCCTTACAACATAAATCACTGTCAGCAAGGAAAGTCAAATGGGTTCTCACAATGACATTTGGCAGCATATGGTTCATCCCCACAACCCCCTCACCTCTCCCTAGTGGATACACATGGCCCCTTCTCATTCGTTGCTTCCATAGACAGTTTTGGTATTTTATTGCAATATCAAATATTTACATCAATTACAATATTCCATGGCTTAATAGCACATGGGTATCAAAATATCAACTACTTGTCCATATAAATGAAATCCGAGCATACACTAGCGGGGCCTTGGCCTTGAGCTCCACGCTAGGGAAACATACATCGCATGTATACAATATTTACATTAAAAGCCTATATTTCACAAGGGTCAAAATTGGGGTATTACATGTGCTTAGTGTCCTAAGGCAGTGTTCAATTTGAATTGCAGTAGATATTCTTTTCATAATTCTCATTTGTTTCGCAGGAATCTCCCTCTTTCAGCTTCGAATTCTTCAGTATCATGGATCTCAAGTTGAACTCATTCAACTACTTCGAATGGAAGGAAAAAATGGACATCTTCTTGAAGTCAAAGAGTCTTTTCAGAGTGGTGAATGGCTCTGTAGTTGAGCCCACTGGTGCAGTAGAGAAATCCAAGTAGTTAGACAAGCTTGATGAAGCAGTAGGACTGCTGCTACTTAGCATTTATGAATATTTGCACTTTCATGTTATCGATTTGAAGACTCCAAAGGAGGTTTGGGACAAGCTCGAATCCCTCCTTGGCCAGGAAGATGATTTGAAGGGACATAAACTAGAAAATGAGCTCATCTCCTTGAGCCCAAGCAGTTTCGAAACTATCACTGAGTTTCTCAACAAATTCAAGAACTTGATTTCACAGTTGAAGAGGTATGGGATTGAGAAGGAAGAAAAAAACTCATCCTTTCCATCCCGTTGAAGCTAGGCCCTGATTATTCAGTGTTTGTTTTGACCTTCCATTCAACAAAGTTGTCCATTCCAAAATGGAAATTCCCTTCGCTTGAAGACTTCATCCAATCTCCAACTCTTGAGGATGAGAAGCTAGTGCACATGGGAGTGATAAAAACCAAGTTAAATTCAACTCTTGCAGCCATTGAGTCAAAGAGAGTGAATGGAAAAGTAAAAAAAAGTTCTGATAGAAATTCGAATGATACAAAGAAGAAGGTGTTAGGATATTCCTATACTCCATCCTAGTCCCACCAGTATTTTGATCATTTAAATTTTCAGTCATGCATGCACCTTTAGGGTTTGCATGCATCCCAGTCATCATTCCAGCACCTAGCCCTCAGTTAGCCAGCCCCCAGGAGCTTCTCACTCTTCATTTTTAGCCCTCCAGTTGCTTAATGCGCCCTTCTTCCTTGATTTTAGGGAGCAACTCGCCCTTCTTCACCTACCAGTCCAGTTGTCACTTAGTTACAGTCAGTTACAGTCAGTTACACTCAGTTACACTCAGTTACATTGAGTTACACTCAGTTACACCTACCAGAGTTAGTTTGACTGATGGTTGATAGTTACTTGAGCATTTATGACTAAACTGATGATGATGAAGACTTCCAGTTGCGCTCTGATGATCATGAGGACACCTAGTTGTGCTCCGATGACACTCTATTGATCTTATGATCACTTGGAGAGGCTAATTTGAATTGCCACCTCAGGCATTCGAATCCTCTCTACCATTGTACTATTTATTTGTCCATACTGTGATTAATTAATTAGTGTGTGTGAAGTATTATTGCTTCTATCTGAGTTCTACTGTACCACATTATTCTGTTGCTCATTATACTGTATTGTTCACTCTTCTTATATTTTCCTGCTTAATCATAACTACTCTTGTGAGGTACACATCATCTCTTAGATCTGCTGTGAGGATTTTCACATGGTATCAGAGCATGTTGAGAGTATTGTTTATCTCCATTCTTGAGAGTTTTTTGCAGGTTATTATCCAGATTTCGAGTGCAGCAGTTGCAGCAGTTTCTGCATTTTTGCAGTAGTAGCAGTTGCAGTTATTCTATATTGTTTTTGCAGGTCTTCTACAGCTTCAATGTATCCTGAATTAGAATAAATCACTCTTCTTTCTCTATTCAACTATGATGAATGGAAACCAAAAATAATAGCATATTTAAAGAGCCATGATCTCTTTGATTGTTATTTTGAAAGAGAGTTCGAATCCTCTGATGAGAAGATTGACTGGTTGAATAAAGGTGACATGCACATTGGAAGAATGAAGCTTACTATGCTGGATTACATATTGCTCCCAATCATTATTGATATTGAAACTCCAAAAGAGCTATGGGATCACCTGGAGGAAAAATTTGGCAGAAAGGATGAAGGATTTGGTCCAAACCCCTTCAAAAGCAAGCAAAGTGATGCATTCGCTCCTCTTGATGGTCTCTCAGATCATGAACCAGTATCATCTCGTATTGAAGTTGTTGACAAAGAACTTGCATATTCTCCACTCATGCTCAAACTTTCTTCTCTTTCTGTGCCAGCTCACACTCTAGATATTGCAGAAGGTCCTAAATCCTCTCTTGCACCAGAGTCTATTGGTTTGCATCATGATCACATGATTATTTCAGAGGTCAAAACAGCTTTTGAAGGTAATGCATTTGCTCCTCTCCAGCTATCTCCTCTTTTATACTACTATATGATCATAATTCCATGCTTTCAGAAGGTCATTGAATAATATGGCCATTGCCATTCGCTTGGGATAATTTTTCATGCATATACTGGTTTTGATCTCACCTCTCATGGTTCAAAGGAGATCTCAAGAAACCATGATTCAAGTCTTGGATCTAATTTGGATTCTAAGCAATTACTCCTTGGGATAATTTCTCATGCATATGATAGTTTTGATCTCACCCCTGCTGGTTCAAAGGAGATCTCAAGAAACTGTTTTTTAAGTCTTAAATCTGATTTTGATTTCAAGCAAACATGTAATAGTTATTTTTGGCATAATCTCACCCATGGTGGTTCGAAGGAGAAGACAAAAGACTATATGCACTTTCACAGATTTGATCCTACCTCAGCTGATTCGAATCACAGGTTCAAGGATCATTCTCATACTGTTGGATTTGTTCTCATCACATTCGAACTGAAGAGCAAGTACAAACACATGCTTTTTGAGCATGATCCACTTCTTCCCAAGAAGAAGATACCTCCAGACATATGACCAAGCATCACACCTGCTTGAGTTTGGAGCATTTATTTTTATGTGTGCCTTACAGTCTATTTTTTGAGGAGGGGGTATGTTTCCCATGAAATTTTCCTACTTCCTTGGTTTATTTATTGTTATTATTCATTGTATTGGGTGACCTTTGGTCTTAGTTACCAGGGTCCATGATGGATTAAGGGGGGGTGTTAGGATATTCCTATACTCCATCCTAGTCCCACCAGTATTTTGATCATTTACATTTTCAGTCATGCATGCACCTTTAGGGTTTGCATGCATTCTAGGGTTTGCATGCATCCCAGTCATCATTCCAGCACCTAGCCCTCAGTTAGCTATCCCCCAGGAGCTTCTCACTATTCAGTTTTAGCCCTCCAGTTGCTTAATGCGCCCTTCTTCCTTGATTTTAGGGAGCAACTCACCCTTCTTCACCTACCAGTCCAGTTGTCACTCAGTTACACTCAGTTACAGTCAGTTACAGTCAGTTACACTTAGTTACACTCAGTTACACTTAGTTACATTGAGTTACACTCAGTTACACCTACCAGATTTAGTTTGACTGATGGTTGATAGTTACTTGAGCATTGATGACTCCACTGATGATGATGAAGACTTCCAGTTGCGCTCCGATGATCATGAGGACACCTAGTTGTGCTCCGATGACACTCTATTGATCTTATGATCACTCTGAGAGGCTAATTCGAATTGCCACCTTAGGCATTCGAATCGTCTCTACCATTGTACTATTTATTTGTCCATACTGTGATTAATTAATTAGTGTGTGTTAAGTATTATTGCTTCTATCTAAGTTCTACTGTACCATATTATTATGTTGCTCATTATACTGTATTGTTCACTCTTCTTCTATTTTCCTGCTTAATCATAATTAATCTTGTGAGGTACACATCATCTCTTAGATCTGCTGTGAGGATTTTCACAGAAGGAGGCTCCCATACAGTCAGATGGGGCCTTGAATCCTAAGAAGGACAAGCAAGCTTAGAAGGGAAAATCCAAGTGCACATACTGTAATCGAGGATGAAGAAGACCATAGATCTCATGGATTCACTTGTTGAAAAAAAAATATTCTAGTACCTGCATGTGCTAGAAAGAAAGAGAGTGAACCATCTGGATCTGAGAACAAAGAGAGATTCCATGCCCTCATGGCAGGTGCATCAACTCAATCCTCCTTCATCATATATTCTGGAGCATCAAGACACATGTCTTCCTCCAAGAATCTCTTCATTGGATTCAAAGCTACTATTGGACCATCCATTATGTTGGGGAATGATTTTGAGGTCTCCTCTGAGGGGATTGGAAGAATCAAACTAGATCATGGATACTTCTCGGATGTAATCTATGTCCCCACTCTCACTGCTAATCTACTTTCAGTATATCAGATGACCAATACTGGAGAGCCCAAGAGGGTGATCTTCTCTCCAAATGAGGTTGAAATTCAGGACATGGTATCAGGTTCTACCATTGCAAAAGGTGTTGCTAATCATAAGTCGAAATTGTATGAGTTCTCCCACTTCTTACCTCTCTCAAAGCAATCTGCTCTTCACACTCATGCCAATAAAGAGAGTATATTGTGGCATGAAATATTTGGACACATTAACTATCAATACTTGCAAGACATTCATACTAAAGAGATGGTTGAAGGGCTTCCCAAGATCAAGTTTTCCAAGGGAAACTATCATGGTTGTTTGATTGGAAAGCATCTTGAAAATAAATTTGAAAGGGGAAGGCAAGGAGAGCCTCTCATCCTCTAGATCTAATTCATAGTGATGTTGCACGGCTGTTTCCAGATCTATCTTTGAACAAGGAAAGGTATATTCTTACTTTTATTGATGATTATTCAATATTTACATGGGTACATCTTCTCATATTAAAGTCAAAAGTATTTGGATTCTTTAAGTTTTTTAAGTCTTCTGCAGAAAAGTTTTCAGATAGAAAGATCAAGGCCATTCGCATGGATAATGGAGGTGAGTACATAAAGGGTGACTTTCAAACCTGTTGTGCTGAAGAGGGCATTGAGATGCAACATATTGTTCCCTATACACCACAACATAATGGTGTTGCTGAAAGGAAGGACATAACATTGAAAGAAATGACCACCTGCATGCTAAAGTAGAAAGGGATGCACCCTAGTCTTTGGAAAAAATCCATTAACTGTGCCACCTATCTTCAAAATAGAGTTCCACACAAAGGACTCAAAGACATGACTCCTTTCGAAGCATGGGTGGGATACAAACCTTATGTGTCTCATCTTAGAGTGTTTGGATCCAGAGCATGGGCAAGGATTCTAGATGAGAAAAGGAGAGCCCTAGATCCAGAAAGTAGAGAGTCTATCATGGTGGGTTATGCATTGAATTCAAAGGCCTACAAGCTTCTTGATCCTTCTACTATGACCACATTCCTTTATAAGAGTGTACAGTTTGAGGAATGGCCTCTTCATGATGCTCATCCTGTTGAGCAAGAGATATTTCCTACCACACCTCCATTGCTTGATGAGCTCCAAGAGAGCGAATATTCATCACATGACAGTTCGGATTCAGAGTATGAGAGTGAATATTATGAAGAGTGAATGCTAGATCCAGATGCACAAGAACCTGAAGATCTAGCACCTATCAGTGAAGGTAAGCGAATGGAAGTAACAGATCCACAAGACCCTGATGATCTTACACTTGATTATCCTCCTCTTCCTAGATGGGTAGCCACTACACTTATATATTCCGGAGATCTTGTTGGAGATTCACTTGATCCGAGGATGACCGGATCTGATTTTCAGAATGGAAGGTTTCATCCTTCTCACATTACTGATCCATTTACTGCTGACATATCCTTCTTCAGTGGAGAAGTCCACTTACCATTTGGGGTAAGTGATGTACATGATTGATCATCCTATCACAGTCTATCATGAGGAGGGGATTTCTTCCCATTGGGTTTTCCCTCTTTTCTCACTTTGTTTATTTAGATTGTTGTACGGGGTGACCTTTGGTATCAGTTACCAGGGCCCTACCATTTTAGTTGTTCCTCATAGTATAGATTGCAGAGGGGTGTTGGAATATTATCACCATCATTTTTATATTTTGCATGCCTGCATGCAATTCTACATGCATCCAGTCATCTACATGCATTTGCATGCATCCAGTCATCAATATGGCAGTCTCCCAACACCTAGTCCTTATTTTGTAGCCCCCAGGAGCCTGTTTCTGCTCAGTTTTAGCCCTCCTAGCCACTGATGTGTCCTTGTTTTCATCACTGGAGCACAAGTGCACCTTATTCCACCTATTTAGGATTTACTTCAGTTAGTTGGTTGGTTGATGAATCAGTTACTTGATTCAGGGGATGATTGATCAGTTAACTGACTGAAGCACTTAGATAGGCATCTACTGAGACTAGTTGAGCTCTACTGACTACTGACAGCTCCTCATGCACCCACATTGGAGTCTCCTTCCCTACATCAGTGCCCATGCTCTCAGTTAGACTCAGTTAGACTCATTTGACTAACTATTTGACTTTTGTGACCACTGCCACTTGTTTGGAAGGAGTCTCCAATGCTATCCAAGCTACACACTGAGGATAATTCGAATGAACTTAGTGGCATTCGAATCTCATTCATTGTATTAAGTTATTGTTCATTTTACAGAGTGCTAGCTTACAGCTGATGTATGATACAATAGTTTTTCTCCATTTTCTGTGTAATGATTGATTATTGATTCAACATTTCTTCTTCTTCTTTCTGCACTACATGAGTAAATTCTAGTGAGGTCTGCTACTGCTGAGTGATCCTAGGTCTAAAATATTACAGAAGACAACTTTGACCTTAACACATCAGTTCATAGAGTTGACCTCTCGCTCTCCTCTCATTGTAATTTGATGAGACAAAATTTTATGAGCATAGGGATGCATGTCTCAGTTGTATAAAATAATCCTTTATGTATCACCTACTAGTTTTTTGCTTCTCAGGTCGTCGCCATCACTCCCCCACAAGTTATCTTTCATTCTCAACAATTTCTCTCTCACTCTCATAATTATGGAATATCAACACGAGGGAAAGAAATGATGAATTATTTCAACAATATGGGTCCCTCCTAACCTAATACATCTGAGGGCACCTATTATTGCTTAAATTTTACACACCTGTGACATTTTAGCATTTGTTATGGAAACACATCATCAACGTACAACATGTAGCTTGCATAGATTTACTTTCGTAAAAAAATAACATGTGAAATGAAGTTATCTTACATATTCAAAAGTTTGTTGAATCTCACCGATTAAATGGGGAACCCATGTGACATCACAAAAAAATTCCTTCAAAACCCTCACAGTTGTGCATACGAGCAAACTCATAAATTCAATGGTGCATTCATATATTTACATTTGCATTTTGAATGCCAAGCGGGTTCGAATTGGCATATGCTAGGTAGTTGAGCATTCCATATCCCCATACTTGTACCTAGAAATCACTTCAATGAGGAGAGCATTCAAATATTGAACCAGTTCTTTGAAGACCTCCAATTTGGATATAAAGGGAATCCATGAGCATGCATTCTATAAAAAAAAGTTAGATCAAGGTTATGTTGTAAGAAATTGTTTAGAAGACATCTCTTACATGCACATTCTTACCATTTATTGGAATTTCAAGCTCCCTTGACTTATTCATCAAGAAGCAAGTGTTTTCCTTCATCGTTCTAAGTTAGTTTGAGAGAAATTAGAGAGAATCCAAAGGACCCTCCCAAAGGGAATGTTGGTTTCCCCTGGGATGATACATTTCTCAAGGTGATACCATTGTATTTAAACCTTTTCCACTGGATATTAATAATTTGGTTTAATATTATTTTTTTTTATGGTTTGTTCCCTTTATCATTTTGGCAAGTTTAATATTATAATTATATTTCATGTTTGTTGTTCTTTGTTTTGAGGCTTCAACATTATAGCTTTTCTCATACTAACCCACTCATTTGTTGTTTCCTTGGTTTCAACTTGAAAGGAAAGAAGATTTAGCTCACCATTCAACCATTTCCCCACAACAATGGTGTTTGATGTAGCCTGCCAACTTCCAGTGTCTGGGGTGTTGATAAACCTGATAAGGCATGGAGAATGCTTTGGAATTCCTCCCTAAAATATTGAAATGTGTTGTCATCTTCCATGGGTAAAGAAATATTCTCCATTTTTGGTTCATGTGTGGCTTCAATTGGTATGTTTTCTCGGTGCTCATGTGAGGATACATCTATGTGGAATAATTTATGTTCTTTGCATTTATGTCCTCACAAATATTTTTCATCACAGTTATAGCAAAGTTCAAGGCATTGATGTTCAACCATCGCATTAGGGGATAGGTTTTGGATTCTTAACAGTGACATGTTGGAGTTTTCGAGAGAACGATCCATGTTGGGTTGAATGTTTATCACCATCTTGGATTATTTATCTCTATCACAAGATTTTAACCATGTTGTGGGCCACTGCATAATGAAATTTGATTGAATTTCCTCTTTCAGGACAATGATGAAGCATTCTAAAAAAAATAATAAGAGATGCCACCTATGTGGATTTCCAATTGCTCAAATGTTGTAATATAGTCTAGAACTACGCCACTCTTGCATAATTTGGTAAACCTTCCCAGGCAGTGAGAATCCCTTTCAAAATGACCATGAAGGATCTTCACAAGTTGGTTCCAAGGGACATAACTACCATAATATTTCTGGTACGATTGCTACCATTTCCAATGTTCTCAATATAAATACAAGACCCCCACTCATAACTTTTGGATATCATCCTTAATGACATGGAGAGAAAATAATGTTCCATTTGGGTAACCCAAACTTATGAATTTGAGCCATCAAATTTGCACATGACTACCTTTGGGAATCAGTGCCATGGATTGTTATCGTGAAAGAATGGAGATAGGGTTTCTGGAAAGGGAGTGTGAGAGCCTTTTTTTTCATTTACAAATGCTTTATTGGATGGATCCTATTTTCTGGGTGGTGTTTTTATTGATGGCATTGGTTGTTTTTAGTTAGACATATTGATGTTGACCTAGTCAACTAAATGCTCCAAGGTCATGACCACTCATTCTAAATCGTTGGTTTCCTTGGGTAGATTCTTGTTTGGTCCTCCATGTTTGTTTGATTATGAGTGTGTACCATGGGACCACTTATGATATGAAAAGTATAAAGACTAACTTATACCAAAATTACTAGTGGCAAAATATAAGTCTTTTGAGATGTACCACAAAATGTGGTATTGTTGGGTCCAAACAAAAAGGGTTGTTAGAGATTTATACCATCACGATCAATACGATACAATGATTCTTTTGATATAGGTATCCAACAATGGTGTCGATGGATCCCTTTTTTTATGTTGAGGGGAGTATTAATCCCTTTGAATATTACTACACTAACAAAATCTCCAAATTCCTTTTGTATGCAAAAATGTAGGAATTTCTCAAGTTGGTCGCAGAGTATATGGTTACTACACTAACAAAATTTCCAAATTACTTTTGGATGCAAAATGTAGGAAATTTTTCTGGTTGGTCATACAGGATAGAGTTTCCAGGGTCCTAAGGATAAGGGATTGTCAGGTGCTATAAATCTCTAATATAGTTGCAAGGTCCAACAATAGTACTCAACCCAATCTCTTAGGGTTATAACTAAGGAAGGTCAATCTTAGATGTACTACTCGACTACCTAGGTACTAGAGAGTAATATTTCTTAATGTTGTGATCAATGTCCCTATAGCAGTAAGATGGTTGAGCATATAATCTACAATTGGTTTTAGGTTTCCTAGGGGACTTTTGATATGCTTGAGGGTACATGGAAGCACACATGGAAGTGAGATTCCTTTTACATGTGCTATCTGATGTGATTCTACTCAAAGGGATACCAATAGAGGTTAAAAGAGTGTCCAACAATTGTGACTTAGTACCAATTGTATTCTCTACGTTTATGTTTCCCCAACCACACGTTTATCTATTGCATGAAAAATATCTGTTTTATTTAAAGACACCAAAACACATCTCTAGCCTAAAAATATGTGCAAAAATTATCGAGGTGTGTCAACTTAAGAAAGTGCTCTAATACCACTTTTGGCGTTCTTAACCTTGAAACATAGAACAACAAAGGATCTATAGAGACTTATGATGAAATAAACCATAAATTATAGTACAAATAACAATTAACAAGACAATAGATAAGAGAGAGGCTACACAACTAACTGTTATATTATGATTTAATATATTCATAAATAAATGTTTACTCTCCTCTTGAGGTTGGGAAACCTTTAACTTGAGCAGGGATCCAATACACAATTGTTGAAAAAACAATCCACATCCTCCTAGTTATTTAAATAGGCTTCAAATATACGCAACCCCTAAGTACTTGATTTGGTCCCATAATTAATGAGTACGAACTACCTAGTGGGCATTAATTAATAGATAGACCTTTTTATATTAATGAACTTTTCACTATTAACTACTCGACCTTATTCAAAAGAGACGACCACATACATTACTTGACTAACTGGTAAAATAAGGGGGTTAGAGTAGGGCCCTAACAACATGAATGTGATTAGTTGTTGTTTTGTAAAAATATTTGGGTAGTAAAAGATTCAGTAGTGGGGATGGAGAAGGTATAAAGTAATGTTTCAATGGGGGAGTCAAAGTCTAAAGACAACAAATTGAAGTAAAGAGGTATGGAGAAACATGGCTCTAGGTTGGTGGATAGTATATTAGGGGAAGTGATTGATCCAATAGAGATGGATAATGAGGATGCTTGCAATCGCAAGTATTTCATATAATTGTCTCCAAAAGTGGGTATGCTTGTGTTTAATAAGATGTTGGTGTCATATGCATCTTAGAATGATCCCAGTAATTTCATGAAAGACCTAACACCATTAAATTTCAACTATCCTTTTGAAAGGGCCTAGATTTAGGATATTGTCATTTTGTGAAGGTTCCTTATGTTGATGATAAGCGTAAACATTTTCCTTCTCGAGGGAGTGGTGGTGGGGGGTGATTTCTATGGATTTGGAGAATTCTGAGTCTACTTTTGTGAGTTTGGTAGTTAATGTGGGAGGGATTGCCTATTATAGGGCTTATCATCAACTTGCAAGATTAAAGGGGATTTATAGGAGTCTAGGATATCTTCAAAGGATATCCATAAATATAATCTTAAGATTGGAAAAGAGGAAATTTGTGATGTAGAAGGGAGTTTTGATGGTGGTGTTGGTGTATTAATTGAAGGGAAAAAAGAAAAAGGGGTTGGTTGTGGTAGCAAATATTTATTTTCCATCTCATAAGAAAAGGTACATTGTGAGGTTTTGTATGGTAGGAAATATTCCTTTGTTGGGTCTCTTAGATAATATTAGAAAAAATAACTACCGAGTGGAGGGAGATTCATTTTATGCTTATCTATGATTTTCTAAGAGCTAGTCAATGCATGAAAAAATAGGATCTGAAAATTCTTGCGGAGTTACATAGGCAAGACATGTTTCTTATGCGATAATCCATGGGAGACGATGTTAAAATTGCTCCTAATTTAGAAAATTTGTTGGGGGATTGGGATTTTAATTATGTAGATGCTAGATGTAGGTTATATGGTTTGATTATTGAGTGGAGAGCTAGGATTTTTTCATGCTTTAATATCTATTCTTTTGGTTTAGATTTGGGAACAATTTTATTCTCCCACGAATTGTGTAGTGATTTTACTGTCCTTAACATTGATTTCTTTTATATTTATAGGCAAATTTACTTGGATAAGTTATTCATAATGTTCATATTAAGCCATGGTGATTTTATTGTGGGAGGGGATCTCAATTTATCATATGGGAGATAAAAAATTTGGGGTTCTACAACTTAGATTGATACTCTCTGATTTGTTTATAAGGAGGTTAGAATATGTAGGCCTTTATGACATAGAAATTGTCAATTTAAGGTCAATTTGGAGTAATAAAATAAAGGGGGAGGAAATAATTGCAAAATGAATTTATAGGTTTCTTGTATAAGATTTCGTCATCAATGATGAGGCTCAAATTAGACAATGGGTTTCTTTTGCTGGTGATTTAGATCATTTGCTTGTCATATGGCAATTGGATTCAATTGGATGGAAGCCTCCTAATCCTCTAAAGTTCAATTCCAATTGGTTAGAGGAGGAATATTTTTCTATTTTGGTAATAGACATTTGGATCCTTTTGATGGGTATTTGTAGCCATTTAGTTTGAGGATAAATTAGAAAAGGTCAAACAAGCAACAATGGGCTCGTGAGAAGAAGGTAAAGTATGAAAAGGAAATTGTTGTAGTTCAGGTAAAATTGGAGGATATGTATTTTCGATAGATGATTGGTTATCTTGATGAGGATTAAAAAAATCAGATAAAATAGTTGGAAAGATGAAAAGGGAAATATTGGCTAATAAATGGGCTAGTTGGAGACTTAAGAGTCAAGCTCTATGGCTATATCAAGGGGATGAAAATATATACTATTTTCAGCAGTTTGCAAACAAAAAGAGAAATGTAGATACTGTAGTGCCCCTAAATACTGCAGACCTTGAGAGCACCTATTGAGTGACCCGACTGATTGAAACATTAATAAAACGACCCCTTGATGTTATATTGAGTATATTCATGACTACGACTGATTGTGAATCAATAAAATAATGATATATGTGTATCTGGACAGTTGATGTAAATGAATGATTACATGTGTTTAACGATTAACTGATTATGGAAAATATGCTTATGAATGATGCTTAACGACTAGCTATACGATTGATCATGTGATGAGGATGAAGAAAGTAATTATTGATGAAATGCATGTTTTATTAGATGAATGAGTAATGTTTGAGTGAATTATAAATGCTTAACGAAGTAGTAGATTTATGAATCAAATGATGATTATTGAGGACAATACTACTAATATATGTTTGTGAGAAATGTGTGTAGCGACAGGTGAAACGGTTCACTGACGGACACACAAAGGAATATGAAGGGTCGTAGAGTATGGATAAATCATACACAGGGAGAGCAACGACGATGTCGACTTCCGACAAAATATCACGCATGAGCAGATAAGCATCGACCCGCTTGCTCAAGAGGAAAGCGTGAGGGCATAAGAGGTGGGCCACGACGGAGTTGGTCACGTATGAGTTGGGGGACGTGCAGTGAGAACAGACTCACTCCTCAGCGCTATTAGTCCCTAATAGCATGTAGACGAAGGATGGAAGGTAACGGCTCCTGAAATCCCTACATGAATTTCCCGCAAGTCAAAACGAAAGGATGACGACAGAAGGGCTCGACGGTGCGGTACCCTGTCAAGAACAGAAAGAGTGGACGCAAGGACCCAACGATGTGGTACCTTGCCAGAGAATGGAAACTATGAATGACTGGACCCGATGGAGTGTTGCCATGTCGGGGAAATGAAATTAAGGAACGAGGAAGCCCAACGACGTGGCACTAGGGTCCTAGTGAAAATGATTGTTAAACTTAAATGCATAAAAACATATAAGTGTGCACCTAGAACATTACTTAGAAATGCATTTGAGTACTTTAGGCATTTGCACATAAATGATTACTTTGGCATTTAAATAATATTAAGTGTTATTTAGGCATTTGCACATAAATTATTACTTTGGCATTTAAATAATATTAAGTGTTATTTAGGCATTTTCACATAAAAGAATATTTTGAGCATTTAAAATAATATAAATATTTATTTTAGGAGCAAAGTAGAATCCTAAGCATGGACACCTAGTCAACTCCACCTACACCTCAAAACTATGAGTTAAGTAAAATATCTATGGGACAAACATGAGCAAACTTAGGAATGTTGGTGCAACTCCTAGAAAAATTGACACATGGATGGGTGAGTATTATTAAATTGGAAATTTAATAAAATATGTATTTATGCATGAAGCGACATGGGTCGCATGGAATGTTCCTTTAAAAGGAAGGCTTTGGAAATGTCTAAAGGACTCAGATCCTGGATGATTATCGTAATTTTGAATTGCCTCATGACTTGCTGCTATTGAGGGTTTGGTTGGAAATTTTGGTGGGGGGAAACCCAAGTTGAGTTTCTTGAATTGTTGTGTGTGAGCTCTACGAGCCGAAGCTCGGGGGTGGCCATGCGACTGAAAGCATGAGCCTATGGTTGGGTGGCGAAGCTAACGGTTGCTTCACCTATGGTTCAAACGAGCTTTGCTGGAGGGATCCTACGGAAGATGCGGACAACAGTGGACAAGATGAATCGATTGACAGGTTATGTTTTGTTTTAATTTGCTAAGTTATTCATTTATTTATTTTATTTTTCTTGTAAATTATGATAACTAATCTGTTTGTATCAAGTTGTTAAGTTTCAGGTTCAGTTCGTGAGGACCCAACAAGAGGGGCCCTACATTTGGTATCAGAGCCGGTCGAGCCTTAAGGGCACCAGAGTCTTATCATTTAGGTGTTCTTCGGTGAATTGTGAGGATTGGAGAAGATTGACGGCAACGATTGGCACAACAAATACTCCACAGCCGCTGGATCGATCATCGGGACAGGTTACATTCCCTACTTACTGTTATATTCGTATGTTATATTTGTATGATGAATACAAAATACATTTACTTTTGTTTAAGCTTTAGGAAGGTTTGGTTGCTTAGGAAACAATATATATATATATATATATATATATATATATATATATATATATATATATATATATATATATATTCTCTGATAAACAACGAAGGAAAGGTTTGAATGAAGTTCTCATGGTTCAGATTTTAATAATTTTTTTTTTTTACAGTCACAGATTTGGATCTCAAGTTTTCAGTAAGGTCGATACTCTGCTAATCCCTTATAACGACCCTAATTAAATTGATTGCTGTGAGATCTTCTAGACAAAACCCTTGTTTTCCAATTCTTTTGGGACGATCCAACATTCGAGTTCTGAGAGAATGAATGGATCTCTGCGTGCTTGCCTGTAATGATTGTTTTTATGAAGTGTTTATTTAATTAAAATCTCAGAAGTGAGAGAGATCGAACCCCTAACCCATGAATCTATTCGATCTGTAATTTCTTTTATAAATTCTGTCACCCCATTTCTGGATTTGATCTGAGTATTGATCGATTGCAATTCCAATCTGTTGTATAAATTTCTGAATCCATAATAATGTTCCAGCGACTGCTATAATCCCATTTAACCCTGTCATCTATCATTTCGCTCCAGGGAAATTTTTAGTGGCAAAATTTCGCCAATTGGCTATTTTTGGGATTTTTTTCAAAAAATAAATTGGCTATTTGGTCATTTTTAGTCTCTAATATCACCTATATTTACATAAAATATGTTTTCTTATCATAATATTTGCCAAAATTTATAATTTTCTATATTTCGCTCTACGAATAAAAGAAATCTATTAGACCCTGTAATGATAGAGATCCGCAATTCTAATCAGTATTATTAAAACTCCTACTAAAAATAAACAAAAAAAAAATTAAAAATTTAAGAAACAGAGTTCCTTCAGTCCTGCAGAGAGGAGGATGCCCTAAAAATTAGATCCAAGAATAAAATGATGCTGCAAATGTATTCACTTTAATCCTCCCTTGAAAATCTCTCAATCAGATCTTTTACCTTGAATCTCTCCTTAATGAAGAGAATTCGAACGATTGGACTGCAGTGATGACGTTATGATAGATTTCTTGATGTATATGTAACTTCGGAATGTATTTCATATATATTTATTGTACCCTTATAAGAGATGTGTTATTCCTCTATAAGGAAGTGTCGTCATGTGGATTGACAAGTGTCGCAAGTGTGTGTACTTGCCAATGGGTTATTAGACCACCATGTGTGGGGTCGGCCCTAAAATATATATTATATTGTGGATGTATCTAGATAGACAAGTCGGTCCCATAAGGTCATTGGGCAAACAGGTTAAGTATAAATAAAGATCGGGAGATCTCTATTTGGATCATTCTGAAAGACACACTTGTCTCACTCAGAAAGTGGCGCACTAGTGAGGAGGAGGATCATCTGCTCTAGGAGACTATCTCAAGTGTATTTTGGTTTTACTTTGGTTGAGCCATTGCTCTCTCTATCTCTAAGGAAGTTGTGGGGTTTTTCACCTTAGGGTTTTCCCCACGGAAACTCTGTGTCTCTTGTCTCTCATGCTTTTGATTCTTGTGATGCTTGTCATGATTATTGTGATTGTTATGCATTGATATACTGTATATGTTATTCTATCAGTAAAGATGAAAGAGTATTGTGAATTAATGCTCAAATTTTAACATGGTATCAGAGCTAACCTGAGAAGAAGACATTTTGTAGTGACAAAAACTTGAGTTTCTTGTTTATTGGGTTTCTCTCCATAGTTTTTGGAAAAGCAGTATAGTAGATTGACTCTACTCATTAAGGAGAATCTATCTGTCCAATCAGAATTCAATTCTGAGCATTTTCAGATTTGGCCCTAAAAATTAGGGTTTCCACAGAAATAGGAATTTCTGAAATCTGAAGCCATAGCTGGAAGCTCCTTGCAAAAATCGAAGTTTAGAGCTTTGGATCAAGATTTTCGGCTGGGTAGATCTCCGGGAAACTCAAACCCTAATTCAGGGCTCTCCCTAGTGAACCCGGGAGGACAAAAGGAAAATCTGAAGGGTAAAGATTTGCTGATCTCAAATTCTGAATACACCAGGCTGATCAACTCATCAAGGCACATATTTCTATCCTTTCAGAAAGTTGAAATTCACATTTTGAATTTTTAGGGTTTTTCCGACAAACCCTAATCCGAGACTAGATCCAGTTTTCAGCATTTCAAGTGGTAAGACCTAAATCTTTTCTATTTCATTTGAATTACTCTTTAAGATGTCTCACCACACCAAGCTTGAGGATAAGCTTGAAGGGGCTGATAACTTCCGAGCTTGGAAGTATAGGATTGGGTTAATCCTAGAAGAGAATGACTTGGACTCATATATAAAAGAAGACATCCCTATCCCAGAGGATGAAGAGGCTAAGGTATTGCATAAGAAGAACTTGGTCAAGGAAAAGAGAATCATTGTTGATTCTATCAAAGACCATCTCATACCCCATGTGTCTTCTCTAAAGACACCCAAGGATATGTTTGACTCTTTGACCAAGCTATTTGAAGGAAAGAACATAAATCGGAAGATGACCCTGCGGAATCAATTGAAAGGGGTCAAGATGTCGAATGGAGAAACCATTCAATCCTATTTCTCCAAGGTCTCTCAGATCAAGGAACAACTTGAAGCTGTAGATGAAATGGTGGAGAATGGTGAAATTGTTATGACTACTTTGAATGGCCTACCTAGGTCATGGGACTCTTTTATCCAGGGGATTTGTGCCAGAAAGAAGTTAATCTCCTTCAGCAGGTTATGGGAGGAATGTTCTCAAGAAGAAGCAAGGTATGTGGCAAGAGAAGAGAAGATGGGAAATGAAGATCAAGCTCTCATAGCTCACACTAAGAAGGGAAAGTTCAAGAGGGAGCCATCCCATCACAAGAAGAAATCTTCTCATCATTTTCACAAAGACAAGAAAGATCTAAGGTGTTTCACTTGTAATGAGAAGGGTCACTTTGGTTTAGAATGTCCCAAGAACAAAAGGGACAAACACAACAACAACAACTCCAGCAAGAAGAAGAAGGGTAACAAAAGAAGGTACCATGCTCATGTTGCCGAAGATGATGAACCTCCAAAGAAGAAGGCTAGGGCAGAAAGTAATGATAGTAATGATGACTCATCAAGTGAAGAAGAGTATGTTCTAATCTTTGCTCTCACAGGTACTATCTCCCATGGTTGTAATGATTGGTTAATTGACAGTGGGGCTTCCAAACACATGACTAGGTTTAAAGAATCCTTTGTAAATCTGTCTGAACATGAATCACCCCATAAAGTGAAACTTGGGGATGATTATCAATATCCCATCAAAGGAAGTGGTGAAGCCTCCTACAACCTAGATTCTGGAAAATATTTGAAGATGAAAGAAGTCCTTTATGTACCTGGGCTCAAGAAGAACTTACTCTCCATCTCTGCATTGTATACAAAAGGTATGACGGTTGCATTTGTGGATGGCCAAGTCCTAATGTGTCCAAAGGGAAAGACCATAGATGATGCAGTTGTGATTGGAGAGAAAGAGGGAGGCTTGTATAAATTAAAAGGACAACCTGAACATTCCATGGTGCATGAATCCATGGAGCCAAGTGAACTTTGGCATAGAAGACTTGCTCATATGCACTATAGGGCACTTCCAATTGCAAGCAAGGCTATAGAGGGTCTTCCTGAAATCAAGACCAAACATGAAGGTGTTTGCAAAGGATGTGCAAAAAGGTAAGAATATTAAGAAGGATTTCCCAAGCAGTGAAAGCAAGGCAAAAGATATCCTGGAAATCATCCACTCAGATGTATGTGGTCCTATGTCATCCAGTTCTCTAAGTGGGTATGTTTACTATGTCTCATTTATTGATGACTTCTCCAGGAAGACTTGGGTATACTTCTTGAAAAACAAATATGAGGTGTTTGATAAGTTCAAGGAATTCAAAACCTTGATGGAGAATCAAACTGACAAAAAGATCAAAACATTAAGATCCGATAAGGGTGGAGAATTCACCTCAGGTGACTTCAAGAAGCTTTGCAGTGATTCAGGGATTAAGAGGGAGTTGATTGCTCCTTATAATCCTCAACAGAATGGAGTTGCAGAAAGGAAGAACATAATAATCATGGAAGCAGCAAGGGCAATGCTGCATGACCAGGATCTACCTATGCATCTATGGGTAGAAGCAGCTAGAACAACTGTATATGTGCAGAACAGAACACCCCACAAGATATTGGACAACAAGACACCAGAAGAGGTCTTTTCTGGTAAGAAACCTGAAGTTAGCCATCTCAGAATATTTGGTTGTCTAGTATACACTCATGTCCCAGAGGAAAAGAGGACCAAACTAGATCCTTCAGGAAAGAAGGGTATCTTTGTGGGTTACAGTGAAAGCTCGAAGGCTTACAGAATATACTTTCCAGGGTTCAAGAAGATTGATGTCAGTAGGGATGTAACATTTGATGAAAACTCAGCATTCATCAAATCAAGGAAGGAACCTATCGAAGTTTATGAAGAACCTAAGGAAACTAGATTTCAAGACACTACCATGACTGAAGCAATTCCAGAAGTTGTTCGTGAGTTTGAAGATCCACAAGAACCTGTAGATCCACCCCGTGAGGATAACTCTCACAAGAGGAAACTTGCATGGGCTAGAGAGCTCATTCAAGATGCAAAAATATTTGGCATTCCAGAAGAAGAACACAGAGCAAAGAAGAGAACCAGATCACATACCAGCTATGTTGCTTTACTCTGTGACATTATGAACAAAGAACCTTCCAGTTATGAAGAAGCAGCGGAAAAGAAAGAATGGAAGGATGCCATGGTTGAGGAATACCAATCAATAATGAAGAATGATGTTTGGGATGTTGTCCCAAGACCTAAAGAGAAGTCTGTTGTGACTTCCAAATGGATCTACAAAATCAAGCATGTTGCAGATGGCAGTGTAGAGAAATACAAAGCAAGATTCGTAGCTCGTGGCTTCTCTCAGAAAGAGGGAATAGATTATGAAGAAACTTTTGCACCTGTAGCCAGGTATACTTCCATCAGAATAGTACTTGCCTTGGCTACAGCAATGAAATGGAAAATACACTAGATGGATGTCAAGACTTCTTTCTTGAATGGTGTAGTTGAAGAGGAAGTATACATGGAGCAACCACTTGGTTTTGAAATACACGACAGGGAGTCATATGTGTGCAGATTGAAGAAAGCTCCCAGAACTTGGTATGGTAGGATGGACAGTTTCCTATCTAGCTTGGGCTTTACCAAGAGTAAAGCGGATTCCAACCTCTACTACAAGGTTGAGGAAGGGAATCCTGTGATTCTACTCCTGTATGTGGATGACTTATTTGTAACAGGAGATGACAGATTGATTGCAGATACTAGGAGGAAGCTTGCTGCTGAGTTCGATATGAAAGATTTGGGAATGATGCATTATTTCCTAGGTATGGAGGTGTGGCAGAATTCAGGTGGGATCTTCCTTGGTCAAGGGAAGTACATAGTAGATATTCTGAAGAGATTTGGGATGATGGATTGCAAGGCCATGGCCACACCCATGGCATCGAATTTAAAGCTTCTATGTGATGCTTCATCTAAGCCGGTTGATGTCTTTATGTATCGTCAGATGATTGGGTCCTTGATGTACCTGACGAACACGAGACCAAATATTTGCTTTGCAGTGAACACATTGAGCCAGTTCCTGACGGATCCGAGGAGTGTTCATTTGGTTGCTATAAAGCAAGTTCTGAGGTACCAGAAGGGTACAATGGATTATGGGCTCAAGTATGAAGCGAATCAAAAGTTTAACCTACAGGGTTATGTTGATTCAGATTGGGCCGGCAGTGTTGCAGATAGGAAGAGCACATCTGGGTGTTGCTTCAGTATGAGATCAGGTGTGATCTCTTGGTTCAGCAGGAAGCAGTCCTGCGTAGAACTGAGTACAGCTGAGGCAGAGTATGTTGCAGCCTGTTCAGCTAGTTGTGAGGCAGTATGGCTACGGAAGCTACTATCTGAGTTATTTGATCTCCCATTGGATGCTACTGGTATATTCTGCGATAACCAGAGTTGTGTGAAGCTGTCTGAGAACCCAGTGTTTCATGACAGGTCAAAACACTTAGAGATCAAATATCACTATATCAAGGATATGGTGTAGAGAGGAGCCGTGAAGCTCCTGTATGTTGCGACGGACGAGAAGATAGCAGATGTGCTGACGAAGCCACTAGCCAGGGTGAAGTTCGAGTACTTCAGGGAGAGGCTTGGTGTTCTTCATATCGACGACACTTCGAGGAAGAAGTGATGGACACATTTGCTGAAGACATCCCAAGCATGTTGGAAGGAGGATCCTTCACATGGCTGTGGATGTAAGCGCTGGATGATGAGTATCAGGACGATGCTCCAGTTACTGTTCTGTATATGCATCATGTTGGATGTTGGATATGATTAGTTGGATCATTTATATTTGTATGTATGTACGCATCGTGTTGATGCTGGATATGATCAGTTGGATCATTTATATTTGTATGTATGTACGCATCGTGTTGATGCTGGATATGATCAGTTGGATCATTTATATTTGTATGTATGTACGCATCGTGTTGATGCTGTATACGATTAGTTGGATCATTTATATGTATGTACGCATCATGTTGGAGGCTGGATATGATCGATTGGATCATTTGTATGTATTTTTATATGCATCATGTTGGATGCTTGGACCATGTATCTGTATTAGGTGGATACATTGTATGATCAGGTAGATAATGTATGTTGATATGTATCAGGTGGATACACTGTATGATCAGGTGGATCATGTATGATGATATGTATGAGGTAGATACTTGGTGTGCAATAGGTGGATGCATTGTATGATTAGGTTGATCATGATGATGAGCTTCAGGATGTTGCTCCAGATGATATGTACCAGGATGGTACAAGTGATGATGATCAGTATGATCATGGGAATCAGGATGATGCCTCGTGCGATGATGATCCGTTGGATCATGAGTATTAGGTTGATAATTGGAGGTCAGAGATGATATGTGGCAGGTTGTACAAATAGCATGTAATCAGTCCTGGGAGATCTTACCGGTCGTGTTGCGGCACATAAATGTTCCTGGGGTACTCTTTCCGGTATTGCTATGTAGTATGTAATCAGTCCTCAGATATCCGATAGGTTGATTTGTGTGCTCGTAATCAGTCCTGGGATGAGGTATTACTACGAAGACATGTAATCAGTCCTGGAGATCCGAGAGGCTGAGCTGTGTGCTCATAATTAGTCCTGGGATGCTCTTTAGAGATCTTGCCAGTTGTGCTGTGGCACATAAATGTTCCTGGGATGCTCTTTAAAGGTTTTGTCTATCCACATGTAATCAGTCCTGGAGATCCGAGAGGTTGAGCTGTATGCTCGTAATAAGTCCCGGGATGCTCTTTAGATATCTTGTCGATCGTGCTGTGGCACATAAATGTTCCTGGGATGCTCTTTAAAGGTATTGTGGAGGAGATGCATGTAATCAGTCCTGGGAGATCTTGTCGGTTGTGCTTAGGCACATAAATGTTGCTGGGATACTCTTTCCGGTATTGCATCCGCACATAAAATTAGTCCTGAGAGGCCACCTCTATCAAACCGTTCGCATAGATGATGAAGACCTGCAGGTGGTGGGCCTACATCCAGTATGAAAAAGGACTGGCTCTGTATAAATTCCTATGATGAGTAGAGTCAGAGATTGGTTGAGATAGCAGCAGCAGTGACGATGATGATGACGATGATCCCGAGAAGAAGACTTGTCTAGTAGAACTGTGTCGAGAAATACCTTCCTAGTTAAGAGGGAGTGTTGATGTATATGTAAGTTCAGAATATATTTCATATATATTTATTGTACCCTTATAAGAGATGTGTTATTCCTCTATAAGGAAGTGTCGTCATGTGGATTGACAAGTGTTGCAAGTGTGTGTACTTGTCGATGGGTTATTAGACCACCATGTGTGGGGTTGGCCCTAAAATATATATTATATTGTGGATGTATCTAGATAGACAAGTCAGCCCCATAAGGTCACTGGGAAAACAGGTTAAGTATAAATAGAGATCGGGAGATCTCTATTTGGATCATTCTGAAAGACACACTTGTCTCACTCAGAAAGTGGCGCACTAGTGAGGAGGAGGATCATATACTCTAGGAGACTATCTCAAGTGTATTTTGGTTGTACTTTGGTTGAGCCATTGCTCTCTCTATCTCTGAGGAAGTTGTGGGGTTTTTCACCTTAGGGTTTTCCCCACGGAAACTCTGTGTCTCTTGTCTCTCATGCTTTTGATTATTGTGATGCTTGTGATGCTTATTGTGATTGTTATGAATTGATATACTGTATATGTTATTCTCTCAGTAAAGATCCAAGAGTATTGTGAATTAATGTTCAAATTTTAACAAGATTCTCGATGTACATCCGATTAACTGCTGGGATGTGCCAATGGTGGTTGATGGATAGTCAATTTAAATGGCATAATACACATCCAGAAGAGATCAACTAACCAAGGATGTAGTCTCCATGATGCCCCAGTTCTTTAACTTAGAAAATAATTATGCTTAATCCTAGCGATTTCATGGAGGAAATGCAAACCTAATTTTGAGGGATTTTTGTCGACCTTCATGTAATAGCTCACCACTTCATGGAGGAAATGAAAACCTAATTTTGAGAGATTTTTGTCGACCTTCACGTAACAAATCACTACCTTGGTGTGTTGTGGTCACCAAGTCCACGTACAAAACATATCGATCCACCGAGGATTCCACTGAACATATGTGTATCAGCTGCATTCCACTGATCTTTAGTGAACCATTAAACACCCCGTCAAATTACTTCCAACCTTAAATCTTAGTCTGAAAAAGAAGAATTGATCGACGGGAGGGTAGATGACTGGCGTTAAGCAGCAGTCTACTGGTCGAGAATTTACCGTGTGAGTTCCTTGGAGCACGCCATAGGATAGTCTGTTAAACACCAGGTTAATTTTTATTTTATGGGTGAAAACGCGAAGGTGGGAAACAATTCCATGACAATTTGCTTTTTTTTTGTTCTAATTTTCGTTTTCTCGCCCGAGACAAAAGTCAACAAATTTTCTCGGGCGAGAGTTTTACTACTTCTCATGCGAGACATTAACCACGGTTAGATTTCTCTCGTCTGTGAGTTTTTCCATAGTTAGAGAATTTCTTGTTCGAGAGTTTTTAGTTTCTCGTTCAAGAGTATACTCTTTTTTTTTTATCGAACTCTCAGACAGATTTCTTGGTCGAGAGTTTTGATTCCTTTTAATGTCTCGGCCGAGACATGTTTAACTATATAAACACAATAATATTTCCCCTCCACACGCATTGCCATTTTCAACGTTGTTGCTGTTGTTGTTTGTTTTCGCTCAAACCGACACTGTGCTGAAACAATGAAGGTAAGGAAGCCCATTGCAACTCTGTTTTATGAAACAACGAAGGGAAGGGAATACCACCCATGGCAACGAAGTGAACGGCCATGAAAAGAGGACCACCACCGCCAGTTCGATCCAATCAACCAGACGACCATACCATCAGACGACCGCACACAGGTATGTTTCTCTTTTTCCACGGGCATCTCTATAAAACCCAACCGAATTCAATTTCAAATTTGGCTACCATTCCTTGGAACTATTCTAATTTCGATCAATTATCCCTTAGGGTTAGGGTTAGAGGCCGAATTCCTCTTGTGATTGGACCAATGGTATATTTGGACCCTCTTCCAACTAGAAGCACATTGAGTGTATTCAATAGCCAAGATATCACCTACCAAGTCAATAGCCAAGATAACTTCCCTCACTGGGTCAGGGATTTCTACTTCATTGAGCAACCTTAAGTGCAAACAAAGAATCCATGTCAATGTGGCCCTAGTGCATTGGGAGATTTCACTGTTTTGAAACCATTTTGAGAATGATATAAGGCCTCTACCTTGATAAACCCACATCTTGAGGCTCACCATTGTCGAATCCGACATCAATCGAGTGTGAAATTGCATTGCTGAATTCGAAATACTTCTTCATTTGCTGCTACATAATTCAATAAAGTTGCAGAATACTTCCTACTTGCTCCAAAGTACTTCAGAGTGCTGCTACCAACCACATCTTACTAGTGTTCGACTTCTTTTCACTCCATCAACACTCTTCTTCAGTTAACTCAAGTTTTCCATTCACTTTCTCCTTGAATATTGACCACAATTCATCATTTTTAAGATGTTTTTAGTTAGAAAACCCTGGATAACATCTCCTTTAATGCCTTGTTCATTCCGCTCCATTGTATCAATTTTTACTACAATCCCCTACATTTTTTACAACCCCACCCATACAACCATATATCATATTATCCAAGGTCGGCCAATATTTTTAGCTGGGGACAGAGTGATGTTCACATCAAAAGTGAGATAAGTATAATGGGTTAATGCAAATGGATTAATTTAGATGTGAATGATGACAAATTAATAAGGGAGCTAAACATAGGAGTCAGATGAGGGAAGATAATGCACATGTTTATCATTCTTATTTTCCTTGCACTATATAGGTATTTTATTTTGACCAGAAAGGACTCTTAGCTCACCAAGTACTAGTCTTTTAAAATGTTAATTCTCTTGGATATCATATATCAATTTCATATCTTAAAATGACTCAGCACTGCTTTGTAGGATTTTATACAATAGGTATGGCATTGATAGTCAATGCTACATTTTCAACCCAAAATGTTGTCATAGTTGCTCCATTCCATACTTTATAGGGAGGTGTATGGAGAAGAATATTAGATGATACATGTAGTAGCACTCAGGTTACTATGATTCAACAAAATCTTCATAAATTATGAAGTTGTTTGGTAGTGAAACTGAAACTAATAGCCTGCACCAAGTGGAAGGTTCAATTAGAAAAAATAAGAGAATGTATCAAGCTCTTGATTGTCAATCATCAAAGAATGACATAGAATCAACTTCCCAAAGTATTTCCCACAGTGAAATATATTATGGCCATATTAGCTCACTCTCACATCAAACCATAGAAAAATATCATTCATACTGAAGGTTGGATTGAGGTGGAGAGAAACATAGATAGTACCATGTTTCTAATGGTCCAATAGAAATGAGTAAGCCTTAGAAAGCTTCAACATCAAAAGGACACAACTTCCCAAGCTACCCAAAACACTAAGAAATGAATGTCTCGTACATTCTTTGCAATGTAAGGGAAATAGGAGGGAAAGAATGTTCAGATATTCAATAGTCCAACCTAGAAATCATTTAGTCCAAATCAAGTTGAAAATAAGTTTCAAACCTAAAAAGAAAGCTCGCATGTGTTTGCCAAAAATGAGTAATTTAACCTTGATAAAATTTATTTATATTGAACTCTAAATTCTTTGTTTCTCTATTCGTTCCCATTCTTCAATATTTAATTATTCTTATTTTCCTTGCACTATATAGGCATTTTATTTTGACCAGAAAGGACTCTTAGCTCACCAAGTACTAATCTTTGAAAATGTTAATTCTCTTGGATATCATATATCAATTTCATATCTTAATATGACTCAGCACTGCTTTGTAGGATTTTATACAATAGGTATGGCATCGATAGTCAATGCTACATTTTCAACCCAAAATGTTGTCATAGTTGCTCCATTCCATACTTTATAGGGAGGTGTATGGAGAAGAATATTAGATGATACATGTAGTAGCACTCAGGTTACTATGATTCAACAAAATCTTCATAAATTATGAAGTTGTTTGGTAGTGAAACTGAAACTAATAGCCTGCACCAAGTGGAAGGTTCAATTAGAAAAAATAAGAGAATGTATCAAGCTCTTGATTGTCAATCATCAAAGAATGACATAGAATCAACTTCCCAAAGTATTTCCCACAGTGAAATATATTATGGCCATATTAGCTCACTCTCACATCAAACCATAGAAAAATATCATTCAAACTGAAGGTTGGATTGAGGTGGAGAGAAACATAGATAGTACCATGTTTCTAATGGTCCAATAGAAATGAGTAATCCTTAGAAAGCTTCAACATCAAAAGGACACAACTTTCCAAGCTACCCAAAACACCAAGAAATGAATGTCTCGTACATTCTTTGCAATGTAAGGGAAAGAGGAGGGAAAGAATGTTCAGATATTCAATAGTCGAACCTAGAAATCATTTAGTTCAAATCAAGTCAAAAATAAGTTTCAAACCTAAAAAGAAAGCTCACATGTGTTTGCCAAAAATGAGTAATTTAACCTTGATAAAATTTATTTATATTGAACTCTAAATTCTTTGTTTCTCTATTCGTTCTCATTCTTCAATATTTAATTATTCTTATTTTCCTTGCACTATATAGTTATTTTATTTTGACCAGAAAGGACTCTTAGCTCACCAAGTACTAATCTTTGAAAATGTTAATTCTCTTGGATATCATATATCAATTTCATATCTTAAAATGACTCAGCACTGCTTTGTAGGATTTTATACAATAGGTATGGCATCGATAGTCAATGCTACATTTTCAACCCAAAATATTGTCATAGTTGCTCCATTCCATACTTTATAGGGAGGTGTATGGAGAAGAATATTAGATGACACATGTAGTAGCACTCAGGTTACTATGATTCAACAAAATCTTCATAAATTATGAAGTTGTTTGGTAGTGAAATTGAAACTAATAGCCTTCACCAAGTGGAAGGTTCAATTAGAAAAAATAAGAGAATGTATCAAGCTCTTGATTGTCAATCATCAAAGAATGACATAGAATCAACTTCCCAAAGTATTTCCCATAGTGAAATATATTATGGCCATATTAGCTCACTCTCACATCAAACCATAGAAAAATATCATTCATACTGAAGGTTGGATTGAGGTGGAGAGAAACATAGATAGTACCATGTTTCTAATGGTCCAATAGAAATGAGTAAGCCTTAGAAAGATCCAACATCAAAAGGACACAACTTCCCAAGCTACCCAAAACACCAAGAAATGAATGTCTCGTACATTCTTTGCAATGTAAGGGAAAGAGGAGGGAAAGAATGTTTAGATATTCAATAGTCCAACCTAGAAATCATTTAGTCCAAATCAAGTTGAAAATAAGTTTCAAACCTAAAAAGAAAGCTCACATGTGTTTGCCAAAAATGAGTAATTTAACCTTGATAAAATTTATTTATATTGAACTCTAAATTCTTTGTTTCTCTATTCGTTCCCATTCTTCAATATTTAATTATTCCTTTCCTTATAGGTCTCTATGATTTCTTCTCATCCAACTACTCACAATACTCCTTATTTGCAATCTATAAATTAAGCTTTATACCCTCAATCACTAAAATATGTGTTCAAGATTATCCACCAGGATAATACAAACTCTAATCGATCAAATCGCTTTGGAATTCTAAACCAAATTGTAATAATTAGGTTCCAAGGTTGTTAGGTTTCAAATATTTAACTAGGAATATCACCAAATTCTAAATATCTCACTTGAATAACACCCAAAATGTGGGCCTTTGTGATTACAACCAAAGATAACTTGAACTAGTAATAATGATGACATAAATTGGATATCAATTAACCTAAACATATTTAAACATTTAATAGAAATGGCCATAAACCATAAAATATTTCACTTAGAAATGAACCACAATTGTATGAATACACACAAGTAGTAGTAGTACCCCGTATTGGAATATATTTCCATTAAAGCTAATTCATTGCAATGTATTTTATAATGTTAAATTTGATCATTGAACACTGAATTTAGTTTAACTTTTTCAAAATCCATATTATACCTTTATTTTCCACCTTAGGTTCATTGGAGACCCCACTTCATTGCCTATATGAGACACTTACCGTTACACCTTTCTCTAGCCTCATTTTTCCCACTTTTTTTCCACCATCACCCTCTATGCAATTCTAGGGGGGCGATGGTCAGTCTACCATCCCTCCTTGTACACTTGCAAGGGAGTGACACCATCACTCCCTTCATGCCTTGAGTGTTGATGTATATGTAACTTCGGAATGTATTTCATATATGTATATTGTACTTTTATAGAGATGGTATTATTCCTCTATACGGAAGTGTTTGTATTCCTATAGAGATGCTATTATTCCTCTATACGGAAGTATTCCTTGGGTTTGTAGAGTTGTATGAAATTCCTAGAGTTCTAGTTGTTTTGAAAACCTATGCAGTTGATTCCATAAATTCTACCATAAAATAGATCTCTTCCCATCTCTAATATTCTAGAAGCAGTGTTCTTGGATGATATCACTATTTTTGGAAGAACTGTTCCAAATTATGGATCCTTTCCTTTCACCCTCCATTCATATGAGTTCTGAATCTTGTATTCCGAGGGGTACTTGATCTTCCAGAGCTTTCTGCATCATTCATTTTTGCTCACCTCTTTAGGTATACTTAGAAATTGACAATTGATTTTCAGTATCTCTACCTCTTTCTTTGCACAAGAATACTTAGTCCTGATCGCTTCATTTCTAGTATTAGAATCTATTTCTTATAGGTTTAGACATTTGATCCTCTCGAGTCCATTGTCATTAGAACATCGTATTATATATATGCAATATAACACTTTTGATTATAGAAGATTTCTAAGAGATTAGTTGTTTGAAAGTCATTTCCAGATTTCCTTTTCTTGCATTTTGTAGTTTGCTTTAGTAGCTTAGTCAACCTCTACCAGAATAAGACATCAAAGATCAAGATCTAACAGGGGAGATATGATCTTGTGGTCCAATTCTAAGCTAATCATGTGGTGTTAGTTTACCTCGTTGTTTGATTTGGTTTTATTACATTTTGAAGTGTGCTTGCTAGCATTAATTTAGGCTAGAATAGGTTCTAATCTTGCATTTCATGTGCCTACATATCTAAGTTTATGATTAACCTAGTTGATTTCTCATTTTGTCTTAACAAGGACACATGGATCGTCCAGAGACATCTACCATCAGTGCTAGACGAAGACATGTGATGCAGTCAGGTATATTCGATTGTTAATCTGAAATATATTTATCTTGTTTGACACGTTTTGACATGTTTATTAATCTGTGGAAAATTCTTATCATGCACAGCTTCACAGCTTCAGGGTGAAGCAAACTTGAATTCTATGCAACAACACTCCGTGAGGTCATCGTCAGGTAAATTCAATTGTTTTTCAATTTATGCTCAAGTCTATATAATCATAAATATTTTTTTACACAACTTTCTAAGATTTTGTTGTGCACAGGTGGTGTCTCTCACAATGACAGACGTCTATCTGAGGGGTCTACACGTGCCGGTGGACAATCTCAAAGGACACGCTTAGTGTCTTATACGCCATCGCCAGGTAGAGATTGTTTACATACATTTTGACTAGAATTATTGTTTGACATGTTTTTTAATATGTGGAAAATTCTTATCATGCACAGCTTCATAGCTTCAAGGTGAAGCAAACTTGACTTCTATGCAACAACACTCTGTGAGGTCATCGTCAGGTAAATTCAATTGTTATTCAATTTATGCTGAAGTCTATATAAACATAAATATTTTTTTACACATCTTTCTAAGATCTTGTTGTGCACAGGTGGTGTCTCTCGCAATGACAGATGTCTGTCTGAGGGGTCTACAGGTGCCGGTGGACAAACTCATAGGACACCCTTAGAGTCTTATACGCCATCGTTAGGTAGAGATTGTTTACATACATTCTGACTAGAATTCTTGTTTGACATGTTTATTAATCTGTGGAAAATTCTTATCAAGCACAGGTTCACAGCTTTAGGGTGAAGCAATCTTGGCTAGTATGCAGCTTCACTCCCTGAGATCATCGTCAGGTAAATTCAATTGTCATTCAATTCACGCTCAAGTCTATATAAACATAAAAATTCTTTTACACAGATCTTTCTAAGATCTTGTTGTGCATAGGTGGTGGCTCTCAAAATGACAGACATCTATCTGAGGGTGGGTCTACAGGGACCGTTGGACAACTACAGATGGCACCCTTAGTGTCTTATTCTTCAGATATGCCATCGCCAGGTAGAGATTGTTTACATACATTTTGACTAGAATTTTTGTTTGACATGACTGTTTTATTTGTGAAAAATTACATGATTTTTCCTGTAAACTTACATGTGATTGCCAATATTTGGTTTCCTACAGGGGCTTCTGGACATTCTAACAATAATGATGGTTCAGAAGACTTTATTTCTATTTCTCACCTTGTTCATGATAATGCAGAGGTTCCATCAAGTATTTAAAATGAACACATTTTATTTAAATGTTTATAATTTGATTGACAAATTATATATATAGTTTTTAATACTTGCACATGCATTTTACTTCTTACAGGGTTTGTTGCTGCTGATCCTAATCCACCTCCCCAGACAAAGAGAGGTCGTCGGGTGCATTAGTATGCTCGCAATGAAATATATGATCCTCTTTACAGTCATCCTAGAGATGCTCCCGAGGAGACTCCTTGGGAAGACAACATCGCTATGTTGACTGTGGAAGAGATGAAGGAGCATTCATCGAGATTGCAGGTAGAACTTGACACTTCAAATATCTCTTTTGGTTCTCAACAGTGTCTCCAGATTGTTTTGCACAATCTGAATAGTTTGATCGAGACATATCTTGGGGTTGGACCATCAACCCATATTTTTCATGACATGATGTGTAGGAGGCGGTTGTCAGTGATGGGTCGCCACAAGTTTGAAGAAATAAAAAAAGTTGTCACAAAAGAAATGGTCTTTTCATGTTTTGACTTGCGGCCTAAAGATCACAAGATTCAATGATCCACTGATTGCACCCCATATTTATTCTAGGCTCTTGTGCGCATATGGGAAGTTCCCTAATAATGATGAGGTTCCTCATTATTTTGTTAAGATGTTGATTGCAGAGTTCCGGTTTCACATGGACCCCGACTATACAGATACGGGATCCAGTTTCTATGGTGCTGGAAAAGGTCTTACATATGAATGACTTGATGCACGACGAGATGTTCAGTATAGGCATCTGATGCCTCGGTTAGTACAACCACATCCTAGAGTTGTTGCTTTTCCAGAGGAGTTGGAAATGACATCCCAAATAGCAAGAGGGGTGAGGGAAGAGATAAAATAGTGTATTGGGGCTGCATTGGCAGGGGTGGAAATCGGCATAAATACTTTTTCATCTTCAACCAGTATGGATGAAATCTCATTTGATGATTATTCTGATGATCACTTGAGTAGCATGACTTGATTAGAGCTTCAACAATATGCAACGTACTGTAGAGATAATTATAAGCGAGTCATCGCTGGACAAAATCAAAACAGAGGCATGGTACGTAAGTATGCAATAATATTTTTCAATTTATTATATGAAATCTAATTTTATTATTCTCCAAATCTAATGTCTATAAATTATATGGAATTTATGCAGTATACCAGATTCATGAATGATGACAACTTTGATGATACAAATTTTATTGACCGGTCAGAAACATAGGCTAGTGGCATGAATACGCATGTTGAGGAAATTGTAGTTTCTCAATTTCCACAAGGGACACAGGTATGGATATTCCTATTTCATGTCTTCTAGTCATTGGTCTTAGCTTTAGCTTAAAAGGTTTACCTCCTGGTTTTATGGGTATTCTGTGTTATATACATAATACTGAATTTATATTCATGGTATTTTGGGTATCTGTGCATTTGTTACTGTTAAAAATGGTTGTTCGTGCCCAGATTCTGAGATTAGGGTTTTTTCATGCCTAGAATACTATCCAAAATAGCTCCCAATGTGCACATAAATCAAAATTAAGAGGTTTATTACTGTTACGATCCATAAAACTATCCAAAACAAGCTTAGAACTGCCCAAAATTAATGTAACTACTTGTTTGATGGCTGGTATATGTCTGTAGGCATTTTCGTCCATGCAGAGACATGTTATTTGAATGGTGTACACATTACTTAACTACCAACAAAACTAAATTTAATATTGATATCATATACCTTGCCCAAAATGAGAAATTCTAGTTTAGGGTATGAGGAAGGTACTATCACAAGCAAAAGGTGTCACAAATATGCCCTACATGCTACCTGTAGCTGCTACCCAAAATACCCATGGATATATGTTTGTGCAAGGTGTTGAAGAAGAGATATTCCCTCATAGATTCACCAAGAATGATCCATACCTTTTCCTATCATAAATCCCTTAAATCATAACAGATCTCATCAAAATGTAGTGGATCATGCAAATCATGAATTGTAGGAACAGTGGGAATAAATACTGGTGGACAGCTTAACACTATGACCTCATTAGTGAACCAATGCCCCGTTGGCCACTGGTTCTGAACAATGAGTGTAATATCTCCTACTGTATCTATAATTAGAATACAATGGTGAACTCAATAAGATACGAAAAATTATCTCGTGGTGTCAATTCAAAAAACTTTGTGATGAAATTCCATTCTTAAGCCCGTTCGTTCGTGTAGTATCATGAAAAGTGACCTTTTTGGGAAGTATTGCTGATGTATGGAACATTACATGATTCATGCTCAAGATAGTTAATATCAGATGTTATGCTTTAGTGTCTAAATACTTTCCCCTAGGCATCCTTGCGATCCCCACTGTGCCTCCTCCTAGATGCGAAGCTCAGTTAACTGAATGGACATCTTCTGTCTTCACAGCGTAATGCAGCTCATGGCATATGTTAATTGCCTTGGTTTTAGGGCGTAACCCTAGTTGCAGGAAATGTGTTGTATAGGGTTGTACCATGCGTGTTTCTATACCAAAGCGTTGAAATGTGTGTGGTATGGCCCTAAAATGTGTTTTTGGGCTGTACCAGCATTCATATGACGTGTTTCGAAAAAGGTTTAGCTGATTGTTTACTTTGTTTTTCATTGTGTTTGACCAAAAATGCTGGCAATTAATGGTAATGTTTAAAAGTTGACATTTCCTTTATCATTTTTATTTAACCTTTTAATGGAAATTTTAAAAATTTAAGTAAAAGGATAGAAAAAGGAAAGATAGAGGAAATGCCAGCTTTTTAACATTACCATTAATTGTTTCAAGATGTTTGATAGTAGTTCCAACCTCATGGGACTTCATATGGAGAAAGTAGAATTTCATATCCCATTCAAAACTCAACAGACTTAGCAATTTTGACGATTCTAGGATTGGCAGGATTGCAGCATTTTCATTGGCTTCTATCATGTATGAGGGTATGGGATTGGCCTTTAATCAAGAGAACCAAGCCCTTTATGTCCCTCATTGTTGATGGTGTTGATTGCTGAACTCCTTTTCCATTCCCTTAGCAAAAATATACCCTCCACTCAAGCTGAAGTCATTGATTAGCCATGTTGAACTTTTTCTACCATATTTCAAGGCTTGGATTTGGCAGTTTCGTCAAAATTGGATGGTGCTGACTAAATTTAATTGCATATTGCAATAAGATGGAGCATAAATAGTGAGGGACAAAGGTTATGGAGCTGGTATGCTCATTCTCATTAAAAAATCATTTATTTACCTTTACAGACTTCTTGCCCAAGTGCCACTCTCAGACTTGGCTTCTGCAATGCTTACAGTGTTTGGTTTGCAATTGTAAATTTTCAAGATTAATTCAGGATACAATAAACTTTAAAATTTATTTTACATAAATGTGCAGATCTGAGAACTTTTATCAGCAATAATGTGGAAACTGAAAACTGTAGAGCAGTCGTAGACAGTGCACAAAATATAGAGTCACACAAAGACATAGGAAATTACCCTGGGGAAACCCAAAGTGGGAGAAAACCCCATAAAACAATCTTTCTTATTTGCAAATATGATAGAGATGGAAGTACAATATAAACCCAGCTACATTGGCTTACATTCAAAAGAGAAGACGTTGCTCAAGTCTAGCAGAATGCTAGCATATTTTCTGAGGAAGTGCCATGAACTGAAAATCTGATCATAAAATTATTTGTAGCAACAAATGCAGTAGCAGCAATAGAGAGAGTGAATGGCAATAGATAATAATCTTTCAATCAACAACTTAGAATGAGTAAAAACGATGTGAATAGAATAATAGCACTAAGTAGACTTTTCTTTTGGAGTTATCCTTGCATGACTTGGTTAACTCGAATTAGCTTCAATGACAACTCACACTTGCAACTTGAATTAGCAACTTACACTTGCAACTTGAATTAGCTTTAATGACAGCTCACACTTGTCTTTGAACTTATCTTAGTAACTCGACTTGACATTGATGATAACTCAAAAGGTTTTGCCCTTATTATTACATTTATGCTTAAAAGTTTTCATGATAAGTCTTCAATTTAGTCAAATTTAGGCCTCCAAATGATGTTATCACTGCTATAGGATGGTGATAGCAATTGCATACTTGGATTATACTTGTGTTCCTTCAACAGTTTCATTATTACGTACAATCATGTGTCTTCTCTACTAGTGTAGATGTTTCCCTTGGACTACATATGAAGAACAACTAGTTGACTCTTCAAAGAACTTACCCAGAACTATGAAACAAAGCTCCTTTAACTGTTGGTCAATGAATATATAGCTTGTATCTTCTTGTGTGCTACCATTTCAATTTTCATTGGAATGCTCTCACATCTAGGTGAATTTATGCTTGCTATTATGATTTTGATGGTTTGGAAATTCCATTATTTCATTATTGTTTGGTATAGTAAGACCTGTCTAAAAATGGTGTATCGACAGTTCTACAATGAGCACCCCATTTTCCCATTATCATTCTTCTCTAAATAGGCCTGAAATAATGATCCTTTTGTTAAGGGTTCATTTAATTACTACTTTTTCTATATGGATTGCATGATTGGAACATGAACGTTGTTGATTATCCATGTCTTATACAAGCTGTCACAAAATGCTACCCAGAATTACTCCTTTAACCTTGAGTGTTCAGATTATCAAAATGTATTTTTATAGATTCCAAGTTGTAATTATTTTAATGAGGGTGGAAAAATCATATTTTCAGTCCCAACGCACTTTAAATTTTGAATTTTGTGAGTACTTTTCCTTTTATTTATATAGGTTCCTTCAGTACACATTAGGGCTACCTATGAGTGAAAGATGATGATTGTTATAGCAGAGCCAACCTCTAGAAATATGTCTTCAAATAGTTATTTATCCCCACAGTTTACATCTCCTATGATTGTTGGTACTAATTGCTTAATGAGATGTTTAACACCATCACAAAACAAAATCGCCTCTAGTATCAAAAATGAAGGAGCTTAGTTTGTCCATGGAACCCTCCTTAGAGGGTGTGTACAGGATTATCCTATAGGATTATAGTTGTTCCCATATATATATATATATATATATTAAATTTTCATTTTGACTTTGCAGCCATTTTGACTTTGCAGCCATTTTGACTTTGCAGCCCACAGAAAACTAGGAGCCATTGGTGTTCTGGTCCGAAGGTTGAGATCAATTTGCTCTACTTGTAAATCAATTGTCACCATTTTTTGCGATAGTAAGAAATGACCAAGGGCATGACGATCATTTTTGGTTACTTGAACGATCATTTTTGTTTACTTGAACATAGTTTCCTTGTGACTGAGCTACTGGTGATCAAATTATTTGGTTATGGTAGGTATTGGAATATCACTTTTGTTTTTTTCAAGTATGGTTAGAAACTGTGTGGTTACTCGCATATCTGATCATCTTATTCCTTCCTCTTGCAGCATCTCGAGTGAATCCTTGTCATCTGTCCTATTTCAAGTTTTGCAGTCGTTTTATGGTCTTGTGGAAGCTGTTATGCTATTTTTCACCCTGGATGATTATCAATGTCAGTTTTGATCTACTTTGCCATGTGTCAATATCATCCTACTGCAGAAACAGATGAGGTTGATCAACTTTCATAATGCTTTTATGTTTTGCTTGTTTATTAATGCTAAAGCACAACAATTGATTAGAATTTTGCTTGGTTGTTTCAGGACTGGGATAGGCAAGATCCATCTCAAATAGTCACTGAGATGTGTGGTTTTGCTACAATCCTTTCTGGCACATTTTTGCTGCATAAGACCAAAGATCTCGGGGACAATTCATCTAGTGTAACATGTATTATTTTTTCCTTCATCTATTAACATTGTTACCTTTTGAAGCATTATGGTACTTATCCCAGTTTCATCTCATGCATTTAGTTCATCCTCACATTTGCAATAGTGTAACTTGAATATATATTTACAAGTCTGTCACCATCGTTCTCATCCCGCAACTCAAAGCATTCTTTAGAGAATGGATGTACTGCTGAGGAGATTCCTCTTCGTTGCCAAGAATCTTTTCGGTAATGCTTTTTTGTTATAGATAATCAACATGGAATTTTCATGTCATGATTTTAAAAGAGTGACCATAATGTAATTAGAGAATATTGTTTGTTCTCAATCCCTTGTCTTTATTTCAACCAATTCTTCTTATTCTTTTCACAGTGGGAGATTATGATAACTAGTTCAACAAGTTCAAAGTGGAAGAATTAATGCAATAGTTGAGCTGTAAATGAAACCGTACAGATATGTCTATACTTGCTCCACATTCAGCCATGAAATAAACTGAAAGCCTTATAACGTTTTGTGCCACCATCTGATTCGCCACCATACATTATAAAAATGTGAAAATATGCAAGTCAATGATGGCTGATCTTCAGTCATATCCTTCTTATTATTAATTGGAGCAGATGCCCAGATGAATGCTTCTAATACATTTTCCATTTCTTTGTCATTACGCTTTTTAGAAGTCAAAGGTTGCGGCCTTCTTTACCCGCCAATAGTGGTGGTAATTTTGTTTTGAGAAGATAATGGAATGTAGCAGTGCTCATCCCAATCTTGTTCATGCTTCCATTGTTGTAGTCATGTATTTCAATTGCATTGCACTTAATATGGATGGAATCTTTTTTGATAGAAAAGTAAACATCAAGGTATAGTGTAAATTACTAAATTCCAAATTTACGGTAAAAACAGGATAATCCGTAATGAAATTGCCAACCGAATTTATGGTAACAATAGGATAATCCCTAATGAAATTTCCCACCGACAGGAGCCTTGGTTCAATGATGAAGTCAGTGGAGTACTCAGCCATCCACGAGGGTTCCATTTTCATTGTGGTCCACCCCATCCAAATGGGAGGGTTTGGCAATGAATTCGGTGGAGTATTCAGCCATCCATGAGGGTTCCATTTTCATTGTGCCGCATCGTAAAAGGAGCTTCATGCAAAGTGAGATATTCATTGGTTGTTGGCCATCATAGAGCTTTTGATAGATAAGTTGGCCATTTTAATGTTGTACATGAAGATATGTTGATGCGGTTTGTTATGATGTCTCTAACTTGTGGTATAAGGATTTACATGTGTAGGTAGTATTGATTCATTATGGGTTGTCATTTGGAGGATCCTAATGACAATGATGAGGATGAAGAGGAAGTTGCATGGGATATTCCTCTTGATTTTGACTCCACATCTGGAAAGGAAGAGGATGATCATGAACCTCATGATTTTCATGACATGCATCTCGAAGCTCCTGTTACCCCCCCAAATGCCCTAAGTAACAGAGTGGAGGCAGCATACACAAGCACAGGTATTCCAGATCTTGTGTGCCAATCAAAACTTTCAGATTATGGACTGCTAAACAAGACAAAGATCAACATATGCTTGAAGGATGGAAGATTGTTGGAGGTTGAAACTGTCAGACTCCAAAGTGTTTTGTAAAAGGCAGCTGCTACAGCACTTGAACCTTACTGTTTTTATGCAGATTTTCAGATCATGAAAGGAGTCATGATGTAATTTAAGAGAAGATTCCTATTTACAGAGGATCGCTGGGATAACATGTATTCCAGCAGTGTGTTATGGTTATTGTAGTTAGTTCAGCACTAGAAGTAGTTTAAACAACAAAGTTTCAAGTATATTTGGGAAAAAAAACAGCAGCTACAGGATAGAACTACCAATTTCTAGGGATGATGTGAGTAGCCAGCAAAAACATTACATTGAATGAGTCCCAATCAGCGCTGAATTAGCTAGCAGTTACAGCAGAATGGAGAGCCCCTAAACTGTTCAGCTGCTACAACACTTCCTTTGTCAAAGAATTATTTTCTTTTCTAAAGCTTTGAAGGAATTTAGTCACAAACAATATAGCAAAAAACTTCAATATATTCTGCATGATTGGATAAACATGTAATATCTTGCAGCAGCAAAAGAGAGTATGAGTGTATTTAATTACTATTATTTACGTTAATAATTATTAATATAAATAATAGTCTTATGGTATACTACATAGTTCCCGTTATCCATTTTGAAATTTGTTTTATCTGTATCATACTCTAACCTAATAGAAATTGTTGAATTCATCTCCAGTGAAGATAATGTGGAGGAATTGTCAATTTCTCATGAGCTCTGTGTAGGTGGTGACTATTTCATGATGTTGAAACATACAAATGCTAAACATTCGGTGATCCCATATGTAAAGGTATGAACATGTATACTCTCTGGCATGAATATTTCATGGATAAATTTTACCTTGATAATTTGTAATGTTATGCATTACAACTGACCTTGATGAATCTATTGTAGGTTTTTGCAAGAGTTTCCCCTGAGCAGAAAGAAATCATATTGACAACTCTGAAGACAGTGGGAAGAATGATATTGATGTGTGGTGATGGTACAAATGATGTCGGTTCTCTCAAACAAGTAGGGAATGGTGACCTTTTTCTTTTGCATCAATAACTTTGGCATGCAAAATAGAGTTGATTGTTTTCTCATCAATGAATCAGTCAAAATTTTGAACAATTGTAGGCTCATGTTGGTGTAGCCCTTTTAAATGCAATCCCACCTACCCAATCATCCCAAAACTCTATGTTGGCGCAATCATCAAATTTCGGGGGTAAAATAATAAATCCGGATTGAAGATTGAAGAGTGGAGCACCTGATTCTGGAAACGCTAATGCAACTGATGGAGGACAAGTAGGAAATACATCCATTAATCAGCCAGTTTGAACTTTGGCATTGCTTGCTGGATCTCAAGCATCTCATGGTTCAACTAGCAATCGTTAACTTACTCCTGCTGAGAGACAAAGGCTAAAATTGAAAAAGATTATGGATGATTGTATCACTATATTCAACAAGAACTGAAATTATTTGATATTCAGTCTCTAGATGAAACCTGCACAAAAGCCATGTATGTTGAGTTGAAAGGGAAGGAAATGCAGACATTCTTGACCTTTTTCTTTTGTCAAGTGGCCCTTGATCTGTGGCTTCAACCTCTATAATAGGCATGCCACTTCAACTGCTTAGTCAGATGTCCTGTTCTATTGTTCAAGGCATCCTTTCACTATGTAAATGTTGTAGCTCATGTCTTGTTCAGTGCACCCTCTGGATTTCGTGGCAATCCTTCTGTTATGGTGTTGACAACGATTTCTCTATGCAATAGTGCCTCTGCAACCATTGATCTATTTTGTCCTTGCTACAATGTGTTGTTTGGAGTATATTTATATTAATTCTTCCAAAATTTTGGATTTTTTTTGGGGTTGTTCAAGCTAAGCCGACCTGTGTGTATTTTCTACAAGGATTGAGTGATAGAGCTTATCATTGACAATGGGATTAGAAGAATCTTATTTCAGCAAAGTTGGTCGACAACCTTCAATTGCCCATTACTATGCAGCCATACCCATACTACTTGGTATGGATCAAGAAGGTGGGACAGCCAACACTTGTTTCTCACAAATGTATCATTGCATTTGTATTTTGTAATCATCCCTTCCAAAATATAATTTATTGTGATGTTATTCCACTCAATTGTGGTAGTCTAATTCTTGGCACTCCTTGCTAGTATGATTTCTGGGCTCTCTTTGATGAGTATCACAATACCTACAAGTTCCATAATGAGTATATAAATTCACTTATTCTACTTCCAATTATTTAATTTTTGGTAGGCAAGCTGTCAAACAAGTAAATATGAATAGTTCAAGACTCTTTGTATCATTCGTGAAGCTAAGGAAGACAATGCTAATAAGCTCCCTCCTGCGATTATATCTATTTTTGTCCTCTGATGTTTTTGATAAACCAAGAGGGCTCTCTCCCATTCGGTCCATCCAACACTCCATCACTGTTGTGCTAGAATCCTAGTTTCCCAATGCCCCCCTTATCAAACCGGAACCATTGAGAGTGCAAAGATAGAGTAGAACCATTGAGAGTGCAAAGGTAGAGTAACAAATCTAATAGTTGCTTGAGGAAGGAAAAATGCATCCTAGCACCTCTTATCACGACTCTTTCGCTCTCATTGTGCCTACAAAAGAATATAATGTTGATCGTTATGCATTGATTATTAGGCATTGAAAAAAACAATAGTGAAGAACCACTACCCCTTTCCCCAGATAGGTGATCTACTAGACCATCTAAATGGTGATACCAAGATCAATTTAACCTCAAGATATCACCAAGTTTCTATGGATTCTCAAGATGTATGAATATAGTTTTCAAGGTAAATTTTGGACTTTATGAGTGGTTGATTATGCCTTTTGGCTTGACCAATGCATCCAACACTTTTTGGCTTATTGATGACATTTTTCGGCCACATATTGGTGGTGGCATTGCATATCTTCATGATATTTTGGTAAACAGTAAGACTCAGGAGGATCACTTATGACATGTACGTACAATGTTGGATTTTCTTTGCTAGCACAAACTTTAGTAAGACTCAGGAGGATCAGTTATGACATGTACGTACAATGTTGGATTTGCTTTGCCAACACAAACTTTAGGAAAGATGAAGACTTTTTTGGTTATCCATCATGTATTTATAGGCTTCCTCATCAATGAGGATGGAGCTTATTTGGATCCAGCCAAAATCAAAATCATCAAGGAAGTTCATTTGCAATTATTCTTATATCATCCACCCTTTTCGTTAGCTTCAAAATCATATGACTTTCACCTGGTGTCCAACAATTGTTTTATTGTATGGAAAGACACTATTTTCTATACTCCAATGCTTTCTCTGCTCAATTTACAACAACATTTTGAGCTTGATACCAATGCCTGACAGTATGCTAAAGCAAGGCATTTTTAACTTCGGTTTCGATGAGCATTTAGAAAGACAAAATACCAAGGTGTAAAATTATCCCCTATTTGAAGATATTAGACTGAGAGAGATCTATTCTAGTTTGTTTTCTGAATGTTATAATAATTGTTAATTTAAAAATAGATAAAAGATGAGATACTTTTTTACATTGTGAAAATTTAAAAAAATAAATATCAAACATTGGACATTTTAGTTTATCACCATCATTCACATTGTAGACCCATAACACAAATATCTAACCTCCTATTATATTTTTGCTCATTTACAACAAAATAATATGTGAAAAATAAATCTATATTTATCTTATAGAGAGCATGGGTATCTCATAAATACATATTTACCCCTACTCGCAACAAAATTCTACATCTTCCATCCAAAGATGTTAATATATTTTTTTTCAAAGTAATATTTTTAGATTATAGTCCATATTTTTATTTCATTATTTATCCTTTACTAAGCAAGTGATTACAATGTTTAAAATAAATAAAAAATAAAATAGCCATATTTTGGGTTATTCTTCTAATATGATATTTATGTTTAAAAATGTTTTTAATAATATTTCCTTAGTTACCAAATCCTTATCAAACAAATAGGAATGACTCTATACATTCATCCTCTCTCATGCCTAGAGATTAATTGGCATTACCAACATGTACTACTTCATAAAATTTAAGTAAGTGGTTGCAAACTTGTTATAGCAAAAGAGATATATAGACCTACTACTATAAGTTTTCTGCTGGTGAGGATAATTGCACTATGTAACCTTGGAGACCATTTATATTGGAGTAAAAATAAATTTCTAGGGTTTGAAATTGGAGGCATATTGATGTGAGAAATATATTCTATTCATAATATTCCACATTTTTCCATGCAAATTGAGAATGCTCATTATTGTTGACCTTTTTCATGACAAAGACAAGGTGATTCATCCTTCAATTTATCAAGAGATCTATTCACCCTTGTCTTCACCATTATCTTTGGATTCATCACAAGATAGGTATTGCAATGGAACAAATGGCATGAAATGCAGGAGGAAAATATTTTTGTAGAGGTGCAGGAACATAATAGACATATGGTATATGTTGCGGTATAAATCTAAGCTTTGAAGGAGATGAAAAAAGCATTAGAGTCCACATGAAAGCACAAAAGTCTCTATACTTGGAACTATAAAGAAAAATGGGCTCGTTTTCTTATAGGGTTGATAACCAAACACAAAAAATATATAGAACCCTTATACTTTATAAATAACCAAAGACATTCAACATAAGAATAACACCAAGATATAGAGAAAAGACCCTTAAGGTAGGGTAACACCATCAATTATTCCTTATGGAATGAACCACTCCATAATCCATGCTTGCTATAATAAAATTGATCCAACATATCTCATACAATGATACTCATGTATATTTATACTTTCTCGTGAGTATTCCTAATAGGCCTATGCCAACTACCCCTTATTATTGTATTATTTCCTTTAACTACCTAGAGGGGCTATTTATTACTTACCAAATACCAAGTGGGCCTATTCCATAATTATGGCCACATTACATATATTATCCCCTTGGATACATCAATAATATAGTTTTTAGTCTTATTTGACCCCATCCCAACGTAAGGCTAAATGAGGCCACTCATTTCATGTTTGGATTGGACTTAGGAAAATATATCAATAGCAAAAATATTGTATATTGTATATGAAGAAGTTGATTAATGTTAAATTTTGGCTAGCTCACGGGGTAGAGTAATTGGTAATGACTAATGAGATGAGTAGTTGTAAATGGAAGGTCACAAGTTTAAATCCCCTTGGGTACTTACTTACAAAAAAAATGTTAAATTTTGGCTAGTTCGAAATATGATCTTGCGCACTAATTTTAACTATGACCTTCACTCATGGCATGTTTGGTTTGTCGCATGGCATGCTTAGGTTGTCACACAATGTTGTTATAACAATGGCAGGTGTCCCAAAGGGTGAAGCCATCTCTCTTGTTCCCATGAACATCTATGAGCCTTGAGTTATCATTGTATGTTGTTAAAAAGAGCTTCTCTTAGTTTCAAGAATTATATATATTCTCTACTGACGAGGCCAACCACGTGAAGGTGGAAGCTCATTTGGCCCCACCCACCCACCCACCCACCCTAGAATCAAAGAAAACATTCGTCAACCTTGATGTGTTCTTGAATCATATGAAATGTGCTAGTGGCATATTTTCAAGAATGGCATTATGATCTTCTATCGACAATTTCCATTGTCGATGCTTGGAATTTTTCCTACTCTTCACTGCCTTCAACTGCAATCGGGCTGCTATGACCAAATGACTGTATTGAGCACATATAACATCTAACTCGTAGTCTTGAAAAAGAATATGGTCTTTACATTTCCTTACTTATGCAAAGAAATGCCCCATTAAAACCATTGAACCCACTGCATACGTATAATTTGACGAGTCTTTAAATTCTTGCATCAACGTGCTTTTCGACCTAGTGCATCTCAATAAATAATAATGCACATTTTCTGGATTATCTGTTGGTGCAATGACTGCAAATACATCGCCTTCTCTAACCAAATCAGAAACACGATCATAATCTTTGTCAATCACAACCACTTCATTGTCGCTCTCTACATCGCTGATATTTCCAAATGGGGGCAATGGTGTCAATTCTTGATGTCTCCACGGTTTCACAAATTTGTTAGTTTGGTTTTGACACTCATCCAAAGACTCTACATCATCAATACATGCAAGACAGAAGCAAGAGTACTTCCGTTTCTCGATTGCGTGTATATTTTCCATTTTCTTACTCCTAATGGAGTGTAAGCCCCTTGTTTTCGGGATTGCAATACAATTATGCGGCATTGATCTGTCAACATCGCCCATTGCAATATTCCAGAAAAACCTTCTCACATTACCCATCCTTTCATTGAATTCATGGCTCAAATTTTGTTTGCACCAATTAACAACATCGTTTGAATTTGTAAGGCGAGCAACAAAATGATTCATTTGATATCTCCTAAGTGCACGTTTCACGCAGGCCCTAGCACCATCATGTTCTCCTTTTCCATGTCCTGTTTCAAAAAAGCTCCATGTGTGGCGAACATCTGTGTTTCTATGAAGGTGAGACAACCATAAGAATGATCGTGCCGATTTAAACTGACCAGCACAACCATCTGACCACATCGAATGTTCTTTAAAAGTGACCCTTCTTCTTTTTAATTCTTCAAAAAGCATACAAAAACAATGCTGGACAAAACATGTATCATGTGTACGATCATCACTGATGTAGAAATGATACTCCTTAATCACTTCACAATTATTTTCATTGCTATCAAAACCATCAACATCAAGCTCTGCATGTCTATACGTAATATGCACAAGTATAGATACCTAATCTGAATGATAATACTCACTTTGTATCTCATTTTGTGGAGTGAAAGTGTAATTTTCTGCAAAATCAACAATGGATAATATTGTCCCTTTTGGAAATACATCTCGTGATTGCTTGAACTATAAGTCCTGCCATTGTGCTCAATGAGAGTGCTTGATATATTTATATATTTGATCCCTAAACAAATTCATAAAATCTGTCAAAGAGATATCACTTTCAACCAAATTAAGCTTTCTTGATGTTGCCGTTGAATCTGTAACTGCAGTATAGTCAACATAAACATATCTCTTGCATTTGACAATGCGATTTGACAATTGAGGATCGTTTGCATCAATGGGGTAGTTAGCATTAAAAAGGGCCAAATCAGAACATTCCTTACATTTTTTACCTCCGACGCATTGTTTCTTATAGAATACTTGATGATTCTCTCGAGCACATAATATTTTAGATACAAATTCACGAGCACTCGAAGGAGGGGGGTTATTTGGCCAACACTGCATGCCAAAAGTTAGAAATGTCTCATAATATAATTCGAATTCTACATGGTATCGACAACAACATGTGTCGCGAACAACGATGGGCCTGACATACCATGGTTTAAGCTTCACAAATGTGCTAAGGACAATCTTCACATCAACATTACTCTCCATGAAAGTTTTGAACATTTCCGCTTGAGTGATCGCTGTTATGTGTTTGTTTGGCATGAGTTTCATAGTTTCCTTTCGATATACGATGTCGAACAACATCCTTTTCATTTGGTAAGACACGTGAGTTTACATCCCAAAAATCTTTCACCATGTCCTTCACATTATCCGGAAGTCTATCTTGATAAGGTTGCCTACAGATAACACCCCAACATGCAACTTCATCATCCTCATCTAATTGAACCTAAATCTTTTTATGCTTCCATAAACTTTTTCTTGATGTTTTTAACGTTCTTGCGGTCGTAGACAACAAATGACTGGTTGTAGTGTTTTTTGCCACAACCCCTGTTAGAATTGCTTTACGAGCAACCATAAAATTGTGAGATCGTTTTTTTGCAAGTGATGCAAGGACCGAGGTCAAATTTTGTGATACAATCTGATTTGACTTAGCCTCTTTGGCACTTTGAATGCCCAATAATGTAATTGTATCTCTTAGACATTTTTGCTTTAACAATTTATGCAACAATTGAGCTTGTTGTATGACATAAATACCTTCAAAATATTTTTTGGCTATCTTATCTACTCTATAACGAGTTGTACGATCAAGCATCTGCGGTCCCATTTCTTCAATTTTACTTGGATCCGAATTCTCCAAAAAAATATCATCAATGACGATATTGTTGCAGCTTCCAGTTAATCTCTGTAAATTGCTAACTGTGGTAGGATGTTGTATGTTGGATGTCAACCCTGCATAAAAATAAATATAAATTTATAAGATTTTGTTCACTTTCAATACTCACCACTCATGGTCTCAATATCAACGCTACCCATAGTTTGCTCCACATTTGTCATTTCCTCGTCACCTCCATGTTCCTCATTTCTTTCATCAACGTGCTCCTCGACTATTTGGATTCCTTTATCACCACCATGTGCATTCACATTTTGCATTTCTTCGTCACTGCCATGTGCATTCACATTTTGCATTTCTTCGCCATTGCCATGTGCCTCCACGTTTATTTCCATTGCTCTTTTTGCTCTTAAATTTATCATAGAAACACGAGATCTCTCTTTCCTTGCCTCTTCATCAACTCTAGTGCGATCATATTTTCTTTCACGTTTCTTTCGGTTTCCCATGTTGAAATAAATAAAGACCTAAAATCCAATGCATGAAAACATATGAGAATTGAGAGTTATATGCTGAAAAAAAAAGAACAGTACATTGACCCAATAAGTGTTATTCATTCAAAATGAAATAGTTCTTGTTATGGCCAAATAGTATTCAAAAACCTCTTCAACATGAAATAGTTCTTATGCATGAAAAATGAATACAAAGCATTGATTGATCTAACCTTACCTTTATATCAAGAATACCATGATCATATAAAACAACAATTTCAAAATAGTGCAAGACTTGTTATTTTCTTCAGTCTCAATTCTTTAGATCTCAAATATTCATCAAAGACATGTGATACTACAAATCTTAAAACAATTCTGAATGTAATCAAAATGCTCATTATGGGTGATTCAAGAGAAAAAGTAGTGAAAACTTAGTGAATACAAACAAACAAGGCCTCTTTTAGGGAATATTTCACCATGCAACAACCAATACAATTCGCACAAGTATTAATTCTAAAAAATAAAGAATAATGTGATGAAAACTTTCTCAATGGAAATGTACTAAAAGATTTTGCTTATCAAACTAAAAATAGTCTTCATTAAAAGCACTAAAAATTTACTTTAAATACCAATGAGTTTAATCTCCAAACCTTGCTTGATAGAAGTGGTGATTTGTAACCATTTTCAAGTGAAATTTACCATTTTGTAAATATATAAGATCAGTTCAAGGTTCAACAACCAAGAAGAGAGCAAGTGCAGCATTAGACATAATTGAAATTGAATGAATAGACTCTCGGCTGAAAAGAATGCTCACCTAAAAAATTTGTTGAAAACAAACCCTCGACTGAAAAAAACATCAGTTGAAAACAAACCCTCGGTTGAAAAAACAATCCGCTGAAAACAAACCCTCGGATGAAATAATGTGGAAGACTATCTCGGCCGAGAGATTATATATACCATTCTCGTCCGAGAGATTATATATACCATCATCGACCGAGAATCATGGGCATCCCGTCCGAATAATGTGGAATCTCGCCCACAAATCAAGGAAATTTAATATTTAATGTGTCGGGGCCTAAAAGATCTCGGGGGATTATGTAACAAAACTCTCGGGTGAAAAATGTTATAACCTCTGCGACGAGAGTTTAAATCAACTTTCAGCCGAGAGTTTTCATTAACTCTGGGTTAATTTTAGAGCGGGAACAACTCTCGCCCGAGACATTTTCTGGGCCGAGAGTTTTTGGTCAACAGTTCCAGCAGAATTTCTGCAGAATGCAAAAATGTGTCACATTAACAAGGTCGGACCACTGCAAAACATGAGAATTACATGTCGGAGTTTATACCAATAGATTCGTCATTCAATCTACTTTCTCATAATATAAAATTTTTCGAATTTCGTTTAGGATTACTATTTTTTTACTAAACTTTATCATTAAAAAATTTAGTGATGTAAAAATCAGTCACAATGAAAATTCAATATCATCACAATGCCAAAGCCAAAAAAATTTAAAAAAATACAGGCATGTTCCTTGAACTGTCCTCTTCAATGGGTTGGTTTTAGTTTGTTTGATAAGAGTCACATTTGAAACAAAATGAGAAGACAAAAACATGTGTCGACAATGTACCATTTTTTGAACATATGTTGTTTTGATAAATAATAAAAAATAGTTCCCAAGTCTTAAAAACCTCAAAATATAGTCCAGGATCAAGTTTAGCGTGTGTAGAATATGAGCCTACAATTTGTTTCCCTAAAATGAATAACCATATATCAAAAACCCGTGGTCAACACGAGTCATTCATTATTCATACCTAAAATTTTCAAGTATATGTCGTTGGTTGACAACAAATTTGTACCACGATATGTCCAAAAAAAAAAATACGAGTAGAAAGCTAATTCAATTCTGTAAAACCTTTGTGTTTACTTCAAGTTGAAATTACTAAGGGATATATAGGTTTGAATAGGTCGAAGTTGGAAAACATAAAAATTAGCAGTTTTTTTTTGTCAAAAACAAACCAAAATTGTTTCCTAACTTCATGTGTTCACCCTTATGTCTAATAGTGAAGATAGCATAACCAGTATTCTGTAATCATTATTTTGAGATGACATTTAAATTCAAGTTGTGATTCTGTTATATATGAGGTGCAGAAGAGATTAGGTTTCAACATTTATTTGTAAGGTTTTACACTCCTCACGGTAAAGAGAGCGTCGATCTGTATGTGTTCAACATAGATCGGATTCCTTTTTACGGTGTTTTAAACTCTTAAAATTTCTGAAATGTATCGATTTTTTTTTCAACAAGAGAATTTATTAACATAAACACAGATTTCCAGAACTAAACGTTACCTGCAAATAGTCCGAAACTGCTTCATTACCACGGCGGGATTCTGTAAATACTCAGCATGCCAGATCAGTTATACTAAACGGAAGCTCCGACGGGCCTTTGGAAAAATAGATTGTAATGCACAACCCTAGCGTCGAGGAAAACCCCACCATAAGGGATCAAGATCTAGACTTCTTTTGCTGTGACCCTCGACTCGATAACTCTGGGCGTTTTTTCGTCCTTAATCCGTGTTTTTGTTTCGGCGGGATGCCACGGTACATCAATGCAGTTGTTGACATTATTGCGAACTGAATGATTGAGTGATGTTTAATTGACTAAGAGCGGCCCTTTAAGTTTTTTATGTGGCGTAGATAGTTCAAAATTTGTTGACATTTTTGGGAACGGAACGCAATTGAATTTAAATTACGGATACACATTTAAACAAATGTATTTATAGATTAAATTCACCAAGTTTAGTTGAAAGGACTGAATCTTGTAATTAGGTATATTTCTAGTTTAGGATGTCCGGGTTTCAAAAAACTGAAAAAAAAAAGGGGCTCGTTGAATTCGTTGATGTTATAGATATACATATATAAAATATAAGATATGTATATGTTAAAATTACGAGACTATTAAAATTTATGTATATAGATCCTCTTTGTTAAATTACTTTATATATATACATATTTGAATGTACGAAGTGGTTAATAAGATTTTAATAGAAGTTGATTTTTATCCATGCACCATGTGTTTATTTAATTATTTAAATGTAAGAAGATACACTTCCATATATTATGGGGCCATTCTATAAAAATATTAAATAATTAAAGGTAGCACATAATGATAGTTCAATTATGTATGGAATCAAGATTTATGGTGGTGGGTTAGGAATGTAATTTATAATTATTTGATAAATAGACATGGCGACGTTGGTTAGATAATCTTTTGTTTTGTATTCAAAGTGATGTGAAAGAAGTAGTTAAGTTGACTATGCGTGGCTATGTATAGCTATGGTTGAACTTGAATGTGTTCAACGATTATATATATATATATATATATATATGGCTAACTAGAGTTGTGAGTTTAATTGTTACGCATATAGTTTGAAATGAAGTTAAATTGTTTATGAGTATGATGAATTTGAAATGGTTAATATTAGGGAAATTCAAGGTTTTTTTAGTAAACATTTATTCAAGGAGATCAAGGGTATTACCTTACATTAGTATAGAGAAATGTTATATATAAAATAAAATAAAAATCTTATGACCTTTGCAATTGACTAGAGATTTAAGTCTCTACATAAGTACTGATAAAAAATGTGTTATCATGAATTGATGGTGCTAATACATTAGATTTACTTATTGAAATAGGTTTCTTAACAATTGTATTAGTAAAACAAAACTGACATCACCATTACCCATATGTTTACGATAGATAGTGTGTAATTGTGTTAAGAAAGCAGGGTGAATAAAAAAAGGGGATATACATGAACTATTTAGGGATGGGATATCTATCTTAAAGATGTTTAGGTATTGTGTTGGACATGGTGGAAATGAATGAATAAATGTGAAGATCTAGGGAAAGGTAGATGCAGGTACATTGTAACTCGACATAAATAATGTGTAAAATATAATAGAAGGTAAATAATGGTTATAACATTCAATTAATTGGTCGCATATGATATTAATGCTTAGGACAATGGGCATGAGATGCCATACGAAGGATTTTAGAGTTGTTGAAGATGTTATAGCAATGAATAAATTACTTTAACAATAAATGTGAATTATTAGCATGATATGAAGATAACTAATGTTGAGTGCATTCTGAAATACCAATAAAGGTAAGTTGATTCAAGGCATAAGAAATTGTCATAACTTCTAGATAGGAAACATTGAGAAGGGTAATTGCAATGGTAAGGATAAGGTTTTTGGAGTTTGATGAGTCAATGAACAAATTTCTTGGGAAAAGGAAGTTATATTTGACTAGGTGTTAGGTGAATATTATGCACACCAAAATGTGAATAGGAAACTTAGGGTTGCAAATGGTGAGTCATTAGGGAACTACTCTGGGATTGCTACATTATATTCTTAGTTATGAAAGTTTATATTTATATGATGGTAGAAAATAAGAAATGGAATTTTATTATCGAATGTTGTTATATTGATAAAATGAATCGAAAAGAAATGACCTACCATTTGTTAGAACTCTTGACTCTAAGAAAGGAAATTGTTGAATAGAGATTGTGTCAATAACAAAAATTTGAAATTCAAGGAAAATGTACCCGGAAAAAGGAGCAAAAACCAGAGATATTTTTTTAAAACATTTTTCTACATGGCCAAACCTTGACGAAAATACAACTAACATGAGATAGAACTCGATGAGATTAAGAAACACACTTAGTGCAACTTGATGAATCTGCTGAAGTGGTCCTATGACAACAGAAAGGATGAAATGAGGTAAGGATATGATGAGCTCATTGATAGAGACATGATATTATTGAAGAAATGACTAGAAGTTAAAGTTTAAGATGTTCGACTAAGTCGTTATGTTCTGACACAAAATTAGAGTAGTCTAATGGGAATCGGTTTCTGGACTATTTGGTAATCACTCTTGATTTGTTAACCTATGATTATAATTTACCGTCAGTATTTCACTAAATATGGTTTGACGTTTACCTTTTCGTCTTGGAGGAAAAGATAGCACATGGATTTGAATTATTGATCGGATGTGATATGAACAAAAAAGATGATTAGATAACTATTGGGTGGCTATTGACGCAATGTTGCTTGTAGGTAATTTGGACATTGTAGACCTTCGTGGATGACTAGAAGGTATAGAAAATATAATTTGGTATTGACAATTATGAAAGAATTATTGGATCTGTATTACGCAAAGATACGATTAAGTCCTGAGGGTGTATTGGAACCATTCTAAATGATATAGAAAACTAATGATTGAATCACTAGTGATTATGGCCATGATTGTTGGAGAAAAATATAATAGAATGACAGAAGATGAGAATAGAAATTAAGATAAAGCCTAGCATCGAAAGTACAAGAACAAAAATTAACTTCGAGACGAAGTTCTATTTAAGAGGGGGTGTATGTAATGCCCCTAGAATGACTATGGACCTTAAGGGCACGTGTCAAGTGATCCGGCAGAACAGAGTTCAATAAAGTGGCCCTTCGCGTTAGGATGCGTCTTAATAAATGAGAATCACCTGATGATGTGCATGACTATAATTGATAAATGAATTAATGAATTAAATTATATGTGCTGAGTGGGATAATTGATTGATTACATCTTGCTTAATGATTAGCCTTGATTGATCAAGTCAAAGTGCAGTGGGACAGTTACAGTCCTAGCTCTGCAACTTGGGAGGACGCAACTGAGACATGTCATAGTTTTTTGCATTTATTCTAAACTTCAGGACGAAGTTCTAAATAAGTAGGGGTGTAGGTAGTGCCCCTAAACTACTGCAGACCTTGAGAGCACCTATTGAGTGACCCGACTGATTGAAACATTAATATAACGACCCCTTGATGTTATATTGAGTATATTCATGACTATGATTGATTGTGAATCAATAAAATAATGATATATGTGTATCTAGACAGTTGATGTAAATGAATGATTACATGTGTTTAACGATTAACTATGATTATGGAAAATATGCTTATGAATGTTGCTTAACGACTAGCTATACGATTGATCATGTGATGAGGACAAAGAAAGTAATTATTGATGAAATGCATGTTTTATTAGATGAATGAGTAATGTTTGAGTAAATTATAAATGCTTAATGAAGTAGCAAATTTATGAATCAAATGATGATTATTGAGGACAATACTACTAATATATGTTTGTGAGAAATGTGTGTAGCGACAGATGAAACGGTTCACCGATGGACACACAAAGGAATATGAAGGGTCGTAGAGTATGGATAAATCACACACAGGGAGATCGACGACAATGTCGACTTCCGACGGAATATCATGCATGAGCAGATAAGCATTGATCTGCTTGCTCAAGAGGAAAGCAAGAGGGCGTACGAGGTGGGCCACGACGGAGTTGGTCACGTATGAGTTGGGGGGCGCGCAGTGAGAACAGACTCACTCCTCACCACCATTAGTCCCTAATAGCGTGTAGACGGAGGATGGAAGGTAACGGCTCCTGAAATCCCTAGATGAAGTTCCCGCAAGTCAAAACGAAAGGATGACAGCAGAAGGGCCCGACGATGCGGTACCCTGTCGAGAACGGAAAGAGTGGACGCAAGGACCCAATGATGTGGTACCTTGCCGGAGAATGGAAACTATGAATGACTGGAACCGGCGGAGTGGTGCCATGTCAGGGAAATGAAATTAAGGAACAGGGAATCCCAACGACGCGGCACCGAGGTCCTAGTGAAAATGATTGTTAAACTTAACTGCATAAAAACATATAAGTGTGCACCTAGAACATTACATATAAATGCATTTGAGTACTTTAGGCATTTGCACATAAATGATTACTTTGGCATTTAAATAATATTAAGTGTTATTTAGGATTTTACACGTAAATGATTACTTTGGCATTTGAATAATATTAAGTGTTATTTAGTCATTTGCACATAAATGATTACTTTGGCATTTAAATAATATTAAGCTTTATTTAGGCACTTGCACATAAAAGAATATTTTGAGCATTTAAAATAATATAAATATTTATTTTAGGAGCAAAGTAGAATCCTAAGCATGGACACCTAGTCAACTCCACCTACACCTCAAAACTAGGAGTTAAGTAAAATATCTAGGGGACAAACATGAGCAAACTTGGAATGTTGGTGCAACTCCTATAAAAACTGACATATTGAAGGATGAGTATTATTAAATTGTAAATTTAATAAAATATGTATTTATACATGAAGCGACATGTGTCGCATGGAATGTTCCTTTAAAAGGAAGGCTTTGGGAATGGGTAAAGGACCCAGATCCTGGATGATTATCGTAATTTTGAATTGCCTCATGACTTGCTGCTATTGAGGGTTTGGCTGGAAATTTTGGTGGGGGGAAACCCAAGCTGAGTTTCTCAAATTGTTGTGTGTGAGCTCTATGACCCGAAGTTCGGGGGTGTCCACGCGACTGAAAGCATGAGCCTATGGTTGGGTGGCGAAGCTTACGATTTCTTCGCCTATGGTTCAAACGAGCTTTGCTGGAGGCATCCTATCGAAGACACGAACAACAGTGGATAAGATGAATCGGTTGACAGGTTATGTTTTGTTTTAATTTACTAACTTATTCATTTATTTATTTTATTTTTCCTATAAATTATGATAGCTAATCTGTTTGTATCAAGTTGCTAAGTTTCAGGTTCAGTTCGTGAGGACCCAACAAGAGGGGCCCTACATATACCATTTGGAAGATTACAAAGGATGATGGCTCTGTGGTCACTAGGTTTGAGGGTCTTGCTCAATCATGCATAGATCACATCAAATAATTCTACAAGGAGGAGATATGAGCAACTATGGTATAGGTAGTAAAGATGACAACTTATCTTCCTATATTTTTGAATGGGTAAGATAATGTATAGTTCATGGATGACATCTATTCCATCCACATTCTTACCATTTATTGGCATTTAAATCTCCCTTGACTTCTTCCTCAAGAATCAATTGTTTTCCTTTATTATTCTAAGTTAGTTTGAGAGTAATTAGAAATAATCCAAAGGATCCTCCCAAAGAAAGTGTTGATTTCCCCTTGGAAGATACATTCATCAAGGTGATGCCATTGTATTCAAACCTTTTACATTGGACATTAATCTTTTGGTTGAATCTTATCTTTTATATTTTAACCCTTTATCATTTTGGCAAGTTTAATCTTAGAAGTATATTTCAGGTTTGTTTTTCTTTGTTTTGAGGATTTTAAATTATAACATTTTTCATACTAACCCACTCATGTGTTGTTTCCTTGGTTGCAACTTACAAGGAAAGGATATTTAGCTAACAATTGAGCCATTTTCCCCAACAATGGTGTTTGATGTATCTTTTCAACTTCAATGTATGGGGCGTTAAGAGACATGATAAGGAATGGAGAAATATTTAGTGTTCATCCCTAGGATATTAAATGTGTTTTCATCTTCCATGGGTAAATAAATATCCTCCATTGTTGATTGATGTGTGCTTTCAATTGGTATGTCTTTTAGGTGCTCATGTGAGGATACATATTTTTGGAATAATTTATGTTTTTTGCATTTACAATTATAACAAAGTTCAAGGCATTGATGTTTGACCATCGCATTAGGGGATACCTTTTGGATTCTTAAAGGTGACATGTTGGAGTTGCTGGGAAAAAGATCCATGGGAGACATAGTGCAAGTAGGGAATTGAGATCTTTTGCGTTGAATTCTTATCACCATCTTGGTTTCTCTAGATGTATCGCCGTGTTTTAACCATGTTTTGGGCCACTGCATAATGGAATTTGATTGAATTTCCTTTTTGAGGTCACTAGTGAAGCATTCTAAAAAAAATAAGAGAGGCCATCTATGTGGATTTCCAATTGCTTCAAAGTTGTAATATAGTCTAGAACTATGCCACTCTGGCATAATTTGGTCAACCTTCCTAGATAGTGATAATCCATTTCAAAATGACCATTCACAAATTTTCTCCAAGGGACATAATAACAATAATATTCATGGTGCGATTGATACCATTGCCAATGTTATCAATCTAAATAACAGACCCCCACTCATAACTTTTGAAGATCATCCTTAATGCTGTGAGAAGAAAAATAGTGTTCCATTTGGGTAACCCAACCTGATGGATCTTAGCCATCAAATTTTCACATGACTACCTTTGGGAATTAGTGCCATAAATTTTTATCCTGCAAGGATGGGGATAGGGCTTTTGGAAAGAGAGTGTGAGAGACTTTTTTTTCATTTACAAATGCTTGATTGGATGGATCCTCTTTTATGAGTGGTGTGTTGACTGACGGTATTGATTGTTGTTGGTTAGCCATAATGTTGTTGACCTAGTCAACTATATGCTCCAAGGTCATGGCCATTGATTCTATATCCTTAGCTTCCTTGGGTGGATCCTTATTTGGTCCTCCATGTTTGTTTGATTATGGGTGTGGACCATGGGACATGTTGAGTATGTGTTATATCTTTGCATGTGTGTGTGTGTGGCAGGGCAGGGGGGGCATCTTTGACTGCACCTAACGATCCCCTCCATCTAGTGTTCTGTTGTATGCGTCAGGCACTGGATCAGGAGGGCTGTAGGGGTGGGCGACGTGCCGATGCCCTCCCCCTTCCACCAAGTGAGTTCAATTTCTTTTTGGCCTATTTTTGGGTTCTTTCTAAAAATATGTAATTTAATGCCAGTTAAGAGATTGTAGTCTATTTTCTAATCTGGGTGAACGGATTAGGGTTTTGGATGCTGTGGAATACCTGTATTTGTATTGTGAGTGGTTAATAACCACTATGAGAAAATAAGAGGTGCGGCTCTAAGTTTTGATGGATTTCCCAGTTAAGGGTTTCTAGGATAAATCTCTGTGTATTATGTGTGAATGCTATGGTGTAATCTCTATTTTTATTAAAAGAATCTATATGCTTTGCTTCTTTGCACAGGTTTAAAACTTGCATGTGTTATCAGAGCTCGATTATTGGCTTTAGGGGGATGCCTTTGCTGCCGAAAGTTTGACGTGGTTGATAGATCTTGGGTCTGTGATAAACATGGGTTCACTGGGATCTTTGCAACATTGATTTGTGCATTGAAAGAGAATGGAGAGCAGTTCAAGAATCAAGATCGAAAAATTTAATGGCCTAAACTTTGAGCTATGGAAGCTCAAAATGGAAGATCTTCATATAGATCGAGAACAATGGATTGCTATGGATCTAGGTAAACAACCCATTGGAATGTCGAAATAAGATTGGGATAAATTATAGAGAAGGGAGAGGAATACAATCCGACTGTGATTATCATACTCTGTGTTTTTTAACGTATCTAGAGAACATAGGGCGGAAAATATTTGGATGAATCTAGGGAGTTTGTATCAATCAAAATCCCTAGTAAACAAGTTGTTTCTGCAAAAGAAATTGTATCACCTTAGAATGGATGAAAATGACACAGTGTCAGAGCATACAAATGTCTACAATATATTGGTAAGTGAAATAACCTATGTTGGAATTAAACTGGAATAAGAAGATAAATGTATTACATTATTTTGTTCCTTGCCATATTCCTGGGATAACCTAATTGTCGCAATAGGTAGTGCTTGTCAAGCAACCTTAAAATTTGATGAATAGTATCATCCCTGTGTCAGAAGAGATGAGGCGGAAATACATGGATAATCATAGAATGGATGCCTTATCTATGAGAGGTCACCCCTAGGAGAGAAATAAAAATAAGGTATCTAGGGGAAGATGTAAATCCCCAGGAAAAATTATAAGCAAGTGTTGGAAATGCGGTAAAGATGGGAACTATAAAAAGGATTGCAGATCTAAGAATGTTGAGAAAGCAAAGGGATATGAGGATACCCTTTCCACAGAGGCAAAGATCTTCTCATAAGAAGGAGGGGATGTGTACCTAGATTCCACAGGTAATTGTTCAGATCGGATATATGGCTGATTGAATAAGGTGTGTCGTGTCATATGACCCCTCATAGGGAGTGGTTTTATGAATATGAAAAGTATGATGGAGGAGATGTGTTCTTGGGATATGATTCACCATCCAATATCATTGGGCGTGGAAGATTTAAGTTGAAGCTCAAGGATGGAAGGATTAGAACTCTCCATGGAGTACTAGACATTCCAAATCTAGTGAGAAACTTGATATATGTTGGAAAGATGGATGTTACAGGTGTACATTCTATGTGTGAAAATGGAAAATGAAAAATAGTTTGAGGATCAATGGTTTTAATGAGGGAAGTTCGAAGTGGAAATTTGTATAGAATATTGGGAAGCACCATCATCAATGAATGTAACAATTATGTTGTGGCTGAGGGAGGAGATAAAGAAGACATAACCCTAACTGCATTAGGCATAAATACAATGCTATGGCATCAAAAATTGGGGCATATCAGAGAAAAGGGACTTCAAGCATTACAAAGTAAAGATATGGTTGAAGGTATGTCTGATTGTACTCTGGATTTTGACTTCTGTGAACATTGCATATATGGAAAACATAATCGAGTAAGATTTTCATCTAGTGCTACAAGAGAAAAGGGAATTTTAGATTTAATATACAGTGTCGTGTTTGGACCTGTTCATATTCCATCATTAGGAAGCTTTATATATTATGTTTCATTTATAGATGATTTCTCAAGGAACACATGGATTTATTTCCTTCGAAAGAAATCTGAAGTATTTTCTAAGTTTAAACAATTTAAGGCTCTTGTATTGAATCACACATAAAAGAAAATAAAGGTGTTGAGGACAAATAACAATGGGGAGTTCTACGAGAATTAATTCAGGGAATTTTTTAAGAAGTGCGGTCTAGCAAGGTATAAGACTACTCCATACACACCTCAATAGAATGGAGTTGCAAAAAGGATGAATAGGACGCTGATAGAAAATGCAAGGAGAACGATCAAAAGTGCTAGGATAGGACAAGAATTCTGGGTAGAAGCAGTGGATACTACATGTTACTTGGTAAATCGATCACCCACATCAACATTGGTTGAGAAAACTCCACATGAGGTATGGACTGGAATAAACCCTCTATTAAACATCTGCAAGTTTTTGGTTGTGATGCTTATGTACATGTTTCTAAGGAGAAAAGGTGTAAGTTGGATAATAAAAATGAAAAATGTATCTTTAGGGGTTATAAATATGGTTTGAAAGGTTATAAGATTTGGAATCCCATAACTAAGAAGACTGTTTATAGTCGAGATGTTTTCTTTAGAGAGATAAAAGAAGTTCCCATACAGTAAGTGACTCCTATGGAAAAGGAACCAGATAAAATATAGGTTGAGTTAGAAGATGAAGAATATGACTCAATAGAAGAAGCTGAATCAAAAGAAGAAGAACCTCATACCCTAGTTTTGAGGAGATAATCTTGTGAAAGAAGACAACTAGAAAGGTACCCCCCTCCATATTTTCGGTTTAACTTTGCTTTATCTATTATTGATGATGATCCTATAAATGTGAAGGAAGCTATCAGAGGATAGATATATTTGGAAGAAGACCATGGTTGAGGAAATGGATGCCTTGGAAAAAAATGAAGCTTGGGATCTAGTTTAGTTACCATCTGGAAGAAAAGTTGTTGGAAACAAATGGATGTTTAAAAAGAAGTTGAATGTAAAAGATAAAGTGGAGAAGTATAAAGCTCGCTTGGTAGAAAAGGGATATTTTGAGGTAGAGGGAATTGATTTTGGTGGAATATTTTCTCATGTTCCAAAATTAACTTCTATTAGATTCCTTCTTGCTATTCATACTACTTTTGATCTTGAAGTAGAGCAGATGGATGTGAAGACAACGTTCCTACATGGGGACTTGGAAGAAGAAATATACATGAAGCAACCTTAAGGATTTATGGTAAAGGGTAAGAAGGATCTTGTTTGCAAGCTGAAGAAGTCCCTTTATGGTCTAAAACCATATCCAAGGATTTGGCACTCGAAGTTCAACACATACATATTGGGACTACGATTTGTGAGAAGCAAAGCTGATCAGCGCGTCTACTGCAGATTGGACAACATTTTTTTTATGTAGTGTTGTATGTCGATGACATGCTGTTGGTTGGAAACAACATAAAGGTTATCAAGGAGGTGAAAACAAAAATATCCTCCAAGTTTGACATGAAGGATCCTTGTGTTTCTAATTTCATTTTGGGGATGGAGATCAAGAGAAACCGTGTAGAAAGGAAACCCTAGCTGGACCGAAGAAAATATGTGGAAACAATAGTGCACAAGTTTAATATGCAGGAATGTAAACCATAAAATTTCCTATTAGTGTAGGTGTGATATTATCTATAGAACAATGTCCCGAGTGTTGATGTAATTGTAACTTCAGAATGTATTTCACCTATGTATATTGTACTCCTATAGAGATGTTATTATTCCTCTATATGGAAGTGTCGTCATTTGTATTGACAAGTGTCGCAACTTGCACGTGATGGGTTATTAGACCACCAAGTGTGGGGTCGTCCTTGATTAGGATTACCATGGGTTATTAGACTGAGTTAGAAAAGTCGGACCTGCTAGTTTATTAGGCAGGTCAGGTCAAGCATAAATAGAGTGCCGGAGCACTCTATTTGATCACTTCATTATTCACTTCTAAACTCACTATAAAGTGGCGCACATGTGAGGAAGGAGGAGTAGCTGCTAGGAGAAGACTATCTATTATGCTTGGGTTGTATCATTGCTCTATCTATCTCTGAGTAAGTTGTGGGGATTTTCACCTTTATGGTTTTCCCCAGTGAAACTCTGTGTGTCTATTGTCTCATGTGATTGCTTGTTGTGATTGATATGCTTGATATGTTGTACATGTTATTATCTCAGTAAATATCCTAGAGTATGTTGAATTAATGCTAAAAAATTAACATGGTATCAGAGCTAACCTAAGAAGAAGACATTTTGCAGTTGCAGAAACTAGGGCTTCTTGTTTTTTGGTTTCTCTCCATATATTTTGGAAAGGCATTATGATAGATTGACTCTCCTCGGCAAGGTGAATCTTTTTGTCCAATCAGAATTCAATTTTGGTCACTTTCATTTTTGGCCCTAAAAATTAGGGTTTCCACAAAAATAGGAATTTCGGAAATCTGAGACCATAGCTGGAAGGTACTTGGAAAAATCGAAGTTTAGAGATTTGGATCGAACCTTTTGGTTGGGTGAATCTCCAGGAAACTCAAACCCTAATTCAGGGTCCTCCCTAGTGAATCCAGGAGATTGAAAAGCATTTCTGAAGGGTAAAACTTTGCAATTTTCAAATTCTGAGTATACCAGGATGATCAGCTCATCAAGGCTCATCTTTCTATCCTTTCAAAAGTTTGAAATTCACATTTTGAATTTTTAGGGTTTCTCTAACAAACCCTAATCCAGGACCAGATCCATATTTTTGCAAATCAAGTGGTAAGACCTAAATCTTTTCTATTTCCATTTGAAGTACTCTTTAAAGATGTCTCACCACACTAAGCTTGAGGATAAGCTTGAAGGGGCTGATAACTTTCGAGCATGGAAGTATAGGATTGGGTTAATCTTGGAAGAAAATGAATTGGACACTTACATAAGTGAAGAGGTCCCTGTCCCGAAGGGAGAAGAGGCTAAGGCCTTACATAAGAAGAACTTGGTCAAGGCAAAGAGAATCATTGATGATTCTATCAAAGACCATCTCATACCACATGCATCATCTCTGAAGACACCCAAGGAGATGTTTGATTCCCTTACCAAGCTATTTGAAGGGAAGAACATAAATCGGAAGATGACTCTGCGGAACCAATTGAAAGGGGTAAAGCTTCAGAATGGAGAGACCATTCAATCCTATTTTTCTAAGGTCTATCGGATCAAGGAACAACTTGAAGCTATGGATGAAGTAGTGGATAATGGTGAAGTTGTTATGACCACATTGAATGGCCTACCTAGGTCATGGGACTCCTTCATCTAAGGAATCTGTGCAAGAAGAAAATTGATCTCTTTCGGCAGGCTGCGTGAGGAATTCTCTCAAGAAGAAGCTAGGCTTGTGGCTCGAGAAGAAAATATGGGGAATGAAGATCAAGCTCTCACAGCACATACCAGGAAAGGTAAGTTCAAGAAGGAGTCATCTCATAACAAAAGACCTTCACACCACCATCATCATAAAGATAAGAACGATCTCAGATGCTTCACATACAATGAGAAGGGACACTTTGTTGCAAATTTTCCCAAGAAGAAGAAAGACAACAACAACAACTTCAAAAAGAAGAAGAAGAACAACAAGAAGAGATATCATGCTCATGCTACTGAGGATGATGAACCTCCCAAGAAGAAGGCTAGAGCAGAAAGTGATGATTCATCAAGTGAAGATGAATATGTTCTAATATCTGCTCTCACAGGTACTATCTCTCATGGATGTAATGATTGGCTTATTGATAGTGGGGCTTCCAAACACATGACTGGGTTTAAAGAATCTTTTGTAAATCTATCTGAACATGAATCACCCCATAAGGTGAAACTTGGGGATGATTATCAATATCCTATCAAAGGAAGTAGTGAAGCCTCCTACAACCTAGACTCGGGGAAGTCTTAGAAGATGAAAGATGTTCTATTTGTACCTGGAATCAAGAAGAACCTACTCTCCATATCTACATTGGATGCAAAAGGCATGAGGGCTGCATTTGTAGATGGCCAAGTCCTAATGTGGCCAAAGGGTAAAACTATAAATGATGCAGTGGTGATTGGAGAGAACGAGGGAGGATTGTACAACCTGAACATGGCATGGTACATGAATACATGGAGCCAAGTGAAATTTGGAATATAAGGCTTGCACATGTGCACTGACGAGCTGTGCATATGACCCTTTTTGTTCCTTTATTTTACCTTGTCTATGACTCCTTTTTGGCATAATCTTGTATTACCACTAGCTCTCTTGCTTACATCTTACACATTTTGGCCGTGGTAAGAATTGATCTTGTCCTCCTTGTTATTTTTCAATTGCTTATGATTGGATAGAGTTATGCTGCCATTATTTCCTACTAAAGAAGTGGTGTTTCAGGTTCAGTATCAGTTTACCTACAGGTTGCACAATGAAGGATTATGGAAGCTGGAAGATATGCATTTCAGTCTTGATCTATTACACTAAGGTATCACGATTGATGTATTTCTTTACATCATTTGGTTACTTATCCAGCGTTCAGATGATGATGCATTCAATCTAAGAATTGGATATTTTGTACTTAATTCAGTACCTTGGGTCTATGATGACTCATAAGTTGACCACTCCGATATATTTGGGATCGCCTCCACTTTCTATGATGAAGGCTCCTGAAATATCTCTTTGAAGATCTGTAGATAGGATTTAATTGGAAACCTGTTGTAACTATACGATCTCTCATATTTCTCTCATAGGCATTGATGTATAAAAGACATGGGGACTCTTCAGAAGGGTTAGCCACAGTTGCATAAGATCTATTGGACATTGTATTAGGATTTAATATAAGATATTTCTGGTTTATCTGATTTGAATGTGTTGATCAATTTCGTGTGATTGAGTGGTTGTTCAGCTCTTGTTGCTGGAGGCAAGGCCCCCTTCTGTAGCATGTGTTGTTATAAGTAGGATTTCTTTCCTTTATGCATGTGTGTTCAAGTTGATAAATTAATTGTTGATGCAGTGTTGATTGGTTCAATTATTTGATATTCAAAATTGGTGTGTTGAAGCGTAGCTGAGTGTGAATCCTTTAATGAGTGATACTATTTGATTGCCCAGTCATTTCCATTATCATTTACAGAGGAACATATGAATGATGAATGTTGAATTAGAATTATTTCTGCAGTGAATGGATGCATTAATTTATTCTTGGAATTTTGTTGTTAGTATGTAAGGGTAGAGGCAGATTATAAGAGTTTAATTAGTTTGTTCAATTCCTTCATTCCAGTTGTGGCTTATCGAATTGTCTTTCTTAGGATTTTCTCAGTTTGTACAATTGGAAATTAATTTTCTTTCTGTAGTTGTCAGGGTGTTGTTGGTGTTGATTACTTTCTGTAGTGTAGCAGAATATCATAGCATAGCAGAACATCTCTTGAAGTTAATAGTTAGGTGCTTTGATTTGATTGCAAGATCCTTTCTGTAATTGGCATGTTCTTAGGAGTACATTCACCAAAAGATTGCATCCTAATATCAATTCAGTAATTCATTGATCTCTCCCGTGTTAATATCTCCCAAATTGTAGTGTCTGGCATATATTTTGCTTGGTAGCTCATAAGGCTTCGTGGCCCTAGGTTGATAATTTATGAACAACTTTCTATTTCAATTTAATTAAAGAGGAATAAATGAGCTCGTCATTTTGGCGCTGTTGCTGGGGAGCTACCAAGGACATTGTAGTTTTGATTGATTATTTTTTGTTCTAGTTGTGATTTTTTTTTGAGTGGACTGTGTGTGACATATACTTATTTTCTGGAAAATAGTATGGTGTGATTTTAGAGGAGGGATGAGTAAGACGCACATACAAATTCATTAGAATATTGCCCACCGCAAGTCCCTGTGATCCTAGAACATGCAAAGTATTCATGCGTAGAGTAAGAGAAGTACAGGTAGACTTGTATACGCATATGATACCTCCCCCAGCTACTAATCGTGCAGGAAGTGCAATAAGAGGAGGATGTGTTCAAGGTAGGTACTTTCTCTCAGTAGTTCTAAGCAAGAGACTGAAAGGCTTGATCCTTCTACCACGCACATTGACGGAACGATCTTACCAATGCATGCTAATGAGAATCTATCAGTGATAGAATTCGTTCAAGAAAAAGAGTTTGTTCAAAAATAAGGGTTTCCTGAGCAACCCAGTGTTAACAATCAAAGAGGTGAGGAACAATTGTTTGTTGAATCTCCGTTGTCAGCAGGATCAACTGTATTTGAATATTTTATAGTAAATATGGAGGGAGACGGAGAACATATTTCCCATGGGGAGGACACGAACCGAGGAACTACAAATGGAGAATCCAGTACTGGAACGGTCACTTTTGAATTTCCAATCCGAAATCCTGGATCTACACTTACAAACCAGATGAAAAATATTCCACATTCGGCATTGCCCAATTTTCATGGTATGATAAGTGAAGACCCGGGTACGTTTCTATTCAAATTTGATGTCCTCTGCAGAAGCTATGACTACGTTATAGATCACCAGAAACTCAAACTTTTCCCAGCTACATTGAAAATCCAGGCTCTGAGGTGGTTCATAGAGCTAGGAGGGGATAGTATAACGAGTTGGGATCAAATGAAGAAAGTCTTCCTGGATAAATATCAATAATATTGCAAGGACAAGGATCAGAAGGAAGCAATTTTTAAAATGACCCAGTAGGAGGACGAGAACCTAGAAGACTATGTGGAGAGATTCCAATATAATTTGCAAAGATCGAGACAGAATGGGTTAAATGATGACACACTGAAAATTCTACTCCTACATGGAATTAGAGAGGATTGCATTGATTTGCTAAATTTAATGGGTGCAGGGGATGTATCCCTACTAAAATATGTGGAAATATGTGACCTCTGTAGAAGGTATTCGAGGAATACCTCCATATCGGGAAGAGGAATTAGGGACATAGTAAGTAGGACCACCAATACCTCAAGAGAAGGAGTTTCAAGGGTGGAGATTGGAAACCTCTTGGAGGATTTCAAGACCGACATACTCAGTTCCCTGAGATCGCAGTTAGATGCACTTCAAGCAAAGAAAAGGCAAGAGGAGGAAGATCGAGCTTTGGCTGTCTTTTGTCCTAAATGCAGAAAGAGACACCCTCTAAAAAATTGTCCATTAGACAGAGTGGAAATCTGCCTTTTATGCGATTTGGAGCACCCCACTAAAGAATGCCCTTCGCTGCCAGGACTCAAGGCTATATATGAAGAAGCAGGGATGGATGCATAACCGGTTTGTTTTATATCTCAAAAACGTCCATGGAAACCCTAACCTTCAGGTACAGTACTAGATCCCATGCAATCATTTAATCCTTATTGGAATAATGCTCAATTACATCAGTCACAAGTTCCACGCTCCACAAGTCCAACAAAACTCTCAGCCTTGGTACCCACCTTTGCCTCAACAGACTTGGGCACCTTCCTACCCCCAAAATAACCCTTGGCAATCAAATTGGAGGAATTCAAATTTTGGGAATCAACAACAATTGCAACACCTAGCCCCTCAATTACAAAATCCTCAATTCTCGTTTGCACTAGCACAACCATTAATGCAACCTCTTTTACAACCTCAGTTAACCTTGTTGTTGAACAATACACCTCCAAAACCACTTCTTCCTACACAACTCGCTCCTAACCCTAATAATAAGGTTGGACAACCTGTAATGGCTGCTGAAATATCTAATTATCCATCCTATTCCATCTCTACGGTGGACTTCCACGACATACAATTACGCTCTGGAAGACAAATTAATAAAACTACATCTCTTGTACATACAGAGGAGGAAGAGGAAGAGACACTAGAAATCTTACCGGTCCAGTCCGAAGAGATACTAGTACGATCTGAAGATAATTTCCCACCCCTCCCACCCAGGAATCCATCCCAACCCGAGAAAAAGCAACCTCCACCATATCCTGAGCGCTTAACCATGGATAGATTTATGCCCCAGTCAGAATTTGATCTCCTTGGAGAACTATGAAATTTCTGCGTAAAAATTCCACTCTTCCAAGCTATCAAAGACATTCCCATTTACTTCAAAGCTGTTAGAGAGTTATGTTTAAAAAAACCAGGCAAAAAGAGGAAAGACCCCCCAACAGTCCATGTGATAGGAGACTTGGATGAATTGATGATGGGTAACACTCTTACTGCTAAGTACTCTGACCCTGGTAGTCTTGTTGTTAAAGTGAAAATTAATGACATTTCTATTTCTAATACACTGATAGATCTGGGATCAGCTATTAATGTCATGACTAAAAGAACAATGGATAGATTGGGCATTACAAAACTCAGGAAAACTTCTACTATTTTACAGTTGGATGACCAATCTCCTGTAAAACCAGAATGCATCATAGAAGATCTGGTTATTTCAGTCAACTCATGGCAGTACCCGATGGATTTTATGGTTTTACAGACGAAATCAAACTTGGGAGGTTATCCTCTAATTCTGGGGCGACCAGCGGATGCTTACATTGGATGCCGATCAGGAAACATGCACATATATCATGGTAATGTTGTTAAGGAAATCACTTTGTATCCTCCAACGAAGCCAATAATACAACCAGAATTCCCTTTGTGGCCAGATGAAGAAGAAACTGAGCAAGCAAATGAAACCCTATAGTTGTACATGATTGAACAATCGCTGGCAGCAAAACAATTAACTGAGGATGATCTGCTCAGTCAACTCATTTCTTCTAGTCCTTCGGGAGATTTCATAGAGTTGTTTCATTCAGTCTATGCTACCCAACAAATTGACATCATTCCAAGTTCATCGACAACATCTAATAGTACCGATATTCCTACTGGTGAGTCTGCAATTACAGAAGTAGAAATTGAACCTGGCAAGCTCCTGAAAATTAGCGCTACATTGTCGAAACAGGAAACAGAGCAGCTTACCTTAGTATTAAGGAAACAAAAGTCTGCATACGCCTAGGATTATAGTGATATGAAAGGTCTGCACCCCGACCTGTGCACACACCATATATATACCAAGGATGATTCCAGACCCATCAAGCAACCCCAACGTAGGATGAATCCGGCACTTAGAGAGGTGGTCAAAGAAGAACTTCAGAAGTTGTTGTCTGCAAATTTTATTTATCCCATTTCTGATAGCAAGTGGGTGTATTCACGAGTCAAAGTTCCTAAGAAGATTGGGAAGTGGCGTATTTGTGTTGATTACAGGGAATTAAACAAATCTACGCATAAGGACCATTTTTCGTTACCCTTCATCAATCAAGTGTTGGACACACTAGCAGGAAAGAAGTATTTATCTTTTTTGGACGGCTTCAATGGGTATAACCAGACCAGGATAACACCGGAAGATCAAGAGAAAACGACATTCACATGTCCATGGGCTACCTTTGCATACTGCGTGTTACCTTTCAGATTATGCAACACCCTTGCCACATTTCAGCGGGTAGTTCTCAGTATCTTTTCTGATCTTGTTCATGACACTATGGAAGTTTTTATGGATGATTTCACATCCCATGGTGAAGCTTTCGTAGTAGCTTTGAATAATCTGGACAAAGTACTTACACGATGCAAGGAAGTGAACCTCTGTCTCAGCAGTGAGAAATGTAGAATGATGCTCACTCAAGGTGTTGTTCTGGGTCATCTCATATCTCCCAATGGCATAAAAGTAGACCCAGCAAAAATCCAGGTGATCAATAATTTATCAGTTCCATGCACAAAAAAAGAGGTACGCAGTTTTATAGGATATGCAGGTTATTATAGAAGATTTGTTCAAAATTTTTTCAAGATTGCTAGTCCCTTATTTCTGCTTATGTCAAAAAATAAACAGTTTGAATGGACGAACGATTGTCAACTAGCCTGGGAAACCTTAAAACAGAATGTCTCTACATCACCTATCCTACGCAGACCAAATTGGTCCCTTCCTTTCCTGATTACTACAGATTCCTCTGATACCATGATAGGAGGAGTCCTAGGCCAACAGGAAGATCAGAAACCCTATGCCATATATTTTATTAGTAAAAATCTGACTATTGCCGAACTTAATTATATAGTGATTGAAAAGAATTCATGGTTGTCATTTATGCCACCAATAAATTCCGCCATTACATTACAGGATACCCAGTGATTGTCCACACTGACCACTCTGCTATCAAATACCTCATGAATAAACCCATTAAAAATGGTAGAGTCACTAGGTGGCTGCTGTTGCTACAGGAATTTGACATTTCAATAATGGACAAGCCTGGTAAAACTAATGCAGTTGCTGATTTTCTTTCAAGAATAACTATTGATGAAGAATCTCAACCGGTGGATGATGCTTTCCCAGACGAACATTTGTTTTCTATTTCTACTAACGTTCCTTGGTTTGCAGATGTAGCAAATTATCTGGTTGCAGGAAGACTTTCGGGGCATATGACATCAACAGAAAAGAAGAGGATTTTGCAGCGTAGCAACAGATTTTCATGGATTGATGGCTATTTGTTTTATACAGGACCAGACTTGGTGATCCGACGATGTGTTCATGAAGATGAAATCTTTCTAATTTTGAGAACCTGTCATGATGGTCCATGTGGAGGACACTTTGCCGATAAATGAACAACCCATAAGATTCTACAATTGGGGTATTACTGGCCCACAATATTTAAAGATTCCCGAGAATATGTCCAGAGCTGTGATAGTTGCCAAAGGATGGGGTAGCCACTACAGTCTGATGAAATGCCACTCCAGACTCAGCTCATGGTGGAACCATTTGAGAAGTGGGAATTAGATTTTGTTGGCCCTATCAAACCTCCATCTAGGAAGAATTCATACATTTTAGTATGTACAGATTATGTAACTAAATGGGTAGAGGCAAAGGCACTTCCAAGGGAAACAAAACATGCAATCTCAAACTTTCTATATGTAGAGATTTTTACAAGGTTTGGAGTTCCGAGGGAGATTGTTATTGATGGAGGCTCTCAATTCACATCTAAACTTATCAAAGCTCTTACAAAAAAATACCATATCAAGCATAGGGTAACTTCACCATATCACCCTCAGGCCAACGGGCAAGTGGAAGGCACAAACAGAATTATGGAATCAGTGCTGACAAAGACTGTTCAACTTCATCAAAGGGACTAGGCCGATAGGCTGCCTGAAGCCTTATGGGACTACATAACAACATGGAGAAGCACAACAGGTTTGAGTCCTTATCAATTAGTTTATGGCAAGTAAGTCACCCTGCCAATAGAAGTTGATATTAAGACATTAAGAATTCCATTTCAATTAGGCATGGATTTATCACAGGCTCAACATACTCGCCTACAACAGCTTAATGAGATTGATGAATTGCGACTGGATGCCATAGAACATACAACCATTGTGCAACAACAACGAACCAAGTGGAATGATAAATTCATCAAAACTAAGTATTTTCAAGAGGGTGACTGGGCTCTTCTCTACGACTCCAGATTCAAAAAGTTTGAAGGAAAACTTCACACTCGTTGGCTAGGACCATATGAGATCGAAACAGTTTTTGATAATGGCACAGTACAACTGAGAACCATTGATGGTGAGGGAATGCTTCGTATGGCCAATGGTCACAAACTAAGGCTAGATAAGAAACTAGCATCCAAAGAGGCGTTCATCCGCAATATTGCTGCCTGCAGGTGTACTAATGATTTCCAGATCACTAGCTCAACCTTTGAATAATGAAAAAATAAAAAGAAAAAGAAAAAGAAAAAAGGAGAAATTGGGCTGTGAAAATCCTTCTGGGATGCAGCCCTTAAAAAAATTTTTTTTAAAAAAAAGAAAAAAGAAAAAAAAAAGAAATGGACTGTGAAAATCCTACTTGGATGCAGCCTAAAAAAAAAGAAAAAAAGAAGAAGAAAAAACAAGAAAATCAAATTATTTTGTGATTCTAATAAGCCTATCTGTTTATTCGTTGCAGGGATATTCTCCTAATTCCCCTTCTTTATTCCATCCATCCCATCGTTCCCCTTGATATCACTCGCCTATGGATGGCCCTGCTCCCTTGAATAACTACTTTTCAAATGATTTCACACAATTTTTCCACATGTTCTGCTCCATTATGGAACATGTTCCGTTCCATTACAGAACCTTCTTTCCGCTCCATTACGGAACAGGTTCCGCTCCATTACAGAACATGTTCTGCTCCACTACTGCAACCCTTTCCGCTCCATTACCGAAACCTTTTCCGCTCCATTACCGAAATCCCTTCTCACTTCATTACAGAACCCTCATCCATTTCCCATAACCTTCCACAAGACCACATAATCTTTTCACATAAGGTACCGGTTCCTTTTCCGATTTCCCCAGCACTTCAACGGTCACATTCTTGGCCACCTTCCATGTCACACCTGTTGATGTATATGTAACTTCGGAATGTATTTCACATATATGTATATTGTATTCCTATAGAGATGGTATTATTCCTCTATAAGGAAGTGTCGTCATTTATATTGTAAGTGTCGTAACTTATACTTGATGGGTTATTAGACCACCTTATTTGGGGTCGGCCCTGTATAAGTCATGTGGGTCAAAGGGTTATTAGACCACCCTATTGGGGGTCGGCCATGTGGGTCAAAGGGTTATTAGACCACCCTATTGGGGGTCGGCCATGTGGGTCAAAGGGTTATTAGACCACCCTATTGGGGGTCAGCCCACTCAGCATTATGTTATGTGGTAAAGTTCGAGCCTACATGAGTTAGGTAAAAAGGCAAGTCAAGTCAAGTATAAATAGAGTGCGGGAGGCACTCTATTTACACACTCACTTCTCACACAAGCACTCAAGGAGGAGTGGCGCACTTATGGAGGAGGAGGATCTGCTGCTAGGTTATGTCTATCTCTCATGGTTGGTTGTATCATTTCTCTATCTATCTCTGAGGAAGTTATTGGGGTTTTTCACCTTTATGGTTTTCCCCAAGTAAAACTTTGTGTCTCTTGTGTGCTTGCATTATTGTCTCCATGATTGATATGCTGTAGATATGTTGTACATGTTGTTCTCTCAGTTAAGATCCTAGATCAGATTGAAGTAAATTCTGAAAATCTAAAATGGTATCAGAGCTAGCCTGAAAGAAGGCATGATATGGCATGTATGACACTTGTTGCACTTACGATGCTAGGGCTTGATATAGCAAAAACCAGTCATCGTAGCACTTTCGCTATAAATCCGTTTTGGCAAAGTTTTCGGATCTGAAATTGTTACAGGACGAAGATTAAATCTCCAGGTACCTTGTGTCCAACGGACAACCTTTAATTCGTTGTACTTTGTGATTTATGATCTGTACAATATAGGGTTTCTGCCTCTTCCAGATCTGAGTCAAAATCAGGTGACCTTGGGAAAAAGGTCATATCTTGGGCTAGGAAGCTCCAAATGAAATTTCGTAAAAAGTGACAGGTAGTACACAGTCTGTACTATCTCAAAAAACTTTTTCAGAGGCCGAAGTTTAAAAAGTGACACGTGGAACGCCGTACAAGTTCGCTCTCCTGTTTTATCCCAAAACAGGTCACGTTGCGACATTTGGCATAACTCTCTCTCAGAGAATCCAATTGAGGTCAGACCTGTCAGGATGGAAAGATAACAGGTCAGGCTATCTCAGGAAACTTTTTCAGACCCTGTGGATCAAAAATTTCGGAGTTACACCAGAAACAATCAGGTACATATTTCTGTCAAAACAGAATTATTTTTTGGTACCTTCATTCATGGCTTCCGGAATTTAGGGCTTTGGAGAAAGTTGGAATTTTTGTAATCGGAGACCACGGCTGGATGCTACTCATCAAAATAGAAATTTAGAGACCAAGATCAGAATTTTTGGTTGGGCAGAAGGCCGGGCTTGATTAGACCCTAGTTCGGGACTTTGATCAGAAAAGTGGAAAATTAGGGCTTCTGTAAAAATGGGAATTTTTGAAATCTGTGACCACGGCTGGAAGCTCCTCAGAAAAATAGAAGCTTAGAGCTTTGGATCAAAACTTTTGATGGGGCAAAAGAGTGGGCTTCATCAAACCCCAGTTCAGGGTCACGTCCAGTGAATCCGAAAGTTTCAAAGGCAAAATTGAGGAGTAAAACTTTGCAGTTTTCAAATTCTGAATATACCAGTTTGATCAGCTCATCAAGGCGCATATTTCTATCCTGTCGGAAGTTTGAAATTCAAATTTTGAATTTTTGGGGTTTCTCTGACAAACCCATATCCAGCTCCAGGTCCAGTTCTTGCAAATCAAGTGGATTGGGTTAATCCTAGTAGAAGATGGATTGATCATCTGCATGAGTGAAGAAGTTCCTGTTTCAGAGGGAGATGAGGCTAAGGCCTTACATAAGAATATTACAAGCGATCTCGACAGGTATGACTCATTGAGGTATGTTTCGATATTTTTCCATGATTAAGTTTATGGTATGTTTGTCTTTATGTTATTACAGTTAGTACAATTTTGATTTTAGATTTGTCGTATAACCTTAACAAAATTATGAATGCATGATAGAAGATATTCATTGGTTAGGGTGTTGACACTTATGATTGTACTAATGCATTATGGTGTTGTATGAGGTTTATGTTGTCTACTAACATGAAAGGTACACCAAGAAAGACAAATCATGTTCTGGTCCAAGAACATATGGTCATTCATCCATTTTCATGGATCTCATAGAAGATCCATTTACGAGGTATGTATAACTTGGTTTTGTAATAGTTAACCTATGAGATATACAGGTTACTAGCACAAGTCATTGAAGAAGAACAAGAAGACATCATGTGAGTATGTTAGACATAAATAGATAGCATGCTAATCCAGGTATGTTTTTCCTATATCAAGATAGAATCCTACCTTGTGTTAGGATCTTATACTGTTGTTGATAATGATTATTCATGAAGTCATAGGTTTGAATAATCATGATTGTATGCATATTATGTTTCTTACCATAATTGATGATATGACTAACCAGAAGAATCATGATGGTATAGGTTTGAATAATCACAGGTTTTATGCATTTTATATCTCTTATCTTGATTGATGATTCAACTAACCTGAAGAGTCATAGGTTTGAGTAATTACAGGTTTAGACATGTTATGTTTATTATTATTTGACTAACCATAAGAATCCTACATAAACCTTGAATGCTAATGCTTATTATTTCTGTTTGAAATGATCATGACTATACATGCTTGAGATTATTTTGTTTTAATAGTATACTAATGAATGTATGATTTTATATGAGATCACGAGGATAACACATTCATGATACTAATAAGCATGCATAGGGACCAAGGATGAATATGAGATTCAAGAACAGGTAATCCAGGAAGCAAAGATCAAGAGGGAGTACATTCCAGTGGTTTATGCAAGGATGCAGATATTCAGAGGGAGTTGACCATCTCTCTACATCCCACAATAGAAAGGTGTAGAAGAAGCTACTTCAGATTAGGACTCCAGCAGCTCCTGCAAGGAAGCGAAGACTCAGAGGGAGTCCACCCAACGAACAAACAAAGATAAGTATTTGAATTGTCATTTCTTAAATAATACTGTTCAATAATGTATATACTGATGTTCCTAGAATTAGGTTGTGTATTATGCATATTAGAATAATTGCATTAATGAACAGTATACTCCTAATATGCATGGGTAAGTGCCCTATGGCACTGTACAACATTCCATTGCTACTTGTCTAGACTGAAAACCTCTTTGGTGACATGTTGAGAGTTGTGCACACTCTTAACAATGTTCTGGTAGAGATTGGAAGGCATCTAGAAAGTTACGGGATATGGATAAATGTTGTATTGAAGCATTGGCTAAGATAATTGCATGACTGTATGACATATTTCTTTATGTGTAAGAATTTTTTCTGAAAATTATGAGATGTTTCTAATCATGCAATTTAACCTGTTTTGTAGGAAAGACCGTATATCTTCACCTACAAAAGGACTACAACATTTGTTCCAGCAACAAAGATATCTATTGAAGATATTGAAGTTCCCAGGATCTGGGATGAAGAAATGGAATGCCATGATCCGTCGATCATGAAGAATGATGTTTGGGATGTAGTCCCAAGATGTGAAGGGAAGTTTGTTATGACTTCCAAATGGAACTATCAGATCAAGCATGTTGCAGATGGCAGCATTGAGAAATATAAAAGTGATGAAATAAAAGATGCACTATTTGTTTTTGGCATGGAGGTGTGGCAGAGTGCATATGGAATCTTCCTTGGACAAGGGAAGTATGTAGTAGAGATCCTGAAGAGGTTCGAGATGATGGACTGCAAGGATATGGCCACACCTATGGCATTGAATCTGAAGCTTCTATGTGATGCTTCATCTGAGCCGGTTGATGTCTCTTTGTATCGTCAGATGATTGGGTCCTTGATGTACCTGACGAACAAGAGACCAGACATTTGCTTTGCTGTGAACACATTGAGCCAGTTCCTGACAGATCCGAGGAGTGTTCACCTAGTTGCTGTAAAGCATGTTCTGAGGTACCTGAAGGGTACAGTGGATTATGGGCTCAGGTATGAGGAGAATCAAAAGTTTAACCTGCAGGGTTATGTTGATTCAGATTGGGCTGGCAGTGCTGCAGACAGGAAGAGCACATCTGGGTGTTGCTTCAGTATGGGATCAGGTGTGATCTCTTGGTTTAGCCGGAAGCAGTCCTGCGTAGCACTGAGTACAGCTGAGGCAGAGTATGTTGCAGCCTGTTCAACTAGTTGTGAGATAGTATGGCTACGGAAGCTACTGTCTGGGTTATTTGATCTCCCATTGGAGGCTACTGGTATCTTCTGTGATAACCAGAGTTGTGTGAAGCTGTCCGAGAACCCAGTGTTTCATGACAGGTTGAAACACATAGAGATCAAATATCACTATATCAGGGATATGGTATAGAGAGGAGCTGTGAAGCTCCTATATGTTGCGACAGACGAGCAAATTACAGATGTGCTGACGAAGCCGCTAGCCAGATTGAAGTTCGAGTACTTTAGAGAGAGGCTTGGCGTTCTTCAGATCGAGGACACTTCGAGCAAGAAGTGATGGACACATTTGCTGAAGCCATTCCAAGCATGTTGGAAGGAGGATCCTTCACATGGCTGTGGATGTAAGCGCTGGATAATGGGCATCAGGATGATGTTCTGGTTTCTACTTGGATATGATCAGTTGGATCATTTATGTATGTACGCATCATGTTGGATGCTGGATATGATCAGTTGGATCATTTATGTATGTACGCATCATGTTGGATGCTGGATATGATCAGTTGGATCATTTATGTATGTACGCATCATGTTGGATGCTGGATATGATCGGTTGGATCATGTGTATGTATTTTGTATGAACGCATCATGTTGGATGCTGTTGGATACATTGTGTGGATCATGTATCTTTGTATGATCAGGTAGATCATGGATGCTGATGGATACATTGTGTGGATCATGTATCTTTGTATGATCAGGTAGATCATGGATGCTGATGGATACATTGTGTGGATCATGTATCTTCGTATGATCAGGTAGATCATGTATGTTGATGGGTACATTGTGTGGATCATGTATCCTTGTATGATCAGGTAGATCATGTATGTTGATGGGTACATTGTGTGGATCATGTATCTTTGTATGATCAGGTAGATCATGTATGATTGATGGATACATTGTGTGGATCATGTATCTATGTGTGCATCAGATGGATGCATTGTATGATCAGGATGATCGTGGATGACGAGCTTCTCCAGATGACATGCAGCAGGATGTTGCAGTGATGATGATGAGTATCAGATGATACTTTGTGGCCGTGGATCAGGTTGTGCAGGAAAGCATATAATTTGTGCCCTGGGAGATTTGCAGATGGTCTTTCGAGGTTTTTCCTATGGCATGTAATTCGGTGCCCTGGGGCATTTGGCAAATGCTCTTGCGAGGTTTTGCTTGGGAGGACATGTAATTTGTGCCCTGGGAGATCTGCAGATAGTCTTTCGAGGTTTTGCCTATGGCATGTAATTCGGTGCCCTGGGATATCTGGCAGATGCTCTTGCGAGGTTTTGTCCTATGGCATGTAATTTGCTCCTGGGAGATCTGGACAGGATGAAAAAGGCCTCAGATGCTTCAGCCAGGTTTTTCCATGACCACATGTAATTTGCTCCTGGGAGATCTGGACAGGATGAAAAAGGCCTCAGATGCTTCAACCAGGTTTTGTGGTGGACCACATGTAATGTGCTCCTGGGAGATCCGACAGGTAGAGCTGTGTGCTCGTAACAGCCTGGGATGCTTCAGCCAGGTTTTATGGTGAGATCACATGTAATGTGCTCCTGGGAGATCCGACAGGTAGAGCCGCGTGCTCATAACAACCTGGGATGCTTCAGCCAGGTTTTGTGATGGGTCACATGTAATGTGCTCCTGGGAGATCCTACAGGTAGAGCTGTGTGCTCGTAATAGCCTGGGATGCTGCAGCCAGGTTTTGTGACGCACGTAATAAGTCCTGAGGATTCCACAGTATGGCCAGTGATGATGAAGACCTGCAGGTGGTGGGCCTACATCCAGTATGAAAAAGGACTGGCTCTGTAGAACTTCCTATGACGAGTAGATTCAGAGATTGATTGAGATAGCAGCAGCAGTGACGATGATGATGATGACTCGATGACGATTATCCAGTGACGATGATCCAGAGAAGATGACTTGTGCTAGAAGAACTGTGCTGAGAAATACCTTCCTAGTTAAGAGGGAGTGTTGATGTATATGTAACTTCGGAATGTATTTCACATATATGTATATTGTATTCCTATAGAGATGGTATTATTCGTCTATAAGGAAGTGTCGTCATTTATATTGTAAGTGTCGTAACTTATACTTGATGGGTTATTAGACCACCTTATTTGGGGTCGGCCCTGTATAAGTCATGTGGTCAAAGGGTTATTAGACCACCCTATTGGGGGTCGGCCATGTGGGTCAAAGGGTTATTAGACCACCCTATTGGGGGTCGGCCATGTGGGTCAAAGGGTTATTAGACCACCCTATTGGGGGTCGGCCCACTCAGCATTATGTTATGTGGTAAAGTTCGAGCCTACATGAGTTAGGTAAAAAGGCAAGTCAAGTCAAGTATAAATAGAGTGCGGGAGGCACTCTATTTACACACTCACTTCTCACACAAGCACTCAAGGAGGAGTGGCGCACTTATGGAGGAGGAGGATCTGCTGCTAGGTTATGTCTATCTCTCATGGTTGGTTGTATCATTGCTCTATCTATCTCTGATGAAGTTATTGGGGTTTTTCACCTTTATGGTTTTCCCCAAGTAAATCTTTGTGTCTCTTGTGTGCTTGCATTATTGTCTCCATGATTGATATGCTGTAGATATGCTGTACATGTTGTTCTCTCAGTTAAGATCCTAGATCAGATTGAAGTAAATTCTGAAAATCTAACAACACCCACATGGCGACATCTCGCTTACCTATACGGGTCCATCATCATTTGACGTCGCTGGAAAATAAAAAAGGATCACTCAACACTTGATCTGTAGCATTCTGGATACTGCTCAGCAGCTAACCTGAGTCATATCAAATCCCATTTGACAGGACTTGTTACCAGGAACATCATCGCATCGTTAGTCTCAACGAAGAATGATCGCAGCTCCTTACATCCATCAACACAAGAAGTGGAGAACCTTCTACTCTTCTTCTCCCCTTCTAATACAATCATCGTAATCAACCAGAAAAGTGAACTCCACGCATCTCTTCTCAGGTAAGGAAAGTACATAACCATCCTGCATTTTCTTTTGATATGTATAGAAGGACGGATCATGATTTATCATGCTAGTTAGTGGCACATGGGGTTATGTGTCGAGTTAGTTGGGGGGGAGAAATTGGGTTTCCCTTAAAATTCTGTCAATCCAACTATTGTCTGATAATCTCACCACCTATGGGCTCTTAGCCAGACCAGTATTGATAACCCACCTTCGTATGAACCAAGTCCATTTCTCACTGGAAAATTGACAGGAACTCGAAATACTATAAGCAGTTGGGGAGAAATAAGAAACGAAGCGCAATGAAGGGGGCAATCCGGAGTGAACCTGAAAACACAGAAATGGTCTATGGAAACAAAGAGGTCAAAACAGTTTTTCAACAGGCAGGATGGCTGGAGTATTTTAACAAAATGAAGAAGGGAGATGTTGTGATCGCAATGGAATTTGCGCTCACTTATGACGGGGAAATCGCAGAAGTACGAGGACTGAAAATTCCAACGGATGAGCTCACAATCGCAAGGGTCTCCGGATTACCGCAGATAGGTGAAAAATAGTTTGAAAGACAGCTGGCAATAAAGCCTCTTATTGATGCATTTTTGGAACCTGGTGAACTGCTGCAAGGAATAGAACAAGGGACAAAACGAGCTTCATTACCAGTTCCATGAGGTGAGGTGGCGCTCTGCGTAATCAAATTCATCACATGTGAAGGTTGGTTCAGTATGATTTTTGCTTATCATTTTAAAATTTTGAATCATTTAAGACACCAAAAATACATCAACATGCCATATTTTTTGTGGAAATCTATTAGGAACCCATGTCTTTACTTTGTTAGTATATTGTTGTTGGACGCATATGATTTGTAAGTCATCCTGTAGTATTTGTTGATCAATAGTTTGTGTTATTGTTGTTGGCGCATATGCTTTGTAAGTCGCCCGTAGTATTGTTGATCCATGGTTTGTAGTGGCCCATGGTTTTGACCCATAGTATTGGCACCTAGAATTAGTATATAAGTGTGTGTTGAGGCCTATGAAGGGATGGTGAAGTTATTTGTATTGAGCTTGCTCAAAGGAGGTTTCCCCCTCGAAGTGTCCTGCGATCAATATAAAAGTGATTCAGAGTTCTGTCATTTCTGCTATTTTGCATATTCTTATTAATTAATTATTGCACGTTCTTCACATCTGGTATCAGAGCACTTTCTTGGGCTCGCTGGTGAAATTTCTGCCAATTTTTTTTTTCGCATCTGTTGTAGGTTCGGATTTGGGAATAATCCCTATCCGCTTAACTATGGGAAGTACTTGGGAATAATCCTTAAAACTCATTGTGAGGAGTACCACAGGAACCCCAAAGTAGCTGGCCCATTGAGAGGACCTGCCAGCGAAAAGGGCAACGACCCCTACTTGATTGACTAGTTCCCACCCGTGAAGTAAACCAAGAGCTGTCGTTTGTGGAAAAGCGGTTATCAGTTTTACCTGAGCCATGGAGTGAGGGGTACTGCCCCAATACGCAAGCCATTAGACATCATTGGTGGCCGAGTGAAACCCTTGAACTGTTAGGAAGCCGCACATACCTGGGGTCCATATCTACATTCAGCTGAACTGTTGTCGATCACTGCTACGTCGTTTCAGATCCAACCGTTCAAATCCATTCTAAAATCCTTCTAGATCCAGCCGTTTTCAATCCATTCGACGCCATTTTAGATTCCTTTGTTTCTGCTCACTTCCAAGCCATTGTAGATCTATTTCTTTCATATCCATTTCGAGCCGTAGCCGCTCCATTCTGGAAAAAAAAAGGTTTTTTCTCAATATCTCCTTTCTTTTCATTACGTTTCCCTTGAAACTTTCATATCTCCTTTGTTTTCACTCCGTTTCCCTTGAAAATTTCAGGGAACCCCTGTAATCCCATTCTGCATATTTCATTCCTAAGGACCATATCCCCAATTCCACTTCCCAAAGCTCGAAATCCCACATTTGTCTATTTTTAGGGTTTGCCATAACTTCCTCAGATTTCACCCAATCACCTTCAACTTTTACCACAGAGTTCCTTTCCGAATTCTGCTTCTTTGTCCCCCTCTGCCAAATTTTTCCATTCTTTCACCTCGCTTCTGAAATCCTCATTTTTTGCTTCCTTATCTATTCGACAATGTCCAAAACCTAGTCAAACCCCAATTACCCTTCAGATTTTTTCCCAAATCCAAATTTTCCTTTGCTGAAGTAGTTTATGTTTTTGTTTTTCTACCCAGTCAACCAAAAAAAAAAAACTCATGGTTATGGTTGTCACCCGCGTAGGAGCAAAAACCTTGGAAGAAGCACTTGCAGCCATCCAAGCCAAACTCCAGGATCTGGATGAAAAATTTCTTGGCCTCCATCTTGAACATTCAGCTATGAACAACAAACGGCAGTCCGAGTCTTCATTAGACAATGGGTTCTCTTCTTCCAGCAATTTCCATGTTCTGAAGCTTGATTTTCCTCTCTTCAATGGTATTGATCCAACTGGATGGATCTATCATGCAGAACAGTATTTCAGTCTGCATAATACTTTTGATGTCAACAAAGTTCCGCTTGCATCCTTTCATTGGAACAGGAAGCTCTTCAATGGTACCGTTGGTACATCAAGGCTCATGAAGAGCCAAAATGGCCAGACTTTTTCCAGCTCCTTTTGCAACGATTTGGTCCTAGTGCTTTTGATGACTTCATAGGAGCCCTCACTAAAATTCTCCAAATTGGCACTGTGAGAGAGCATCAAACTGAATTTGAGAAACTAGCCAACCACACTGAAGGATTGTCTGATGACTTTTATAGGAGTTGTTTTATCAGTGGTCTAAAGGATGCCATCCTCTCTGAGGTCAAAATGTTTTATCCCAACACAATGATGGAAGCCCTAGGGTTGGCTAAGTTGGCAGAAGACAAGATTACATCCCAACAGTTCTCCAAGCCCACTTTTGTTCCCTTTCGAAATATGGGTTCTCAATGACCACCCATACCACCAGCTCCTTGAACAACTCCTATCAAGCGTTTGTCGAAAACAGAGATGCAAGAACGCAGATAAAAGGGGCTTTGCTATAATTGTGATGAGAAATTCACTTGGGGACATAGATGTGTTCAACAAAATCTCTATCTCTTGGGTGTGGATTCTCCGCCTGCCTCTGAAATTGGTGATGAAGATCCATAAACAATGGATGCTCAGGTCGACATTCAGGAACTTCCTATTGACCCTCCGTCTCAGGATGACCAGCCAGAGATATCTCTCCATGCTTTAGCTAGAATCACCACCCCCAAATAATGCGGGTTAGGGGTTACTTCAAGAAGCTTCCTCTTACAATACTCATTGATTCTGGTATGACTCATAATTTCATTGACCCTCAGATCGCAAAACAAGCTAATTATTTTATCCATCCTTGCTCCAACTTTGAAGTCATGGTTGCCAATGGGAGCACCTTACCTTGCAAAGGGAAGTGTCGAAATGTGCGTATCTCTATGGGAGATTATACCTTGCGCTCTGACATGTTTGCCTTGACCTTAGGTGGATGTGATGTGGTTTTGGGCGCTCAATGGCTACGCACACTTGGCCCTATCTTATGGGATTTTGCTGAACTTTGGATGCAGTTTTTCCTCAATGGACAAAAACACACATTGACAGGATTACAACTAGGGTCTCTCAGCATCATCAGTTCACATCGCATGGAAAAAATCCTCAAGAATAATTCACATGGTGTCATTGCTCAGATCCATTCCATTCAGATGCAACCATCAACGGTCTCCACTACTCCTTTGGATCTACAACAAATTCTGGATCGATATACAGGTGTCTTTGCTGAACTAGTGGGATTGCCAACTTCAAGGCTAGAAGACCATCGTATTCAGCTCCTTCCTGGAAGTGTTTCTCCCAACATCAGGCCCTATCGCTACCCATTTCACCAAAAAATCAGAGATTGAAATGCTCGTTCGCGACTTATTGAAGCAAGGTATTATTTGCCCAAGCACTAGTTCCTTTTCTTCTCCAGTTCTTCTTGTTCACAAAAAATATGGGTCATGGCGCCTCTGCATTGACTTCAAAGCACTTAATCACCTCACCATCAAGGATAAGTTTAAAATTCCTGTTGTTGATGAGCTTCTTGATGAGCTTCATGGGGCTCAATTTTTCTCCAATTTGGATCTTCGTTCTGGGTATCATCAAATTCGGGTTCATGAGGATGATATCCCTAAAACAACCTTTCACACACATGATGGCCATTATGAGTTTTTGGTCATGCCCTTTGGCCTCACTAATGCTCCTTCCACATTCCAGGCCTTAATGAATAAAATATTTCGGCCCTACTTGCGGAAATTCATTCTGGTATTCTTTGATGATATCCTCATCTACAGTAAAACATGGGATGAACATCTCCAGCATCTAGATCTTGTCATGCAACTTTTCTCTGACCATCATCTCCACGCCAAGCATTCTAAATGTGTTTTTGGACAGAAGGAAATTGAGTATCTCGGGCACATTATCTCATCATAAGGGGTTCGCGTGGATCCTGCCAAAATCGATGCCATGAACAATTGGCCGCATCCTCAGACACTCAAGAGCCTTCGTGGTTTTTTGGGGTTGACAGGATACTACTGCAAGTTTGTCAAGGATTATGGGAAGATTGCATCTCCATTAACTGCTCTATTGAAAAAGGATGCTTTTACATGGACCTATGATGCTCAGTGTGCATTTGACAAACTGAAACAAGCTATGTGTACTACACCTATTCTAGCTATGCCTGATTTTTCCAAGCCCTTCACTATTGAGAGTGATGCTTGCAGCAATGGACTTGGTGCTGTTCTCCTTCAAGATGAACACCCCATTGCGTTCACCAGCAAAGCTCTTTCAGGTAAGAATTTAGCTGCCTCTACATATGAGAAGGAAATGATGGCTATTTTGCATGCAGTACAGAAGTGGCGACCATACCTATTAGGGAATCATTTATGCATCAAGACTGATCACCAGAGTCTAAAATATTTCTTGGAATAGTGTGTATCCTCCCCTGCACAATAGAAATGGGTTAGAAAACTCATGGGTTATGACTATGAGATCACTTACAAGAAGGGTAAAGAGAATATTGTGGCAGATGCTCTTTCTCGCACATTTGATGCCCAAGGTTAGCTTTCAGCTATTTCTATGCATGTTCCAAATTGGTTGCAATATGTTCAATAGGGTTATGTCAATGACTCTTCCTTATCTCAAATCATCCAACGCTTTACCAACAACCCTTCTACTATACCACATTACTCTTGGGATGGTGCTTCTCTGAGATATAAGGGTCGTCTAGTGCTTCCCCAGAGCACAGATCTTCAACAGGCTATCTTCTATGAACTCCATGTTTCTCCATCGGCAGGGAACTCTGGGTTCCTCAAAACATATGAACGGGCACGTAACTTCTTTTGATAGGGCATGAAAAGGACAATTCAACAGATGGTGGCTGAATATGATACCTGCCAGCGCAATAAGGGTGAAACAACACTCCTTCCAGGATTGCTCGAACCCTTACCCATACCTACACGGATTTGGATAGATATTTCTATGGATTTCATTGAAGGGCTCCCTAAATCTGGCGGGAAGACAGTGATTCTCGTTGTGGTTGATCGTCTCTCCAAATATAGTCATTTTTTTGCTCTCAGCCATCCCCATACAGCCTCCTCAGTCGCTCAAATTTTCCTGGACCAGATCTTTCATCTTCATGGCATCCCTTCTTCCATTGTCTCAGATCGTGATGCGACTTTCACCAGTCATTTTTGGACATAACTATTTCGCCACATTGTCACCAAACTGAAGATGAGTTCTGGGTATCACCCACAAACAGATGGTCAGACTGAAATTATCAATAAATGCTTGGAAACTTATCTTCGTTGCTTCACCTCTGAACAACAACATCAGTGGGGAAAGTGGCTCCCTCTCACTGAATGGTGGTACAATACCTCTTACCACACTGCCTCTAAAATGACCCCGTATGAAGCAGTCTATGGTCAGGCACCTCCAGTTCTTCTTCCATACACCCCCAACAGTTCACCAATTCAGGATGTTGACATGGTCCTTCGAAACCGCAATCATATTCTTCGCATTTTGCGAGATAATCTTCACATGGCAAGAAATCATATGAAGCAACAAGCTGATCAACACCGTTCTGAGCGCACTTTTCAAGCAGGCGATATGGTTTTTCTTCGTCTCCAGCCATACAAGCAACCCTCCCTGAAACTCAAAGGGTGTCATAAGCTCGCTCCAAAGTTCTATGGGCCATATTGGATTATTCAGAAGATTGGGTCCGTTGCTTATAAATTGGAACTTCCTCCTTCTTCCCGCATTCATTCAGTATTTCATGTCTCTTGTCTGAAGAAAGTTCTTGGCACCAACATCAATGGACAAACTATTTTACCCAAACTGGATAATGAAGGATCCATCCTTTTGGAGCCGGAGGCCATCCTCAATCGGCGCACTCGTCAGCTTCACTCTCGCTCTATCACAGAGGTATTAATTCAGTGGCACAACATGTAACCAGAGGATGCTACATGGGAACCACTCCTTCAGATTCAACAACAATTTCCACATCTAAAGCTTTGAGGACAAAGCTTTTTTTAAGGGGGAGGGGATGTTAGGAACCCATGTCTTTACTTTGTTAGTATATTGTTGTTGGACGCATATGCTTTGTAATTCGTCCTGTAGTATTTGTTGATCAATAGTTTGTGTTATTGTTGTTGGTGCATATGATTTGTAAGTCGCCCGTAGTATTGTTGATCCATAGTTTGTAGTGGCCCATGGTTTTGACCCATAGTATTGTCGCCTAGACTTAGTATATAAGTGTGTGTTGAGGCCTATGAAGGGACGGTGAATTTATTTGCATTGAGCTTTCTCAAAGGAGGCTTCCCCCTCGAAGTGGCTTGCGATCAATATAAAAGTGATTCTGAGCTCTGTCATTTCTACTATTTTGTATATTCTTATTAATTAATTATTGCAGGTTCTTCACAAAATCCTTAGAATTGATGAGCAAAATGGTTAAGGGCAGTAATAATCTAGATACAAGTATGGCATACCATGGGTTGATTAGATTATTGGTGGAGGACGCCCTACAAAAACAAAACTAGACATGGGAATCATTTGTGGGCATACCCTCGAGCACTGGGCAGACAGGGAAGAAGAAGAAGAAAATATTGGAAATTACCCCAGAAATTCAATAGGAGAAGCCAGTTCATGCGGTTCCAATGAGAAGCTTTCAAGCTGAAACCCCAACTTGTTCGATAGAAGGACCTCATACCTGGACAAGATCAAGGGCTCGGGGGAAGTGACAAGACCAGAAAGAACTGCTTGGCCAGAACAAGGAATTAGAGGAAGGACGGGAAGTATTCATTATGACAGAAAGCACCAATAAAAACCAGGAGAATCAATTTGGATTGCGGGATGTAGAAGAACAACAGAAGAAAGAAAAACGATGGACGACTTTGTTCAAGGGGACGCGAGGTAGCAGGATAAGGAGATTTCAGTATTTCCTATTATGCAAGTACCAGAGGGCATATGGCAAGTTGAAGAAAGATTATTGGGACTTGAAAAATTCTTATCAGAAGAAAACAAAAGAAGTGGTGGTCCTACAAGGGAAAATTTGGAGGATGAAGGGATATAAGATGGATACCTTATTGGAGGTCGTAGCATGGGAAGACAAGCAAAAGGAAGACTATAGAGAGACACTCAGTGATGGAGGAACAGAGGATAGCATACAAGAAAAAAGTACGGAACCTAAGGAAGGTTCTGAAGCAGAAAGACCAGAGGGTTTTGAAGTAGAAGGACCATAGGATCAAGAGTTGCATGAAGAGAACCCTTCATATGAAGTCCGAATAAAATACATGGAAGAAAGGATATCTTAGCTGCAGGAGACTTGGAAGGAAAACTAAAATTGGCTAGCAATCAGAGAAAAGGGAAAGAACAGGAGACAATTATAGAACAGTTGCAGAGACAAGATTATGCCATGGCTATGAGAAGGCTTGGTCAAGAAGTGGAAAAATTGAAATTTGAAAAAGAATATATGAACTACTTGGCTCATTCCATGAGAAATCTAAGACCCCCTTCAAATTTTTATTTTGTGTTTTTAAAGGAACATCTTACATCTTTCAGACTGTCACTAGTAACGATGGGACATAATGATCATATTGAGACAATAGATCAGTTTGTTGCTGCCAGGAGCAATGATGAAGAACATGATTTTCTATGTGAATTATACATGCATAACCTGGTCATGACAGATTATGAATATTGGGACCCAAACCATCATGTAGGAGAATTACAACTAATGTAGGAGAAGTACAACTGAGAGTGTTTATGTCATTTATGAGAAATCATTTGAGATGGAACAATGTTGCCACTGCTGGAGAAAACATTGAATGGGAAGATGCCCTTTGGGTGAGAGGTTCCCCCTCAGTAAAAAAGATATTCATGTCTAGAAACCATGTTATGCAGGATTAGTCATTTGTTACTCTCCTGGAGACTGCTCAATCTAAAGTTGTTCATGAATGTAGGAGTTGGATTCCCTTTCATAGGTTGGAGGTGATGCTCTGTCTGCGAAGGAGGGTTAATGCTCTGAGCTTGGACTTGAAGAGAAAGAACCCCTTCTCTGTTAGGATGTTTGAGCGAGCCCTAGATAGAATACAAGTTTACTTTGACTGCCTGAGTACACAGCGAACCAACTATATTGGACTCCGATTTCACTTCCCTATACTTTGGTGCCCTATGGTGGATGGAGAAGACAGTGAATTTTTCAAGATTGTTGGTGAACATAAAGGTTTTTACAGTATAACAGAAGGTGGCCACTCTTCCTATAAGTGGATTGATGAGTGCCTAAGAATCTCTCCAAGTACCCCAATTAGTGGGTCACAGTCTTAATTTGAATAGGGACATGCAAACCGTTTGGTCGGGGAGAGATGATGAGCTGTGCATATGACCCTTTTTGTTCCTTTATTTTACCTTGTCTATGGATACTTTTTGGCATATTCCGGTATTACCACTAGATCTCTTGCTTACATCTTGCACATTTTGGTTGTGGTAAGGATTGATCTTGTCCTCCTTGTTATTTGTCAATTTCTTATGATTGGATAGAGTTATGCTACCATTATTTCCTAATAAAGAAGTGGTGTTTCAGGTTCAGTATCAGTTTACCTACAGGTTGCCGAATGAAGGATTATGGAAGCTGGAAGATATGCATTTCAGTCTTGAGCTATTACACTAAGGTATCAAGATTAATGTATTTCTTTACATCATTTGGTTACTTATCCATCGTTCAGATGATGATGCAGTCGATCCAAGAATTGGAGATTTTGTACTTCATTCAGTACCTTGGGTCTGTGATGACTCATAAGTTGACCACTCCGATATCTCTGGGATCGTCTCCACTTTCTACGATGAAGGCTCTTGAAATATCTCTTTGAAGATATGTAGATAGGCTTTAATTGGAAACCTGTTGTAACTATACGATCTCTCATATTTCTCTCATAGGCGTTGATGTATAAAAGACATGGGGACTCTTCAGAAGGGTTAGCCACATTTGCATAACATCTATTGAACACTGTATCAGGATTTTATATAAGAGATTTCTGGTTTATCTGATTCGAATGTGTTGATCAATTTCGTGTGATTGAGTGGTTGTTCAGCTCCTGTTGCCGGAGGTAGGGCCCCCTTTTGTAATAGGTGTTGTTATAAGTAGTATTTCTTTCCTTTATGCATGTGTGTTCAGGTTGATAAATTAATTGTTGATGCAGTGTTGCTTGGTTCAATTATTTGATATTCAGAGTTGGTGTGTTGAAGCGTAGCTGAGTGTGAATCCTTTAATGAGTGATACGATTCGATTGCCCAGTCATTTCTATTATCATTTACAGAGGAACATATGAATGATGAATGTTGAATTAGAATTATTTCTGCAGTGAATGGATGCATTAAGTTATTCTCGGAATTTTGTTGTTAGTATGTAAGGGTAGAGGCAGATTGTAAGAGTTTAATTAGTTTGTTCAATTCCTTCATTCCACTTGTGGCTTATCGAATTGTCTTTCTTAGGAGTTTCTCAGTTTGTTCAATTGGAAATTAATTTGCTTTCTGTAGTTGACAGGGTGTTGTTGGTGTTGATTACTTTCTGTAGTGTAGCAGAATATCATAGCATAGTAGAACATCTCTTGAAGTTAATAGTTAGGTGCTTTGATTTGATTGCAAGATCCTTTCTGTAATTGGCATGTTCTTAGGAGTCCATTCACCAAAATATTGCATCCTAGTATCAATTCAGTAATTCATTGATCTCTCTTATGTTAAGATCTCCCAAACTGCAGTGTCTGACATATATTTTGCTTGGTAGATCATAAGCCTTCGTGGCCCTGGGTTGATAATTTATGAACAACTTTCTATTTCAATTTAATTAAAGAAGAATAAAAGAGCTCATCATGCACTATAGGGCACTACCATGACTGAAGCAATTCTAGATGCAGATCGTGAAATAGAGGATCCGCAAGAACCTGTAGATCCACCCAGTGAAAAGAACTCTCACAAGAGGAAACCTGCATGGACTAGAGAGCTCATTCAAGATGTAGAAAGGTATGGGATTCCAGAAGAGGAACACAAAGAAAGGAAGAGAACTAGATCTCATACTAGCTATGTTTCCCTACTTTGTGATATTATGAACAAAGAACCTTCCAATTATGAGGAAGTAGCGGAAAAGAGAGAATAGAAGGATGACATGGTCGAGGAATACCAATCAATCATGAAGAATGATGTTTGGGATGTTGTCCCAAGACCTGAAGGGAAGTCTGTTGTGAATTCCAAGTGGATTTACAAGATCAAATATGTTGCAGATGGTAGCATAGAGAAATATAAAGCAAGGTTTGTAGCTCGTGGCTTCTCCCAGAAAGAAGGAATTGATTATGAAGAGACTTTTGCTCCTGTGGCCAGGTACACTTCCATCAGATCGGTACTTGCTCTGGCTGCAGTGATGAAATGGAAGATACACTAGATGGATGTCAAGACATCTTTCTTGAATGGTGTAGTCGAGGAGCAAGTGTATGTGGAGCATCCACTTGGTTTTGAGACACATGACAGGGATTCATATGTGTGCAGATTGAAGAAAGCCCTATATGGCTTGAAGCAAGCTCCTAGGACTTGGTATGGTAGGATAGACATATTTCTATCTAGTTTGGGCTTTACTAAGAGTAAAGCGGATTCCAACCTTTACTACAAGGTTTAGGAAGGCAATCCAGTGATACTACTCCTGTATGTGGATGACATGTTTGTTACAGGTGAGGATAGATTGATTGCCGATACGAAGAGGAAGCTTGCTGCCGAGTTTGATATGAAGGACTTGGGGATGATGCACTATTTTCTAGGCATGGAGGTGTGGCAGAGTGCAAATGGAATATTCCTAGGACAATGGAAGTATGCATTAGAGATCCGGAAGCGGTTCAGGATGATGGACTCCAAGGCCATGGCCACACCTATTGCAGTGAACTTGAAGCTTCTATGTGATGCTTCATCTGATCCGGTTGATGTCACAGTGTATCTTCAGATGATTGGGACCTTGATGTACCTGACGGACACTAGACCAGATATTTGCTTTGCGGTGAACACATTGAACCAGTTCCTGATGGATCCCAGAGGTGTTCACCTGGTTGCTGTAAAGCATATTCTGAGGTACCTGAAGGGTACAATTGATTATGGGATCAAGTATGAAGCGAATCAAAAGTTTAACCTGTAGGGTTATGTTGATTCGGACTGGGCTGGCAATGCTGCATATAGGAAGAGCACTTTTGGGTGCTGCTTTAGTATGGGATCAGATGTGATCTCTTAGTTTAGCGGGAAGCAGTCCTGTGTAGCATTGAGTACAACCAAAGCAGAGTATGTTACATCTTGTTCGGCTAGTTGTGATGCAGTATGGCTTCGGAAGCTACTGTATGAGCTATTTGATCTCCCATTGGAGGCTACTGGTATCTTTTGTGACAACCAGAGTTGCGTGAAGTTGTCTGAGAACCAAGTGTTCCATGACAGGTCGAAGGACATTGAGATCAAATATCACTATATTAGGGATATGGTACAGAGAGGAGCAGTGAAGCTCCTGTATGTTGCGATGGATGAGAAGGTTGCGGATGCGTTGACGAAACCACTAACCAAAGTGAAGTTCAAGTAATTCAAAGAGAGGCTTGGTGTTCTTTAGATTGATAAAACTTCGAGGAAGAAGTGATGGACACATTTGCAGGATCCATTCTGAGCATGGTGAGAGGAGGTTCCTTCCCATGACTGTGGATGTAAGCATTGGATGATAAGGATCAGGATGATGCTCCAGTTACTGCTCTATATATGCATCATGTTGGATTCTTTGTATTATCAGTTGAATCATCTATATGTATATGCATCATGTCAGATGCTTTGTATGATCAGTTGGATCATGTATATATATATATATATATATATATATGCATCATGTTGGATGCTTTGTATGATCAGTTGGATCATGTATATGTATATGCATCATGTTGGATGCTTGTTATGATTAGTTGGATCATGTATATGTATATGCATCATGTTGGATGTAGGATATGATCAGTTGGATCATGTATATGTATATGCATCATGTTGGATGCAGGATATGATCAATTGGATCATGTATATGTATATGCATCATGTTGGATGTTGGATATGATCAGTTGAATCATGTATTTGCATATGTATTAGGTGGATACATTGTATGATGAGGTAGATCATGTATGATGATATGTATCAGATAGATACATTGTATGATCAGGTAGATCATGTATGATGATATGCATCAGGTAGATACTTGGCATTCATCAAGAGGATGCACTGTATGATCATGGATGATGAGCTTCAGGATGTTTCTCCAGATGATATGTATCAGGATGATGCTATGATGATGATCAAGATGATCATGTGATGATGTACATCGGGATGATGTATGGTGAGTATCAAGTTGATACTCTGTGGCTGTGGACAGGTTGTGCAGATGAGCATATAAGTAGACCTGGGATATCCGATAGGTTGGGATGTGTTCCTGTAATAAGTCCTGGGATTCTCTTTCGAGGCATTGCTCTGGGAGGACATATAAGTAGACCTGGGAGATCTGATAGGTTGGGCTGTGTGCCCGTAATAAGTCTTGGGATGCTCTTTTGAGGCATTGTCCTATGGCATATAAGTAGACCTGGGAGATCCGATAGGTTGGGCTGTGTGCTTGTAATAAGTCCTGGGATTCTCTTTCAAGGCATTGCCATGACCACATGTAAGTAGACCTGGGAGATCCGATAGGTTGGGTTGTGTGCCCGTAATCAGTCCTGGGATTCTCTTTCGAGGCATTGTGGTGACCACATGTAAGAAGACCTTGGAGCTCCAATAGGTTGGGCTATGTGCCCGTAATAAGTCTTGGGATGCTCTTTTGAGGCATTATGGTGGGAGTCACATATAAGTATACTTGGGAGATCTTGTCGGTCGTGCTTCGACACATAAATGGTCCTGGGATACTCTTTTGAGGCATTGTGATGCATGTAATAAGTCCTGAGGATTCCACAGTACGGGAAGTGATGATGAAGACCTATAGGTGGTGGGCCTACATCCAACATGAAAAAGGGTTGGCTCTATAGAAATTCCTATGACGAGTAGTTCAGAGATTGATTGAGATAGCAGCAGTCGTGACGATGACGATGATTCGGTGACGATGATCTAGAGAAGAAGACTTGTGCTAGCAGATTTGTATCGAGAAATACCTTCCTAGTTAAGAGGGAGTGTTGATGGTAATTGTAACTTCGGAATGTATTTCACCTATGTATATTGTACTCTTATAGAGATGTTATTATTCCTCTATACGGAAGTGTTGTCATTTGTATTGACAAGTGTCGCAAGTGTCGCAACTTGCATGTGATGGGTTATTAGACCACCAAGTGTGGGGTCGGCCTTGATTAGGATTACCATGGGTTATTAGAATGAGTTAGACAAGTCGGCCCCACTAGTTTATTAGGCAGGCCATGTCAAGTATAAATAGAGTGCGGGAGCACTCTATTTGATCACTTCATTATTCACTTATACACTCACTAGAAAGTGGCGCACATGTGAGGAAGGAGGAGTAGCTGCTAGGAGAAGACTATCTCTTATGCTTGGGTTGTATCATTGCTCTATCTATCTCTGAGGAAGTTGTGGGGTTTTTCACCTTTATGGTTTTCCGTAGTGAAACTCTGTGTGTCTATTATCTCATGTGATTGCTTGTTGTGATTGATATGCTTGATATGGTGTACATAATATTCTCTTAGTAAATATCCTCGAGTATGTTGAATTAATGCTCAAAAATTAACACTGGGACTAAAGAAAAAAAAAGACACGTCCTATGTTCCTTATGCTAGTGCAGTTGGAAGTTTGATGGATGCCATGGTATGCACTGGACCATACATTTCCCATGCAGTGGGAGTTCTGAGTAGGTATATGTCAAAACCATGAAAGGAGCACTATAAAACTATGAAGAGGGTTTTCATCTATTTGCGTGGAACAAGAGATTGTGCAATCCGTTATCAAGGAAGAATTGGACATGACAGAGTGTTGAATGTACATGGCTTTGTTGATGTTGACTAGGATAGAGATATGGTTTGTAGAATATATACACATGGGTACATATTTAACCTATTTGGAGATGCTATCAGTTGGATAAGTAAGAGATAGGCTATAATGGCACTATCAACTACATAAGTTGAATACATGGTAACCACTCATGCAAGTAAAGAGGTTGTATGTTTGCAGAGATTGTGTTCAGACATTGGGTTTGAAAAACAAGATGTAAGGTTAAATTGTGATAGTCAGAGTGCAATCTTACTAGAAAATAACCATGCTTATCACTCAAGAACAAAGCATATTGATGTGCAATTTCACTTTGTAAGAGACATGGTTGAAAGAAAAAATGTGTTACTGGAGAAAGTCGACACTTTAAAGAATGCCGTAGATTCATTGACAAAATATGTGAACATTGAGAAGTTATATTGGTGTAAAGGAGCAATGGGAATTCATGTCATGGATTGCTGATCTAATAAAATATTGTACCCCCTATATGCAAACATAACAACAAGTGGGAGAATGTTTAGTATGTGTTATATTCTTTGCATGTGTGTGGGGGGGGGGGGGTGCGTCTTTGAATGCGCCTCATGATCCATTCCATCTAGTTCTTTTTCGTATGCGTCGGGCGCTGTGCATGGCATTGGATCAACAAGGGGGGGTATATGGGGGTCTGACGATGCTCTCCCTCTTCTGCAAAACGAGTTCACAATTTTTTTGGGCTATTTTCGACCTATTTTTGGGTTCTTTCTAAAAATATGCAATTTAATCGTGGTTAAGGGATTGGAGTCTATTTTCTAATATGGGTTAACAGATTAGGGTTTTGGATGCTGCATAATACCTATATTTGTATTATGAGTGGTTAATAATCAATATGAGAAAATAAGAGGTGCGGCTCTAAGTTTTGTTGGTTTTCTCGGTTAAGGGTTTCCAGGGTAAATATTTGTGTATTATGTGTGAATGTTGTGGTGTACTATCTATTTTGCTTAAAACAATATGTATGATTTGCTTCTTTGTACAGGTTTAAAACTTACACACTTATGATCCAAAAAATATTAACACTAGCTTATATCAAAATGACGAGGGAAAAATATGAGTATTTTGAGATGTAGCATCAAATTTGGTATTGTTGGGCCCACAAAAAAGGGTTGTTAGAAATTTATACCATCACGATCAATACAATGGAAGGATTCTTTTGATATAGGTATCCAACAATGGTGTCAATGGATCCCATTTTTAATTTTTTATGTTCGGGGGAGTATTTATTCCTACTTGATTTTACTGTACTAACAAAATCTCCAAATTCCTTTTGGATGCAAAGATGTAGGAATTTTGCTAATTGGTTACAGAGAATAGGATTACTACACTGAAAAAATTTCCAAATTCTTTTTGGATGCAAATATGTAGGAATTTTGTTGGATGATCATAGAGGATATGGTTTCTAGGGTCCCGAGTATAAGGGATTGTCAGGAGCTATAGCTCTCTAATATACTTGTATTGTCCAACAATAATACTTGACCCAATCTCTTAGGGTTCTAACTAAGGAGGCTCAATCGTTCCCTTAGATGTATTACTCATCTACCTAGGTACTAGAGAGTAATATTCATTAGTGTTGTGATTAGTGCCACTACAGAAATAAGATGGTTGACAAGATGATCTACAACTGGTTTTAAGTTTCCTAGGGAACTTCTGATATACCTGAGGGTACATGGAAGTGCAATTCCTTATGCAGGTGTTGTCTAATGTTGTTCTACTCAAAGGGGTACCAATAGAGGTTACAAGATTGTCCAACAATTGTGACTTAGTACCCCTTGTATTCTCAGCGTGTATGCTTCCCCAACTACAAGTTTATCTATTGAAGGAAAAATATATGTGTCATTTAAAGACCTCCAAACATGTCTCTAACCTTAAAAAATGCAAAAAATATTGAGGCGTGTCAACTAAGATAATTGCTCTAATAACACTTGTGGCATTCTTAACCCTAAAAAATAGAACAACAAAGGATATCTAGAGACATATGATGCAAGAAACCATAAATTATAGTACAAAATAACCAATAGCAAGACAATAGAGAAGAACGATGATACATAAATAACCATTATATTATGATACTAAATTCAGAAATAAATGTTAACTTGCCTCTTAAGGTTGGGAAATCTTTCACTTGAGCATGGATACAATAAACAATTATTGAAAAAACAATAAATAGCCTCCTATTTCTTTAAATAGGCTTACAATATACCAAAACCCTAACTAGTTGATTTGGTCCCATAATTAATAAGTACCAACTACCTAGTGGGCATTAATTAATAGAGATAACTTTCTTACATTAATTAATTGTTCACTACTAACTACTGAGTCTTATTCAAAAGAGATGACCACATACATTACTTGACTAAGTCCTAAAGTATGGGGGTCAGGGTAGGGCCCTAACAACATGAATGTGATTAGTTTTCATTTTGTAAAATTATTTGGGTAGGAAAATAGTGGCAGTGGGAATGATGGAGAAGGTATAAAGTAACGTTTCAAAGGGGGATTTGGAGTCTAAAGAAAATAGACCGGAGGAAAGAGGTATGGAGAAACATGGCTCTAGTTTGGTGGCTAGTATAATAGGGGAAGAAATTGATCTAGTGGAGATGGATAATTAGGATGCCCCTGATCACATGGATTTCAATTAAGTGTCTCCAAATGTGGAGATTCTTGTGTTTGATAAGATGTCGGTGTCAAATGTATCTTAGAATGAGATTGGTTATTTAATGAACGTCCTAACACCCTTAAATTTTCATATATCCTTTTGAAAGGGCATAGATTTAGGATATTGGAATTTTGTGGAGGCTCCCTCTATTGATGATAAGGGTAAACGTTTTCCTTCTTGGGGGAGTGGTGGGGGGTGCTTTCTATGGATTTGGCCCAGAATTATTAGTCTATTTGTGTGAGTTTGGTAGTTAATGTGGGAAGGATTTTACAACTTGAGTGGGCCTAATGGTTAAGAACATATGTTCCTTCCTAGAAGGTCACAGGTTCAAATACAGAGGACAATAGGGTATCTACACCTCTGTAGACTTTAGCAGTTAAATTGTTGTGCAGAGGGGGTCCCTTGTTCGACAAAAAAGGGAATCTCATACACCAAATTGGTGTCTCACTTAGCAGTGACATTAAAATTATATTATTATTATTATTATTATTAAGTTTGTGAGATTAAAGGGGGTTTATAAGAGTATAGGATATGTTCAAAGGATATCCATAAATTAATCTAAGGAATAGAAAAGAGGAAAATGGTGATGTAGAAAGGAGTTTTGATGGTGTTCCTGGTATATTTATTGAATGGAGAAAAGAAAAGGAACATTGTGAGGTTTTGTATGGTAGCAAATATTCTATGGTTGGGGTTCCTAGATAATCTTAGAGAATAATTACCTAGTGGAGGGTAAGTCACTTTATGCTTATATTTGATTTTCCAAGAGTTGGGGAAGCCATCGAAGAAAATAGACTTTGAAAAGTCTCGTGGAGTTACATAGGCAAGATATGTTGCTTTTGCAGGAATCCATGAGAGAGGGTGTTAAAATTGTTCCTAATTTAGAAATGTTGTTGGGGGATTTCGATTTTAATTATGTAGATGCTAGATGTAGGTTGGAAGGTTTGATTACTCAAATGAGACCTAGGGTTTTATCATGATTTAATCTCTAGTCTTTTGGTTCAGGTTTGGGAACAATTTTATTCAACCAAGAATTGTGTAATGAGTTTACTATCGTTAACATTTATGTCTTTTATATTGATAGACAAATTTACTGAGATAAGTTATTCAGAATGTTCATTTAAGCCATGGTGATTTGATTGTAGGAGGGGATCTCAATTTATCATTGGGGAGATAAAATTTTTGGGGTTCCACAACTCAAGTTGATACTCTATTTGATTTCTTTATAAGGAGATTAGAAGAGGTAGGCCTCTATGACGTAGAACTTGACAATTTAAGGTCAACTTGGAGTAATTAAATAAAGGGGGGGGGGGACTAATTGTAAAATGACTTTATAGATTTATTGTATATTATTTCTCCATGAATGATCATGTTCAAATTAGACAATGGGTTTCTTTTGGTGGTGCTTTAGATAATTTCCTTGTCTTATTGGAATTGGATTTAATTGGATGGAATCTTGCTAGTGCTTTCTAGTTCATTTCCAATTGGTTAGAGGAGGAATATCTTGCTAGTTTGGTAATAAAAAGTTGGCTCCTTTTGATGGATATTTATATCCATTTAGTTTGAGGCTAAATTAGAAAAGGTCAAACATGGAACAATGGGTCTTGAGAAGAAGGTCAAATATGAGAAGGAAATTGTTGTAGTTGAAGCAAAATTGAAGGATATGTATCTTCAATAGATGGTTGGTTATCTTGATGAGGATTAAAAGAATAAGATAAAATAGTTGTTACAAATGAAAAGGAAGATATTGTCTAATAAATAGGCTACTAGGCATTAGAGAAATTTTGAGTTCTAAAATGGTCCTCATAAGAATACAAGCCACCTCGTAAGAAAACGAGCCACCTCATAAGAAAAAGATCCATTGAATTCAAGAACCAATAGAATTTCAAGAAAATATTCAACCATAATGGTTGACATGGCATATTTGACATTAAAAAAAATACTTTTTTAATTCGTATTTTCAACATATCTCCTTGTAATTGTACTCAAATTTTGAGTGGGATAACTCATTCGACACGAAATTTAATTCCGCATCCAATGAGTGCTCCCGATCGAAATTTGAGTAAAACGACAAGGATATATGTTGAAAATACGAAGAAAAAATATAGTTTTTTCTCTTTTCCTTCAAAATTCATAAATATTATTTTGATATTTTAACTTTTATTTTATTATTTTCCTTAGGAGACCCATTTTAGACCTCATTTTTTCTCTAACGAAATTTAAGAGTCAATTTCTATGGCTATATCAGGGGGATGAAAATACAAATTATTTTCGCCAGTTTGTAAATCGTAGGATAAACGTAAATACCATTTGGAATATTACTAAGGATGATAGCTCTATGGTCACTAGGTTTGAGGATATTGCTCAATCAGGGATAAATCACTTCAAATAAGTCTACAAGGAGGAGATATGAGAAACTATAGTTGAGGTATTAAAGAGGATAACTTATTTTCCTTGATTTTTGAATGAATAAGATAATGCATAGTGCATGAGGACATCTCTTCCATCCACATTCTTTCAATTTATTGGCATTTAAAGCTCCCTTGACTTCATATTGAAGAAGAAAGTGTTTTTCTTCATCATTCCAAGTTAGTTTGAGAGCAGTTAGAGAGAATCCAAAGGACCTTTTGATGGCTTCCACCTTTGGGTACAAAAACCATCCTTTTTCTTGATAAATTGGAGCATTCTCAACCCCAACAATGGAAATAATACACATGATTAAAACAAGGAAGGAACTTACTTTGGATTATATGTAGATTTAGAAATAATCGCTTCGTTGATTAATTCTTTCCTTTTAATAACTATTGTGCCAAATAGATACTAGTAACTTGGTGATTTAGTATAGTTATGAAGGAACCAGGTTCCATTTGACATTGCCTTTGACTCAAACCTAGAAGAAGCGCCATTTTTTGACTACTGAAGTTCCAACTATCTAAAGACTCACGTAGATGATAAATGAAGCACTACCAGTTTTGATCAAGTACTTGTATTTTTTTAATACAACCATGCTTACCAAGAGAAAATTAGCAGTGGATTCAATGCTACTCATATATCCATCAATTGGAGGTCAATTCCGAATCGATAGAGCACATGGAAACTATTGAACATATCCAAGGCAACACCATATCACTCTTTTTTATCTCGAGTGATCTTACCTACCCACACTAGTATACTTGGCGTTAATTGCATAAATATATTTCAGATAGACTAGATGTTAGCAAACTATAGGAGAAGATGCATTTTCATATTTAAATAAAAAGGGAGTGACTAGCAAGGCTAGCGCCCATTTTGTTATGAACTCGGTTTTATTATAGTTTGAAAAAAGAAACTATGTTTTTGATGTTGAACAATTCTCTTCAATGTAAATGAAGACTTTTATTCCTTTAGCTTATTGAGTAATCTTACCGTTCTCGTGTCACCTTGGATTAGGGCCCATCCATAAGTGACTACAGGGACTTGGGTGTGAGAATAGATTTAGTGTTTTCGTATGTATGTTAATATAACATAGAAGATAGTGTAGATTTACTACAATTTGTAGCATATTTCTAGTATTTCAATAGAGTAGATTTGATGAATTATTTCTACACTTTTAATTTGGTATAGATATCTTTTTACCATTTCTGCAATTTGAATTTTAATGATTATTTTTATATCACACGAGATCTTGTCATATGATCTAGGTAAAGCATTAAAATTCTCTATTTGTTTCAATTACTTGTTGAGAATTTGATTCCATTCGAATACCTGTAATCGGTGCGTGGATGGTAGGGTAAATTAGGAAGTCCTTCAAAAGGGTTTTCTAAATCTAGGCGAGGATCTTTCTAAAACTTGTCTCTAATACCACTGATAAAGGGATAAATTCCTAGTCGAATAATGGGATCCATGTCCCTTTCCCTTATATCATAGATTAAATCCTTCTTTTCTTTTTACCAGTAGTGCTTTCGATTGATTTGAAGTTACATACTACTAGGTAGTGTTAAGTTTCTTTGTAGGTTGCACATATTGTGCAAGACCCTCATAAGTTTGTATGGATCCCTGGGTTGGTGATTAAAGGAAAGGTTTAGATACAACACTCTTGCTGGAATCTTGTCCCAATAGGATACAATATTAATGATGATTGATTGATCCCTTCACCTTCCCAAATGGAGTGTTGGCTTCCCCTTGGAAGATACATTCGTCAAGGTGACACCATTGTATTCAAACCTTTTCCACTGGAAATTAATCATTTGGTTGAATATTATCTTTTATGTTCTGTTCCTTTTATCATTTCGAAAAATTTTAGTCCTAGAACTATATTTCATGTTTGTTGTTCTTTGTTTTGAGGCTTCGACATTATAACATTTGTAATAATAACCGAGTCATGTGTTGTTTGCTTGATTGCAACTTGCAAGGAGAGGATATTTATCTCACCATTAGGCCGTTTTTTCCATAACAATGGTGTCTGGTTTGGCCTTTCAAATTCAATTTCCAGGGCGTTGAGAAACTTGATAAAGCATGGAGAAATATTTGGAGTTCCTCCTTGGGATCTTGAAATGTGTTGTCATCTTCCATGGGTAAATAAATATTCTCCATTGTTGGTTCATGGGAAGCTTCAATTGGTATTTAAGTTTGGGTTCTCATGTAAGGATACACATATTTAGAATAATTTATGTTTGAGCATTGCATTAGGGCATAAATTTTGGACTCTTAATGGTGGCTTTTTAGAGTTGTTGAGAGAAATATCCATGGGAGACCTAGTGCAAGTAGGGAATTGAGGTAATTTGGGTTGAAAATTTATCACCATCCTAGTTTCTCTAGCTCTATGACAATATTTTAACCATGTTGTGGGCCACTGCATAATGACATTTTATTGAATTTCCTCTTTGAGGCCATTGGCGAAGCAATCTAGAAAAAAGAATAAGATAGGTCATCTGTGTGGATTTCCAATTGCTCAAATAATGTGAGCTGAGAATGTGCAGGTGATCATGTTTCCAGGCATTGGATTTTCCACTGCATTGGAACAATAGAACAATCAACATTTTTAACCCTCTATTGAGGCTCATCATCAAGGAAATTTCCTTTGTCCTGATGATGAGCCTTAGTGGAGGGTTCAAATGCTGAATTTTATATTTTTCCAACAGAGTAGAAATTCCAATGTCGGACAAAAATTGCTCAAATGTTGTAATATATTCTAGTACTATGCCACTCTGGTGTAATTTGGTTAACCTTCCTAGGTATTAGGAATACATTTCAAAACTACCATGAAGGATATTCACAAATTGGCTCCAAGGGAAAACAAAAATATTTTTTTGGTATGGTTGTTACCATTTCCAATGTTCTCAGCCTAAATACAAGACCCCCACTTATAAATTTTGGAGATCATCCTTAATGCCACATAGAAGAAAATAATGTTCCATTTGGATACCCAACCTAATGGATTCAAGCCATCAAATTTGCACATGACTACCTTTTGGAATAAATGCCATGAATTATATTCCTGAAAGGATTGAGATAAGGTTTCTTGAAAGAGAGTGTGAGAGACTTATTTTTCATTTACAAATGCTTCATTTCATGGATCCTCTTTTCTGGGTGGTGTGTTTACTGATGTCATTGGTTATTGTTGGTTAGCCATATTGAATTTGACCTATTCAACTAAATGCTACAAGGTCATGACCACTAGTTCCAAATCCTTATTTTCCTTGGGTTGTTATATAATCTTTTTCCACCTCATTTGAATACATGTTCATATTGGCCCGATTCATGATCTTTCCCCTCTTGCAAACTCCCTTTCCCAAATTGTGGATCACTTACATTTGATGCCTTCTCAAAAAATTCCTTAAAAAATCCCTTTTGCATATGTTCCCTATATATGGCTTTCCCACATATACATTCCTTTTTAGATTCTAACTCGCATATGCATCTATTTGAGGGTAAAAAAGTATATATTAAGTTATTTTTTTGGGAAATGTTAAACATGTTTCACCGGTTCTAACCTCCTATTTCCAATGAGAAACTACCCCAAATTCTCTAACTACCTATCCAAAAGTATAAAAGAGGCTAAAGGGAAGAATAAAAATTGAGAATATTACCAATATCATCATCATGATATCATTTTTATCTTAGAATCCACAAACCATGATCCCATGTCTATAAGCTTTTCCCATATCCAGAAATATGCATTTCCAATAGCCTCGTTCTCTATCTAGTTAGAAAGTCATTACCTTTCTTTCTTGGAATTTCCTTGAGTGTAGCATGAAGAAGAGTTTCAAGTGTATGGCTTGGGTGTAAGGAATTAGACTCTAGTTTGAGAATAGTGCCATATAAGGTTATAGGTTGAATCATTCTTTTATTTTATATTTTTATTTATAAAGATCTCTCTTTTCTGTCCAAATTATTGTGTTAATTTCATGTTCTTTGATCATAAAACCCTAGTTATTTAATGCATTAATTTGAATATTTACACTCAATTAATTTTATATTTGTAGCAATCTACTGTTGTCCTTTTCTTTCTTTCTTGTTTACAGGTGATCGAAGGAGCATTTGGAAAAGAAAATTCAAGAAGTGGAACTCAGTCAAACATTGGGCCACAAGTTGGTTTCTTAATCCTCTAGTTCAATTATATGTTGGATACAAATATGTGAATGATTTGTCTTCTTTTAGGATTGAGAGGTATCTTTAGGGTATTTGTCTATGATGGTTCCGACCCAAGACCTTTAGGGGATTTTCCCTCGAAAAAAATTTAGCTACTCCACTTGGGATGTCTCCTTTTTGGGTTAATATAGGGTGTTTTGTGTGGTTTTATTTCTTGTTTTTTGTTTCTCTTATGGTTGTAGTACTTTGTAGAATCTTACTTTCCATCTTGAATCCCTTAAGGAAAAGTTTATAGACTTTTTATGAAAACTGGAAATGCATGTTTTTTCCTCCTCAATATATATACATGTGCTATTGTGTGTTTAGGCATGTATATACTCAGTCTATTGTGTATGTAGCTGCATATTTTGTTGTAGGTGGCCTCTTTTCTGTGTAATTTTCAAAAGTTGTAAGGTCATATGCGTGCTATAATGTAGTAAGGTGCTTATATACACCCCTATTTTGGCCCTTATGGTTTATTCGCTTCAATGTAAATATTGTATACATGCAGTGTGCATTTTATCTAGTGTGGAGCTCAAGGCCAAGGCCCCACTAGTGGATGTTCTAGTTTAATTTCATAGGCAAGTGTTTGACAGTTTGGATTATCCATGAGATGTTAAGCCATGAATAATTGTAAATGATGTAATTCTTAATTAATGCAATGAAATACCCATGAAGCTGGGTAAGGAAGAAACCAATGAGAAGGGGCCATGCGTATCCATTAGGGAGAGGTGAGGGGGTTATGGGATTGGTACCCACGCTGCCACATGTCCAATTGTGAACCCATTTGACTCACCATGTTGACACTAATGCAACTGTAAGAGGGTGGTTGAGGAAACCAGATCCATGAATTCGATGGAGTATGGGAAACTTGTGGATCCATATCGCAGGGTATGGACCTGTGCATTTCTTGTCCCTTAAGCCACTCCATGTATGGGAATTCTCCCATCCTACTTGCTAACCCATTGTTGACCAGAACCCGAGTCATACACGCACCGCCAGAACTAAGTCGTGACGAAAACAAGTGAAAATCGTGATTCCTGTGTGAGCCAAATGTACAGAGCCGAGAATGCCCAAGGAAACCCTGTTCAAGAATGAAACTGGTTGGGAAAACCATAGGATAGTCTGTGGGATGATTTGTAGAGTTTGAACGACCTAAAGAACTAGTGAGAATCACTTAGAACCGTTTTACAGAGGGCCGAATTGAAGGAAAGAGTTTAGGGAATAGCCCTGTGAGAAATTGGCTTGTATCACAGAGTTAAAGGTCACTTAGGGTTGGGTCATCTTGATAAACCTATTGAAGGTTGTAATCTCATGAAAACCAACAGCTGAACCTTTCTATGCCCACCTTGAATAGCACTGGAGGGAAGGGGCCTTGAGGGATTGTGAAATAGATAAGAGGGCCTTCCTTGTGTTGGGTGAGGTAGGTAATGTGGGTGTCATGCTTGGTAAGGGGTTTGAAATTCCTTCAACTATGTGGTAGAGCTCACTATCTTAGCAACACTCCTCCTTGTTCCCTAGATTGCTTGATAAACCCAACTATAGGTTGTCTTAGCATTGGGATGAGACCTTGACTGTGAAAGAGTTCCTTAGCCCTCCTTAGTGGATACACAACCCAGCTCGAGGGTGGTCTCTCAGCTGAAAGAGTACAAACTGGACAAAGAACTAAGGTTGGGTGGAATGTTTTCCTCACTTAGCCAGTTGCTTGGGGAAGCTTCAGTTCCAAAGATAAGTATTTCTATGTGTTAAATGATGCACATTCATGTGTTATAACTATTTGTTAAGTTATGCTCGTCATGCTTTAGGATAATGAATGAATGAATCCATGAACTTGCTCATAAGGTAATCATGTACAAGCTTGAATATAAGATTGAATGCATGGTGGAAGACTTCATTGTTTACATGAATGATAGGCATGGCTAACCCCCACAGGTTTTTATTATGATTACTTAACTTAGTCCATTATATGTGTTTATTATGCATTGTATTTACCCTTCAAAGGGATAGTTGACCTCACCTGGAATTGAGGAAGAAAAGGGATAACCCCTGATGTGTTTCAGAGCCCCTCTGTGGTCAGGTGAAGGGAGAATTCATGGAAGGAAGGAGGCAGAATCCCTGGTAAAAGGTTTAAGGCACTTAAGTGAAAATATGATTATAAACTCAGTTGAAAATTTGACATGGTTGGAGTGAGCAAATGGAGTGGGGGTTACACCATTGGATAGAGCTCTCCAAGATATTTCCAACGGTACCAACATTTTCCCATTTGGACCAAGGATGAGGAAGTTATGCCCCTTAGAAGATTTCCTTGGAAAGCTTGCTGGAGCAAGGATATTTGGCCCTAACCCTTCCGCATCTACAAGGTCCTCTCCGCATTCCACAATGTGGATTGTGGATTGCAGAGGTTGGGAATCATCCATTGGGGTGCATGGAAATCCACATTTCTGCACCTGCAATGCGGAATGTGGATTGCGAGAAGTAAAATTTCTTGGAAATGGAATATGGAATTCCACATTTCCGCACCCACAATGCGGAATGCGGAAAGTAAAATATTCTAGGAATTGGCATATGGGAATTCCGCATTTCCGCACCCACAATGCAGAATGTGGAATGCGGATTGCGAGAGGTGAAATATCCCCGGAATTGGAAGGTGGAATTCCTCATTTCCGCACCCTCAATGCGGAATGCAGGTTGCAGGAAGCAACTATTGTCAGAATTGGAGGAGCCTGACTTCCAATTTCTGCATGCGGATTGCAAATCTATGGAAGTCGGAAGGATGGATTTATGAGGCCGATAATGGATTCCGAATTTCGACTTCTGCATTTCTTATTGTGAAATTCGGAAGCGCGTTTTCCATTTTGGATTGGTTTTGGCAATCCACTTTCTGAGTCCTGCATGCAGATTGCATAGTGTGGAAAGGCGGATTGCGGATCACAAGAGGGATTGCGGACCCGATCCCATTGAGGCTATGCGTGGATTTGGAAGCATTTGGAACAAAACAAAATGGAATAAAGGGTCTCTCATGGACTCTAAAGGCCACCTTGGAGGTGTGGGGAAGTAACAATGTGGTATCAGAGCTTCAATTGCAGGACTGGGAGTTGTTAGGGCCGAGCCGTGCATGAAATTACAATCAAGAAATGTGCCATGGAGTGGTTTTATGAATGCTTAATGATTGATGAATTGTCCAAATGAGTAAATTCCAACTTTGAATGGATATTCTAGGGTTTATTTGCATGCTTGAAATGACTAATAGATGTATCTGTTATGTACAGAGATAGTAGGAGCAGTAAGTTGAATTGTATAGCAGGGTTGCGCACATAAAGGTGGGAAAATGGTTACTTTCAATGATGCACATGATACGTTTGAGCCAGAGGACGATGTGATGGATGAGAACGTGCAAGAATCAAGCACAGAGGTCGAGTCTGATGGAAGAAAGGCACAAGTAACACCCCCAAATTTGACAAAAACTATGGTAAGCTTCAACGAGCAAATAATGAAAGCGCAAGAAGAAAAACATCAACTCAATGCAGCCATATTGGAGAGAATCACAGACCTGTAACAAAGAATAAATGGTGGGTCTAATCCAAGCAATGAAGGCCGAGAAGAAAGCAATGTAGAAAGTCCGTCTAGGGGTCGTTCTAGGAGAAGAAATCCAATCCCTAGAAGGAGATATGTGAGCATAAAACATAAAACACCCTCGCCTAGGTCTTCATCCAACATGTCTGATGATCCTGAAGGTTTCCAAGGGACCCCAAGACACACTTCCAGCCGAGCTAAGAGCAGGAAGAAGCACATAGGTATTCCATAGGGTGAATTTAGGAAGGAAAGGCCTCCCACTTTTGATGGATAAAGTAAAGAAGGTCAAGAAGAAGAAGCACGACTTCTTGGAATTAAAAAGTATTTCAGAATGCATGAGTATTCAGAGAATGAGAAGGCTAGGGTTTCCATCTATAATATTAGTGGAAGAGATTTAATCTGGTGGGAACACCTCATGCAAGTGAAGGGCATTAGTGAAAGAAGATTCAGTTGGGAAAGGTTTAAGAGATACTTCCAGGAGAAATACCTATCATCTAGGTATTATGATAACAAAAGAAAAGAGTTCAAAGAACTCAGATTAGGGAAGAATACTATGGATGAGCATGTCCACAAGTTTCTGGAACTGTTGAGGTATGTAGACTACATCAAGGATGAAAGAGTAAAAATAAAATGTTTCCTTGGTAGTCTACCACATAGTTACATAGATAGAATAGAGTTTGTAAATCCACCAAGCTTGGATGAAGCCATTAGAATGGGAGAGCATTGCTATGAGCAAGGTAAAGGTAAATTAGAAATGCAGCCAACATGGAAAGGTAAGCCTAGGGGAGGTTTAAAAAAAAAGAAAAGTGGATTCAAACCACCATTCAAAAATCAACCCAGAAATTTTCCACAGGACCAACAAGCAAGAAGAGAATTCAAGCCAGTTGTAGTAGTAGAAAAGACACCAAAGGGCCACCCCAATGTTGGGGATGCAAAGGAAACCATATGCTTAAAGATTTCCCACATCGGAAGGAAAATACAAGGAGCTTGCACAACATTGAAAGAACAACTACAATGGGAGATATGGAAAGGGAAACTTACACCTAGGATTTATGCAGCACTGGATGACCACCAAGCTAACCATCAATCAACAGTGGTGGAGATTGAAGGTAATATTGCTAAGCAATCTATTTTTTTTTATTGATCCAGGTTCTACTCATAATTATGTGTCTCCTGGGGTAGTTGAAATTTGTTCTCTTGGTAAAGTAAAACATGGTAAGCTTTGGCTAGTTCAATTAGCCACAGGTACCAAGAGGAAGGTAAGTGAAGTAATGAAGGAGTGCCCTATAGAATTGAATGGAATCCTCACACATGCAGAATTAAATGTCTTACCATTGGGATCATATGATGCCTTAATTGGCATGGATTTGTTAGAAACACATAGAGCCAGGTTGGACTGTTATGAGAAAGCACTTGAATTTCTTGATGATGAAGGAAGGCCAAGGTTAGTAAAAGGAATTCCAAAGCATGTTTCAGTATGGCAGATTTCATCCTTACAGCTGAGAAAGTTCTATAAAAAGGGTTGCCAAATATATGATGTGCATATATCAGATTCAACAGAAGATAAATGGCTCAGGTTAGAATAATTTCAGCTATTACAAGAGTTCCAGGATGTATTTCCAGATGAAGTGCCAAGGCTGCCACCCAAGAGAGACATTGACTTTTCCATTAACCTTTTTCTAGGGGAAGCACCAATTTCCAAGGCTCCCTATACAATGAGCACACCAGAATTGGTAGAATTGAATATGCAACTACAAGAATTAATGGACAAATAATATATTAGACCTATTGTATCTCCTTGGGGTGCACCTGTGTTGTTTGTCAAGAAGAAGGATGGAACATCGAGGTTACGTATTGATTACAGACAACTCAATAAGGTGAAAATTAAGAACAAGTATCCATTGCACAGGATTGATGACTTGTTTGACCAGATGAAGGAAGCCATAGTGTTTTCTAAGTTTGACTTGAGGTATGGGTACCATCAAGTGAGGATTAAGGAAGAAGACATCCATAAGACTACTTTCAGAACAAGGTATGGCCATTATGAATTCACAGTGGTGCCATTTGGTCTTACCAATGCACATGCTACATTCATGTGTCTCATGAATAGTGTCTTCAATAAAATATTTGGATAGGTTTGTGATTGTATTCTTGGATGACATCCTTATGTATTCAAAGAATGAAGAAGAACATAATGAGCATTTGAGAATGGTATTGCAAGTCCTTAGGGAGCACCAACTATATATAAGTATGAGTAAATGTGACTTCTATCAATAGAAAGTATAGTATATGGGTCATGTTATATCCCCAGAAGGTGTTAACAATCAAATTAACACCCTTAACCAGGTGAGGGCGGAAGCATACTTTTACCATTCGCCCGCAACATGAAGACAAGAACAAGTACCAAAGAGAACAATGCTCTTTGATCTGATCAATACTTCCAAAACTGGAAAGGTTGAGTAAAGAATGAAGGAGCTTAATATAGACAAAGTTCAATGATTGAACTGCTTACCAAAATCTCAAATCAAAGCTCTAACAGTCAGATAGTGAGAAGAAATGCACAAAAACGCATTAAAAAGGTACTTAAATGTGCTAAGTTGTGAAAAAATCCTAATAAACTATGGAAAGTGAGTTTTTTAAGAGAAAATAATAAAAAATGATTATCCCACATGGAAAAGAGTAACTTGAAAATCCCATTTCCCAATGCTATAAAAGAAAGGCATTTGGGGCATGGTAAAAGGAGGCAAAAATGGAGCAAAGGCATGCTGGAGAGATTCTGAAGAAAGGAGAGCTCATCTTCATCAAAGGAAAGGGTGGAGAAAGGATAGTTCATGGAAATGGAGGAAGGATGCACACCACGATCCATGGTAAATATGTATCTTCTTCCTTGTTTTAATATGAAATGATTCAAGTTTTTTCCCTTCAAGGTTTTTAATTTTGCTTATTATGCTTGAGTTGAATCCTCAAATGGCTTTAGATCTTAATGAATGTTTAATGGATGAATACAAATCTTAAGAAATTTGTATTAATCATTTCATTTCTGACATAGAAACTCACCACTTCTTAGTAAGATAGCATATTTAGTGTAGACACGTCCCTACTCTATTTCCTATTATCAGATTGGCATCCATATGGGATGACCAAGCTCAACGCTCATTTTATGCCGTAAAGAAATCTTTGGTCTCTGCCCAGGTACTTAGTCCATCAAACTATAGGAGAGACCTTTTGCTATATTTAGCAGTGTCTAGTTCCACCATAGGAATGGTATTGGTGCAAGAAGATGAACCTTCACAAGAGCACACTATTTACTATCTTAGCAAGGGCCTTGCAGGTCCCGAGTTGAGATATTCCTAGGTTGAAAAGTTGGCCTTGGCGGCAGTTCATGCCGTCCAACGACTTAGACATTACATACTTCAAAGAAAAATGACCATCGTGGCTGCAATGAACCCCATGAAACACATTTTGTCCCACCATATCATTGGTGGAAAATATTCAAAATGGATAGTTATAATTTTGCAAGAATTCGACCTCGAATTCAAAAATGCTAAAGCCAAAAAATTGTTGGCATTTGACGAACTGATGTCTGAGTTACTGTCAGAGGAGGATACTACATATGTTGAAACTTGGGAAGATGAACATGTGTTCCTCATTGCAACTTATGATCCTTAGTATGGAACATTCATCATATATCTTCAAACCCAAAGGATTGGCCCTCAGTTTTCTCGCATTGAATGACATCGCATTCGACACCAATCATGAAAATACCTCATCATACGAGATAGTTTGTACCGTCGAGGAATATACATGATCTTAAGACGTTGTTTAGTACACAAGGAAGCTGAACATGTTCTGAATGATTGCCACGTTGGGGCATGTGGTGGTCACCTTTCTGGATTGTAAACTACCCAGAAAATATTGCGTGTAGGATACTTTTGTCCTACAATATTCAAATATTGCATTAATTCAGTTAAAAGGTGTCACCCTTGCCAAATATATACAAGAAAAATGCGCACACATCCTGCTCCCTTACACCCTGTAGTAACCGTGGGTCCTTTTTCCAAATGGGTTATTGATTTTATGACAATCAACCCGCCTTCAGCTAATGGCCACCACTACATCATCGTAGTAGTGGACTACTTCATCAAGTGGGCTGAAGTGATGCCTACATTCAATTGCACGGGTAAAATTGCAACGTATTTTCTTTTCAATCACATGATAGCAAGGTTTGGTGTACCCAAAGAGATCATTACTGATAACGGAAGTCATTTTCGGAATTCCTTCATGGATGAAATTACCGACCGGTTAGGATTGCGGAAGGACTTTTCCTCGCCATATTACCCTCAAGCTAATGGACAAGTCGAAGCCATCAACAAGGTTTTGAAAACCATGTTACAGAGGACAATTGACAAGAACAAAACTAATTGGTGTTAAGATTCAATATTCTAAGACTGAAAATATCAGCATTACATTCCATTTCACAATAATAGCATATACAGGATCACTGAAGAAACAACAAGCATAGCATAAACACAAGAGACACAAATTTATCCTGGGAAACCCTCATGGGGTAGAAAACCCAGTAAAGCTTCCTCAATATAGATGACCAGCAATACACAAAGATGCAAACCAAATATATGATCTCCTCCTCCACCATAGCAGACCTCTCCTCCACAAGTGCTCCTTTCTCGAGTGAGTGTATGTGTGTATAATGAGGAACACACCTCCTCTATTTATACACTTCTCTGATATGTATTTTACACAAGTACATGTAGGCTCGTATTTAACCATTAGGTTAAATACCCCATTATAACTGACTGGGCCGACCCCTCTAGGGTGGTCTAATAACCCTTTTACCCACATAACACATTTAGGGCCGACCCCCACTAGGGAAGTCTAATAACCCGAGTTACCACATTCCGTAGGAGGAATAAACATCTCCGGATATACAATAATATCTTCACGGAGGAATGAATCATCTCCGGAATAATAAAGTACAAATATAATATTCTTTGAAGTTACAATATCTCAACACTCCCCCTTAACGAGAAGGATATTATAATAGCATCTGCCCGAGCAAGGAGTCATCAACATCATACATGATACATCTATAAATCATTGGAAGCTTTCTCAACATCATTAGTAACTCAAGCAGTTACTGGAACATCTTCAATACTGGAACATCGACATCTTCAGTATTGAGTCTTTATCTTCTGTAGCACTTGAACAGCTACAACAATATCATCATCTGGATCCTCACGATACACGATCATCAGCATCATCATCTCACGATCATCAACATCGTCATCACACGATCATCAGCATCGTCATCACACGATCATCAGCATCGTCATCTCACGATCATCAGCATCGTCGTCACACGATCATCAGCATCGTCATCTCACGATCATCAGCATCGTCATCACATGATCATCAGCATCGTCATCACACGATCATTAGCATCGTCATCACACGATCATCAGCATTGTCATCACACGATCATCAGCATCTGGATCATCTCGATCTACAGCATCTGGATCATCACGATCTACAACATCTGGATCATCTCGATCTACAGCATCTGGATCATCTCGATCTATAACATCTGGATCATCTCGATCTACAGCATCTGGATCATCTCATCTACAGCATCTGGATCATCTCGATCTACAACATCTGGATCATCTCGATCTACACCATCTGGATCATCACGATCTACAGCATCTGGATCATCACGATCTACAGCATCTGGATCATCTCGATCTACAGCATCTGGATCATCTCGATCTACAGCATCTGGATCATCTCGATCTACAGCATCTGGATCATCTCGATCTAGAGCATCTGGATCATCTCGATCTATAGCATCTGGATCATCTCGATCTACAGCATCTGGATCATCTCGATCTACAGCATCTGGATCATCACGATCTACAGCATCTGGATCATCTCGATCTACAGCATCTGGATCATCACGATCTACAGCATCTGGATCATCTCGATCTACAACATAAGTATCCTCAACCATACAAGTACATTAATCAATACATGTATCATCAAAAGTATGTATTCTCACCAATACATCTATCATCAAAACATGTTTTCTTACTAATACATATATCATCAAAAGCATGTATTCTCACTAATACATCTATCATCAAAAGCATGTATTCTCACTAATACATCTATCATCAAAAGCATGTATTCTCACTAATACATCTATCAATACAAGTATCCACACTAATACAAGTATACACAACAGCAGCATACCCTGCAACACACATGATCCAATTACGGGATGGTCAATCCCTCTCACTTTAGGACATAGGTCCAAGGATGATACAATCCTGATCCACTTATGGGATGATCAATCCCTCTCAATTTAAGACATCTCTCATGTCTATGGATGATGCAATCCAGATCAACTTACAGGATGATCAAATCTTATCCTTTTAAGACACCTCACCATGTCTAAGGATGATGCAATCCCGAATCAACTTACAGGATGATTAGTCCTTATCACTTTAAGACACCTTACCATGTCTAGGGACGATGCAATCCCAATCTACTTACAGGATCATTAGTCCTTATCACTTTAAGACACCTCACCATGTCTAGGGATGATGCAATCCCAATCTACTTACAGGATGATTAGTCCTTATCACTTTAAGACACCTCACCATGTCTAGGGATGATGCAATCCCAATCTACTTACAGGATGATTAGTCCTTATCACTTTAAGACACCTCACCATGTCTAGGGACGATGCAATCCCAATCTACTTACAGGATGATTAGTCCTTATCACTTTAAGACACCTCACCATGTCTAGGGACGATGCAATCCCAATCTACTTACAGGATGATTAGTCCTTATCACTTTAAGACACCTCACCATGTCTAGGGATGATGCAATCCCAATCTACTTACAGGAGGATTAGTCCTTATCACTTTAAGACACCTCACTATGTCTAGGGACGATGCAATCCCAATTCTTACAGGAGGATTAGTCCTTATCACTTTAATACACCTCACTATGTCTAGAGACGATGCAATCCCAATCTACTTACAGGATGATTAGTCCTTATCACTTTAAGACAAGTCTCATGTCTAGGGACGATGCAATCCCATCACGTACATTTTGAACCCAGTTCATGGACGATGCAGTCCTCACGTACATTTTGAACCCAGTTCATGGACGATGCAGTCCTCACGTACATTTTGAACCCAGTTCATGGACGATGCAGTCCTCACGTACATTTTGAACCCAGTTCATGGACGATGCAGTCCTCACGTACATTTTGAACCCAGTTCATGGACGATGCAGTCCTCACGTACATTTTGAACCCAGTTCATGGACGATGCAGTCCTCACGTACATTTTGAACCCAGTTCATGGACGATGCAGTCCTCACATACATTTTGAACCCAGTTCATGGACGATGCAGTCCTCATGTACATTTTGAACTAGTAGTTCCGGGATGATGCAATCCCCATCACGTACATTTTGAACTAGCAGTTCCGGGATGATGCAATCCCCATCACTTTATTCTCGGAGACCTCACGTCTACGGCTCTCTTTAGGACTGAAAGTCCAGGGATGATCCAATCCCCTCAACTGTCCACTAAGGACTTCATTCTCAGAGACCTCATGTCTACGGCTCTCTTTAGGACTGAAAGTCCAGGGATGATCCAATCCCTTCAACTGTCCACTAAGGACTTCATTCTCGGAGACCTCACATCTACGGCTCTCTTTAGGACTGAAAGTCCAGGGATGATCCAATCCCCTTAACTGTCCACTAAGGACTTCATTCTCGGAGACCTTATGTCTACGGCTCTCTTTAGGACTGAAAGTCCAGGGATGATCCAATCCCCTCAACTGTCCACTAAGGACTTCATTCTCGGAGACCTCACGTCTACGGCTCTCTTTAGGACTGAAAGTCCAGGGATGATCCAATCCCTTTTCTTTCTCGGAGACACCTGTCTACGGCTCACTTTAGAACAAGTGTTCAAGGATGATACAATCCCCACATGTATTCTCATTAATATACTATCGATCCTGGGAACCCATACAGAACCTGATTCACACTTCTTCTTTAATTGCACCATTAAGAGAATGGTCTTATCTAGCCACTTGGAGCAAGCATCTCATCATGATTCTCTTCCTCTTTCTAAGAGAATCTTCTAGCCACAAGCCTTCTATATTTTGTTTGATTTGTAAATCTTCTTGTTGAACATCCATCACTTGTTCGGTGTTCATTATTCTTCATGATCTTTCCTACAAAACAAAATTAAGTACATGATTAGTAATCCTTCATAATCATGAAATCATGATAACCTATTATGCATACAGATATCATTTACATAGTTATGCAACTATCTTGACCAATACTTTGGCACAACACTTTCCCATATTCTGTATGCATACAGTGGCTATCTAGATGCCTTCCATCTCCACCAGAACATACTATCGAGAGTGTGCACAACTCTCAGCATGTCAGCAAAGAGGTTTCATTCTAGACAAGCAACAATGGAATGTTTGTCCAACTTACCAATCATATGCATATTAGTAGTATACTGTTCAATGTTCTATGAGTATTTACACTCAGCATGATACATTATACGAATACAAATATGCATACAACCTATTACAGGCAATATCATTTACTATTTCAAATAACAACTCAAATACTTATCTTTTATGTTTGTGTGGTTGCCTCCCGCTTGATCTTCTGTATGTCTTTTGAACTTCTATTCATTTTGTACCACTGTGCATGTTCAAGTGTCATCCTCATGATCTCATACACAAACATACACCCATTAGTATGTTCTAAATGTTATCAAAACATTATATTTCTAAATAATCTTGAAAATGTATAGTCATGATTATAGTTAATAAACATTAGTATTCAAGATTTCAGGGAAGTCTTATTTTACTCATGCATATCATCAATCAAGATAAAAGACATAATATGCATAATCCCTTGATTACTAACTTTATGAATAAGCATAACCAATCATACCAAGTATACTTATATAAGGGATCCCAATACAAGGTAAGATTCTTAACATGACATAGGAAAACATACCTGGATTAGTATACTTGCTTAGTTATGTACAACATACCTAAACAATCTCTTCAATGATTTAGAGATCCTGAGCTAGAACCTGCATGTCTCATATAATATAATAAAGTCATACATACCTTGTAAGTAGAACAAAGATTATGGATGAGTCTTTGTCTTCATGATGTCATGGTCATGGAACTTGATTTGTCTTTTGTGATGTACCTATATCTTGTTAGCAGACAGCATCAACCTCACACAACACCATAATGCATTAGTACAATCATATAGCCCTAATCAATGAATGTCTTTGATCATTCACATGCATTCATATTGTTACTAGGGTGATAACACAATTCTAACATTAATCAAGATTGTACTAGTAAATAATATGAAGACAACATACCATAAACTTAATCATGAACAAATATCAAAACATACCTCGATGAGTCATACCTGTCGAGATCGCTTGTAATCTCCTTATGTAAAGCCTTAGCCGCATCTCCCTCTGAAATAGGAACTCCTTCACTTATGCAGGTGACCAATCCATCTTCTTCTAGGATTAATCCTATCCACTTGATTTGCAAGAACTGGACCTGGAGCTGGATATGGGTTTGTTAGAGAAACCCCAAAAATTCAAACTTTGAATTTCAAACTTCCGAAAGGATAGAAATATGCGCCTTGATGAGCTGATCAAACTGATATATTTAGAATTTGAAAACTGCAAAGTTTCACTCCTCAATTTTGCCTTTGAAACTTTCGGATTCACTGGACGTGACCCTGAACTGGGGTTTGATGAATCCCACTCTTCTGCCCAATCAAAATGTTTGATCCAAAGCTCTAAGCTTCTATTTTTCTGAGGAGCTTCCAGCCATGGTCACAGATTTCAAAAATTCCCATTTTTACAGAAGCCCTAATTTTCCACTTTTCTGATCAAAGTCCCGAACTAGGGTCTAATCAAACCCGGCCTTCTGCCCAACCAAAAATTCTGATCTTGGTCTCTAAATTTCTATTTTGATGAGTAGCATCCAGCCGTGGTCTCCGATTACAAAAATTCCAACTTTCTCCAAAGCCCTAAATTCCGGAAGCCATGAATGAAGGTACCAAAAAATAATTCTGTTTTGACAGAAATATGTACCTGATTGTTTCTGGTGTAACTCCTAAATTTTTGATCCACAGGGTCTGAAAACGTTTCCTGAGATAGTCTGACCTGTTATCTTTCCATCCTGACAGGTCTGACCTCAATTGGATTCTCTGAGAGAGAGTTATGCCAAATGTCGCAACATGACCTGTTTTAGGATAAAACAGGAGAGCGAACTTGTACGGCGTGCCACGTGTCACTGTTTTAACTTCGGCCTCTAAAAAAGTTTTCTGAGATAGCTCGGTCTGTTACCTTTCCATCCTGACAGGTCTGACCTCAATTGGATTCTCTGAGAGAGAGTTATGCCAAATGTCGCAACATGACCTGTTTTTGGATAAAACAGGAGAGCGAACTTGTACGGCGTTCCACGTGTCACTTTTTTAACTTCAGCCTCTGAAAAAGTTTTCTGAGATAGCGCGGTCTGTTACCTTTCCATCCTGACAGGTCTGACCTCAATTGGATTCTCTGAGAGAAAGTTATGCCAAGTGTCGCAACGTGACCTGTTTATGGGATAATACAGGAGAGCGAACTTGTACGGCGTGCCACGTGTCACTGGTTCAACTTCGGAGACAATTTCAGATCCGAAAACTTCGCCAAAACGGATTTATAGCGAAATTGCTACGATGACTGGTTTTTGCTATGTAAAACCCTAACCTTCAATTTGTCGTAAGTAAAGCAAGTGTCTTTAGTGCCATACCTTGTCTTCCTTCAGGTTAGCTCTGATACCATGTTAAGATTCAATATTCTAAGACTGAAAATATCAGCATTACATTCCATTTCACAATAATAGCATATACAGGATCACTGAAGAAACAACAAGCATAGCATAAACACAAGAGACACAAATTTATCCTGGGAAACCCTCATGGGGTAGAAAACCCAGTAAAGCTTCCTCAATATAGATGACCAGCAATACACAAAGATGCAAACCAAATATATGATCTCCTCCTCCACCATAGCAGACCTCTCCTCCACAAGTGCTCCTTTCTCGAGTGAGTGTATGTGTGTATAATGAGGAACACACCTCCTCTATTTATACACTTCTCTGATATGTATTTTACACAAGTACATGTAGGCTCGTATTTAACCATTAGGTTAAATACCCCATTATAACTGACTGGGCCGACCCCTCTAGGGTGGTCTAATAACCCTTTGACCCACATAACACATTTAGGGCTGACCCCCACTAGGGAAGTCTAATAACCCGAGTTACCACATTCCAACGGAGGAATAAACATCTCCGGATATACAATAAGATCTTCACGGAGGAATGAATCATATCCGGAATAATAAAGTACAAATATAATATTATTTGAAGTTACAATATCTCAACAATTGGAACTTAATGTTGTTCACTGCTCTTTGGGCTTACCATACCAGTTCTAAAATTGCAACTGGATTCACTCCTTTCCAACTGGTTTATGGAGAGGAAGTTGTGTTGACAATTGAATGTGAAATCCCATCTTTAAAAATAGCCGTCGAAATCCTACCGAACACTTCTGTAGAAGAAGAAAGGATTCTCCATCTTCATTCTCTTGATGAAACTAGAAGGGAAGCCTCTCTTAATGTAGAAACACACAAGAAAAGGGTTAAACGCAATATGACAAGTCTACCCGTCCCCGAGTCTTTTTTGAAGCAGATATGGTTTTAGTTTATGACCAAAACCAAGATAAAATCGGAGAAGGGAAGTTTGTACCAAAATGGTTTGGCTCACTTAGAGTCAAAACTGTATTACTGAGAGGAGCTTATGAATTAATCAATTATGATGGAGAACCTATGTCATAGATCAGAAATGGTCTCTATCTGAAGAAATACTTCACGTAGGCACTAATGCCTCGCAACCTTTATTGTATTATGCTGTATTTTTGTATAAAATTTTGTACATTAGTTATTTCGGGCACACACTTATCTTGCTTGACATTGTCACTTTGGAAGATGGCACAAGAAACCTTCACATATTTGGGATGTGCGGATGGCGCTAGCCAAAGTTCTCGGAACATTGTTTCCACCGCATGGGTGATTTTCACACCTAATGATGAAATTTTGAGTTCAGGATGTAATTTTCTCGGATCTGCAACCAACAATGTTACAGAATATAATGCATTCATCGAGCTTCATGTCGAGGCTATCACCCTTGGCATCCGACAAATAATATTAAAACTGGACTCAAAATTAGTTGTATCTCAGTTAAATGGCTAGTACCAGATTCAAAATCCTACATTGTTTAGAAAGTTGCTACGGGTACGCCTTTTAGAATGTCAATTTGAGTACATTGAATATACCCACGTTCTTAGAAGTCTGAATAGTTTGGCTGATTAATTAGCCAACTACGTACTTAACTGGCATCTAAGTCATTAACATCACACCAAATAAGTAAGCATGTACATTATTCATGGCATGTTAATTGAACATATCATTTAAAGACATAAGTAGAAGCCGAAATAATCTAGCTTACATCATAACCCAAAAAGTGTGTAACTTTACGCACACCAAAAAGAATAGTGTTAATACTTTTCTCTTTTTGTTTCTTTTTCTTCAAGATGAAACCCAAAAAAATTCACAAAAATAATGAAAATATTTGGTAAATTCAAAAACATGTGAAACTATTTCAAAATTTCTTGGTCTGGCATTAGAACTCACCCACAATTGGCAGATCACTAAGTAAAAGTTCACAGCTTCTAGAAATTCATGCTAAACGGAGATGCTTCCTCTCATCCATCGGCTGCACCTACAATGAATATGGTAAAAAATGAGTAGTTTTACTTATCTTTTATCCATACAGGTATGACTGCATCCTTTTGAATTATAGAAAGATGCATCATTCCTCATTTTTAGCTATCTTTTTAGATATTAAATGCACATTTGAACTGGTTTCTGACTAAACAGTTGGGTAGTGAAATGGTTTTTTATTACAGGACTTGGAGGCTTTGACAGTTCGAACTATTTGATTCAGGTAGTTGTATATAGACCATGATTCATGGTGATTTATGACTTTGGCATTTTTCACAAAACTCAATACGAAGTACACCATATAACCCCATTTCCTACTTGGCCATTCTACCAAATTGGATACCCTCAGTCATATGGTATTACTTCATCGTAGGTCGACACATAATCCTACTTCAGATAGCCTACCCATGGAGGGAACATCTGTAAGTTATGGTTTTCTGATAACCTGGATGACCAGCATAATGACTTTTGTGCATCTCATCTAAAATCAGAATTTTTATCTTTGGTACATTAGGCACATATAATCTGTTCTTGAACAACAACAATCCATTTTATTTTAACCTGTAATCTGCCATAGAATTTTCAGAATTATTTTCTACTGTCTTTTCATGTAAATTTATGTACTCTTCATCTGATTTAAACCCTTCGAAAATCTGATTCTCTAAATCTGTTGTGTATGTGTTGATGGCTGAAATAAAATTTAACTTTGCATTATGACTTAAGGAATCAACAACTTTGTTCTCTTTACCCTTTATATGCTTAATTTAAAAATCATATTCACTTAGAAAGGTTAGCCATCTAGACTGTCTAGCATTCAAGTTCATTTGATCTAGTAAATACTTTAGCCCCATTTTATCTGTCATCAAAGTAAAATTCCTACCAATAAGATGGTGACACCACATTTTTAAGGCTTGTATTACTGCTAATAATTCCAGATCATATGTAGAGTAATTTTTCTCATGTATTTTCAACTTTCGAGACTCATATGCAACAACATGTCCCTCTTGTGTTAGGACTCCACCGAGTTCGTCATTACATGCATTGGTGCATACTATAAAATTTTTATTAGGATCTACAATTCTCAGAATAGGTGCTGTAGTTAGTAATTCTTTCAACTTCTTAAAACTGTCTGCACACTTTTGATCCCATACAAACTTCTTCCCCTTCTTCTATAGGGAGGTTATGGGGTTTGGAATCTTCGAAAAACCTTCTATAAATTTTCTATAATATCCTGTAATCCCCATAAATGATCTTACGTCCGACACATTCTTATGAACCGGCCATTCATTAATGGCTTTTATCTTATCTGGATCAACCGAAATTCCTTCCTTAGAGATTATGTGACCTAAATACTGAATCTTATCCTTGTGAAAGTCACACTTACTAAACTTAGCATATAACCTATGATCTCTCAGAACTTGTAAAATAATACGCAGATGGTCGTCATGTTCTTCCTTACTTTTAGAATATACTAAAATATCATCTATGAATACAATGACGAACTTATCCAAATACTTGTGCAAAATATTATTCATTAAACACATAAATACTGTCGGGGTATTAGTCAACCCAAATGGCATGACTACGAACTCATAATGTCCATAACGTGTTATAAATGTTGTTTTAAAAATATCTTCATCCTTCACACGAACTTGATGATATCCTGACCTTAAATCAATATTTGAAAATATCGTTGCTCCACGCAGTTGATCAAATAGATTGTCGATACGGAGAAACGGATATCGATTCTTGATTGTCATCTTATTCAGTTAGCGATAATCTATACAAAGTCTTAAAGTGCCATCCTTCTTCTTAACAAAAATAATAGGTGCTCCCCAAGGAGACATGCTGGGTCTTATATAGCTTTTATCAATCAGTTCCTTTAACTGATATTTTAACTCATTTAATTCCAATAGGTTCATCCTATATGGATATTTGGAGTTTGGTAATGCACCCAGTATCAGCTCAATGGTAAAATCTAGATCCCTCTTTGGGGGTAGTCCTGGAATCTCTTCTGGAAAAACATCCAGAAATTCTTTTAGGGAAAGGATGTCTTCTAGTTTAAGTTTGTCCTCTTTTGTAATTAACTCCTCATGTACTACATTCACTGTGAACATCTGAAATCCTTTTCTAATTGCTCTTTTTACTTGCATAGCTGAAATTTGTCTAAGTGATGCCTTTCTAGGAATACCCTTTACTTCTATTGTTTCTCCTTCATCATTTATACAAGTAAAATTTTTCTCATAACAATTCAAAATAACATGATGTGTTTCTAACCATTCCATTCCAATTAAGATGTCATAGGATCCTAAAGGTAAAACATTTAGCTTGGTTTGAGTTGTTAACTGATTCATAGATAAAACACAACTTTCAACAAAATCAGACACTTTTCTTTTTGTTCCTGTTGCTAGTCTAACTAACCAGGATTTATTAAATTTGTCTATTTTTAGATTAAAATGTTCAACAATATATGGAGATATATAACTCAGGCTAACGCCTGGATCAATCAAAATAGAAACTGGGTGGTTTTGTAGCATACCTTCAATCTCTACCATAGAGACTTGATGCTCTACTTGCCTGTTGTCTAGAGCTACATTAATTCTGGGCATATCTCTTTTCAAGTCTCCCACAGTAGGTTCAACTTGTATGGAGTGAATATTATTGGTTTTCCGCTTCTTATTGGGACAGTTTGAAGCATAATGAGGAGCTTGGCACTCAAAAAATTTTATAGGTGTCCTCTGGTCATTAGTTTTTGGTAACATTAGGTGTATTCCTAGGAGCTGTAAAATTCTGCTGCTGTTTATTTCTGGTACTGTTTCCTTGGAAATTCCGATTTGGAAAGTTTTTCTTTTGGAAACCAGAATTTCCATTGAACCTGAAATTCTTCTTCTTCAGCTCAAAGTTACTGGGTTTATGATTTTCCCAATTAGATATCCCTTCTCTTTTCCGGTTCTGATCATAGCAGAAAGTTGCTTTCCTCATGGCAACACAAATTTCTGTATAGCAAAATAATTTACCTTGAATTAGTAAAGATTTCTGCTGTCATAAAAATTTTTCTGTTGCGTGTTCTTTGGACCTTTTCAGGCCGAGAGTTCGAACATGAGCTCTGATACCACATGTAACATACCGAAAAAAATTTACAAAAATTTAAAAATTTTAAAGTAGCAATAAATACTGAAATTGCTAATGCGGGAAATAAAATAATTACTAATATTTTAATTAATGACAAATTACGATAACGACAATTTATACTTCATAACACAAAATACATCATTAGTTCTGCTTGTGTTTAATTGTAATCTACATGCTGTAATTAAGTTTATCTTGTGATATATTCTCTTGATAAAGTACTGACAGTTGTTCTTGGATGATGACGAAGGGTTCCTACGGGGTACCCTGAGGTTTAATTATCTATTATCAGCTAAAGCATTTGAACATGTTTCCTTGCGCAGATACACAGGTAAGAGTATTACGTCGATTCAAGTTTTACAAGCAATTATAATTATGTTTTTCAGATAGCCGTCAATGCTTAAAGTAACTCTAAGTACTTCCAAGAATGATAACTAATAAGAGTATGGATCTTTGTCCTAATTCTGTAAGTGTTACTTTGGCCATGCTTATAAGTCGCAGAAGTCATAACTAGTTATTTACACTAGGCTCTTTAGGGAAACGTCAAGAAAGATACTTATACTTATGAATTAAGTGCTAGATTACAATGTATACGTGTTATTATGATCCTGTCATCATTTCTACATTTTGCAAAGAGTGATAATTTATTACATGAACGTTTCAATTTATGTATTGTTCTACACTATAGAAACATGAACCAAATATTATTTCAATACGTGGATTTAACTTGAAATATCAAAATAACTGTAGTAGCTCCTATATTTCTCCAATTATAAATGCATATAGAATTATACTAATATAGCGATGTCTATTATGATATTACCATCATATTTCTATTGTGAATTTGTCACACTTTAGGATTAGACGTTCTAATTTAATATTTAAACAATGTAATATGATAATGAATACTTGTAAATAAAGTTAGAGAAATAAACAAACGTCGCGATATACATATTATGGAATTTTAAACTATACACTAAAATCCAATGTCTTCTATATAACATTACCTATGCTATTGAGAAGAAAATGTGCAACATATATCAACCATGCATTATACGACCTATACATTAGAAATGTATTACTAATAATACGATGTCAACTACAAACTTTGGGAAATGAAATGAAATATGTATTACAACCCTAAATATTGTATTGAATGTGATAATGACAAGGCATTTAAAGTCTTGGTACTAGAATGCTGGCAGGCTATTGTAACTGGCTTGGGCATTTAAGTCATCTACCTTCTGCATTGAGTGGAAGTCTGGGTGGATGCCTTCGTGGCTATAGATCACGTGAAGGAGTTTACAAACTTGTATCAAAATGTCGAGCTGTATAATTCTTTGTCCCTTGGTCTACTGAGCTGGCATCGTAGTGAATGTGATAATAAATATAGTACTGAAAGTGGATGCTGCCCGATTTTCAACGTGCCTGGCTGGCATCATCTCCATTGTTGATCTCATATGTTTTTGGGCTTTGGACTGAAACCCTAATCTTTCGTTTTGTTTATCGTTGAAGTGTTTTCTTTGGCTTTCATTTCACTTGGTAGTGGTAAGGTGGAGAGGCCGACCACCTGCTACAATGTAGGGTTTGGTAGTTGCGGTTCGGAGGACTCCTTCCTCAGATTCGACCCCTTGACCTGTTGGGAAACTTAAAAGTTGGAGGTGTTTGTTTTTCTTGAAGAGTCGAGCCATCAATCAACCCTCTAAGATGTTTTTAGGAAGTAATAACCAAGGTTTTTCTATTAGTTTTGAAAGTGAAGTATAAAATTGAGATCGACTCTCTTGTAAGAAGAATAGCAAGTGGTTCTCAGAGACTGGGATTTTTGTTTTACTGTTTTTGAAAGATGACTTCATCGTGCTCATTTTCTTACGGTGTCTCTTGCTCCAAAACTTCATTATACAGGTAATGTCTCAATCTTAAAGTGTTAATACTGTCTGTTGTATCGAGAAATCTCTGTAATTCTCGTTTAACCACTTTTGGGTTTTTGTGGCAGGTTTTTACTTCGTCGATGGTTCACTTGCCTGGAGCTTGGTGGGTGTATGCAGCTCTGCCACTTGGTAAGCCTTGGTGGTTCCTACCCTCGTAGGTTATCCTATTTTGGTTGTGGCCAATGCTTGATGTTAGACGAGAGTTTTGGTGTTTGTACCCTGGCAAGGTTTCGGGTTAGTGTTTGTAATTTTTAAGAGTTAAAGATAAGCGTTGAAATCCTTAGCTCGTCTTTAAATTCAGCTCTACAGTGTTTCACTGTAACTCTTATTGTAAAACCAAACTTGTTGATGATGTAATGAACCCTCAGTCGATTTTAATGGATAATATAGTGTATTAAACAAAATTCTTGAGTTCAGAGTCAATCGTTTCTACAAAATAAAAGTCCTGTGCTACAATGTTAAGTCTTTTGTTTAAAATGATGATAAGAGACTGAGTTTACATTGATCATAACTTAAAATGGTTTTTGTGCGGTTTCTTTGTTTATATAAATCGATGTTTGTTGTATTGAAAACTGTGTGTTTAAAAATGGCTATGTGCCAAAGGTTTCTACCTTACTCTTTGCAATTAAAACCCTACTATGTGGGTTTCGATGGTAGACTTGTTTTTTTAGCTAAAAACTATACGGTCGTTTTGATAATGGCCGAGAGCTGTAGGTTAACTGGTTTCTCAAAAATGAAACCCTGAGTTTGTGTTGATTAAGTTAGAGTTAAGAATGGTGATGAGACTTAGTTTTTGGGTTTTAACCATATTAACATATGCTGGAAGGAATGCTTTTGTTTGAGTTTGTCTTATGCAATAGATAGCTATCGTAAGTGTGGATTTTCATCAATAGCAATGCATTTGATTTTGGCAATTAATATAACAAAATTAGGTTATGTTTCTAAGGGTTCGGCTGTAAGATGGCCCTATAATGGCCTTAGGGTTTCTAAATCGAAAACTTGTTCTGATAAAAAAAAAAAATATAATCTTCTGCAGAAAATTTTTGGAATACATAGACATCTTTACATTTGATCTATATCTAAAGTTGTAGAATAAAATAGGAAGCTTTGGTATTGAAAACATCATAGATATTCTGCGTTGATATTCCATCTATTTTTAAAAGACTAAGTACAGTAAAGAAAAGAAATTAAAAGTTGTTAAAAGACTGTGATGCTTGCATTTGCTATGTCAAAGAGAATATAAACCTAGAATATTTTATTCCTACCAAATGTGGGACATAATAGGTTAGCCTTAGATAAAGAGATGTTAGGTTTATTTCGCAACTACTTATAATTCATGAATATCGATGAAGGAATAGAATGAACTTATGATACTTTAAGGTTTTTGAATGAAATGAATGTAAAATGCATTGCATGTGAAATCTGGAAAGAAGTAAATAACCTAAGTGTAAACCCTAGGTTTTTATACAGAAAAGTACTATTCATTTCTGATAGTATGTGAAAGATAATATTAAAATGCCTATACTAAGAAATGTTATTTCGATCCTAAATCCAGACATATACTCCATATCATAGAACATGATTGATAAGAAAATTTAGTGAAAGCCAACAACATTAGTCTCTTCATTCATTTGGCAATCAGCCTATCAAATCATCTATCTTAAATTTTCCTTCTCTATAATATAGTACTATGCAGAAGACAGCATGGGGAAAAATACAGAGAAGATATTTAATCAATCATCTCACTTACTTAACCAACATTATACAAAATCATGCTTAGGTTATAAAATGAAACAATTACTTCTGTATGCTATTAACTGTAAATACTAAATCTACAAATGCATAAAATCATTTAACTGAAAATAAACAAGACAGAACAGTAGAACCTGGTGAATGGAGGAGAAACAATCAACCCAAGGAACGTGTTCCACCCAACTTATTCCTGAAGACAACCAAATTATTTGCCTTAGGACCCCCGAGCTTGTTCATTGAACCACTAGGAAGAAGAATCTGTAGAAGCTTTAGGTCATCCACTTGCAGCAGCAATTTGGATCATTCAGTCCTATAGACTTAGCAGTCAAAGAGACCTGCACCAGCACCTATAGTTCCCTTCTCATAATATTTTTAGTAGCCTCACAATGCACTTTCACTTAGCCTCCCTATTCGAATCTCTCCGTGATCACCTGATACACTTGAGGAATTATTTCTGCATAAAATAATGTAGAGCTCCCTATTCAATTCGAATTGCCTTATCTAGGATTCCTAAGCCCTTTTAGTGGTTAACCTGGTCATTAATGAGCTAACAACTTTGCTCCACCAACCTAGGGGATAATGACACAATTTTAGGGGTTGTTGTCCCATAACCAACAACTAGTGGTGGAGTGTAAATACTGACATCTGTCTCATTCCTTCTAACAGCTTCCATTCCTCCTAGTGGGTTAGTGAACACTCATTTAACAGTTCCCTTGGGTGTTTGTCTCCTATTTTAATTTATTAAATAACAATAATATTTTATTGCATCGAGAGGCGCTCTACAGCCCAGTATGGGGGAGATCTTGTGAGTCGAGTGTTTGTCGAGTTCGTCGAGTAACAAAATAATACAAAGTAAGCAAAAAAAGAATAATACAGAGTAAAAAGTAATAAATATTATGTCGGCCATAAACAAAAAAGAATAATACAAAGTAAAATGTAAATATGAGACTTAAACTAGAGACTTTAGAGCTTAGGATTAGGTGGTAAATATTATGGCGGCCATAAACAAAAAAGAACAATACAAAGTAAAAAGTAAATATGAGACTTCAACTAGAGACTTTACTTTTTACTTTTAATACAAAGTAAAAAGTAAATATGAGACTTTAGAGTGTTTGTCGAGTGTTTATCCAGTAACAAAATAATACAAAGTAAACAAAAAATAATAATACAAACTAAAAAGGAATAAATATTATGTTGGCCAAAAACAAAAAAGAATAATACAAAGTAAAAAGTAAATATGAGACTTAAACTAGAGACTTTAGAGCTTAGGATTAGGTGGCTCAGGTTTTGCACTCAAGGAGCTATTCAAGGAGAGGTTTGCACCTTAGGAGATCTGTTTCCTCTCGACGCTTGATAGAGCCTAGGATTTGGATCTAGGCTGGTTACAATCATCCTTGACCAGATTTGGTCATAATTACAAAACTTTTTAATTATAATTTAACATAATGTTTTTGCAAATAAAATAAATAGTCTCAAAATTTGGGTAGGTGACATAAGGTGTTGACATCAATGCCAAAGGGGGGTATTGTTGAACTTTGGTTGTCATTTATGTCAACTGATGTCAAAGAGGATTCAGTATTCATGTGCCATTTTGAAGAAATATATGAAAGCCACTTTGAAGAAGTATATTTCTGAGCCAGTTTAAAGAAGTATATGAAAGATACTTTGAATAACTATATGGATGTCAGTATGAAGAAGTATATCTAGAAGTGCATTCAATCTGAAGAATTGTGGTACAGGTGTAAGTCTCAAGTCCACCTAGTCATACTGCTTCAAGGTAAAATCCAAAGAGTTGGTTGGAAAAAAATTCGAGAGTGCATAAGAAAGCCAAAGAGTTGATTCGAAAAAGTTCAAGAGTGCGCAAGCAGCTTGGAACAAGAAGTGGTTGAACAATTATGCAAATCCTAGAAGCGTGCAAGAGTCACGAATCAGAAGAAGCTTTCAGTTGTTGAAGCATGCACAAGTACCAAAAAGAGTTATTTATTATTTTATTTTTAAATTTTTTGAAATGTTAGTTTTTTTGTTTTTTTTAATATTAGTTTTTAAAGTTTTTAAAAAAATTTAAATTTGTTATAAATTTTAAGCTTTTTTTAATATTGATTTTTTTTAATTTTGTTTTTTAAAATTTGTTGTTAAGTTTTTTTTGTTTTTTTCAATTTTATTAAAAAAAAATAGTTTCATATATAAAATAGTGGAAAATGCATTAAAAAAGTTAGAAAACTCTTTTCTTTTTCTTTTCTGTTTTACAAATTTTCCCTAAAAATGACTTATTTAAGATAAAAGTATAAAGAAAAAACTTCCAAAATTCATATTTTTTCATTCTATGTAGTTTTTAAAAGCCAAAAAAATTGAAAATGTATATATTTTTTCATTACAACTAGCTGCTAAATGTATTTTTTTGTGAAATTTGAAAAAAAGGCACTTGTAAATAAAATTTATAGTTTTTTTGTGACCAAGAAGTTTCAAAATGGCAAAAAAATGGCTCAAAATGAAAAATGATGCTACCAGTATACACACTTTCTGAAACGAAGATAAAACTAGTTACTAAAATTGACCCCTAAAGAAATGAGAACAATGTTGGGTTCTCATCAAGTTGTATAATATGTTAAGGAAGTATTGTACCACCATTCTTCCAAAGATAACCATTTCACTCATTGTGTTTGCTTATCATATGGGAAGCAACGAAGATAGCCTTCCAAACATCTGTTCACTACCTCAATTTTCCCATCAAATTAAGGATGATAAGATGAATTGTGAGCCAATTGGGTACCCAAACAATAGAACAATTTAGTCCAAAATTTTCTAGTGAAAATTGGATCTCTTTCACTTACAATAATCTTCGCATTTCCATGTAATTTATGAACTGTTTCCATAAAGGCTGCAGCTATTGTACTTGCATTAAAAGGGTGAGAGAGTGCACAAAAATGTGCAGACTTCGTGAGTCTATCAACAACCACCATAATAACATTATTTCCTTTTGACTTGGGTAGACATGTTATAAAATCCATTGAGACTTCCTCCCATCGTTGGCAAGGTATGTCTAATGGTTGTAGAAGACTTGGGGTCTTAACTACTTCAACCTTATTTTGTTGGAAAACCAAACATATGGCCACGAACCTTTCAATATCATATTAAAGACCTTCCCAAAAAAAATGCTTCTTTACCATGTGGTCATTTTTTAGGAATCTAGCGTGCCCACCTATAGCCGAGGTGTGTAATTCCGAGAGGGACTTTTGTTTGCGTTGGGATTTTTTGCATAAATATAAACAATCCTTATACCATAGTGAATCATTTTTCCACACAAAAGTATGTAATACACTAGGATCATTTTGTAGCTTTTGAATGAGCGTCCACATAGATGGGTCATTTTTTCATTCTTCCCTTGTTGTTACTACCTAATTAGATTGTAGGATGGAAATTGCATAAAGTAATGTCCCAACATCTTCATCTTTTTCTAGAAAGCGCATCTGCCACCACATTTTGTTTCCCTTTTCGATACATGATTTCAAAGTCATATCCCAACATCTTGGTTACCCATTTTTGTTGCTATTCCAAAGATAGTCTTTGTTCCAAGAAGTATTTAATACTATCATGATCTGTTTTGACCTTGAAGTGCCTACCTATTAGGTAAGGACGCCATTTCTTAAGAGCAGGTAGTATTGCACCAAGGATCTAAAAATTGCACCAAAGATAGCTTGGCATTTTTTCTAGGAAGTTTTTTAGTATCGATATCTGAAACCTTATGGAACAAAATTTATATCAAAAATTCCAAGATGACTTGTTTTGAAGAAACCAGTCCCGAGGAAAAAGCTCTGATACCAAATGTTATGCAACAAATTTCCAAAAAGAGCATGAAAAGACCATAAATAGATCAAGAAGAGTACTCCATGACTTTAACGAAGAAAATATATGAATAACCATCCTCTTCAAGGGGGAAACCTCCTTATACAATGTACTAAGTACACAAGACAAGACAAGACAATATACTCAAATGAAAATATATCCTTCCTATATATGGGAGATTAAGAGGTACATTTACAACTTACTCACCCAAGCTAGCATAATTAATATAACCATACTAATGACAATTAACATTAATGGACCAAAGCTGACATCAAAACTAATGTAATGCACCACAATATAGGGGGGAATGTGCCCATATTTAGGGCTTAACAAACCAACAGTCTAAAAGGAATAGAAGGAGGAAGAATAGGAAGAAGACATGAAAATAAAGGGGGCAGTCCACCTGCCTATGCAAGTCATTATTAGGACACCTATCTAGTCACTTCCAATCATACTGGAAACCTGCAACTAGCCTTTGGAGGTGATGTTGGGGGGGGAATTTTCGTCACTACAACTCATACTAAAAGTATGTCATCAACCTTTGTTAGTCATGTTGATGACATGTCATCAGTCACTGCAAATCATACTAGTGACAAGTCACCAGTCACTGCAAGACATACTGGTGAGCATAAACCAGTTGTTGTAAGTCATTCTGGGGGAAAATAGTCATTCAATGTGAGTCATGCTAGACATGTTGACACTATTGAGAAACCTAAGTGAATAGGATGCAAACCTAAGTTCCCTTTTAAGATTTTCAAGGTATATCCCCTTACTCACCTATGCCCTACTATTTCATAGGTACAAAGAGTGTGGTTTGAGTCTCGAGGATCTTCTTCTCTTGAGCAACCTGTGATTTCCCAACATCCTATTCAAAATTTGGTTGATCAAGTAATTGAGTCAATATAATCTCTGACTGATCCCACTCCTCCCTTGGAGAGTGTTGATGTTGAAAAGGTGATCCAGGTGGATATCGGTGGCGGCCCACCTCTTCCAACTGGCTCAAAACAGTCTTCTGGCAATTTTGGTAAATTACTATTTTTAGCAGTTTTTCGGGTCCTGAACTTCCGGAGCCATTTTGAGGCCCTAAACGACATTTTTTGGCGATTTGGGGGACCAAATGGTTGCCTCCGGCATGCATTTGGGCCCAGTCGAAAGTTGTAAATCTTGGATAGACCTTTCCAACGGGTTACCGAGCGCCCCAAACGGAGATCGCATGCAAAAGTTACGACCCCGGGAAGTTGATGTACTAACTTACCCAAACGGGGCCCACATGACTTTTGGCGCTTCATCTCCTAGGGTTAGGTTTTTGTATGTTTGGGATTCTTTCCCTCATGCTTATGATAAATAGGCCCTTTCGGCCTCTCTTTGTATTCATCTTGGCACGAATGAGCATAGCGGCCACATCTCTTCTCAGAGATAGCTACCACCATTCCAGCTATTGTATTTTACAGTCTGTTCTATTTCCGCTATTTAATAGAATATGTGTTTACTGTATCACTGTGTTATTTGCAATATATCTCTGTATATGATTCTGTATATGCTATCTTTTGTTTCGTTCCCACATAAATCCGGATCAGTGGTATCAGAGCGGTCTGCTCTTTGATTGTTTCTCGGTGCATGTCCCCGACGAGGTCAGGATACAGAGAGTTGGGTCTCGAACTAGTTTCACTTGGGGAAGACCACTCTCACCGCCCCAAACGGCCTCCCATGGCGGAAGAAAAGAGAGATGACGGAGCAGTAGATCCTATCAAGTTGTTGCTCGAGGAAGCCCTCGCGCGACAGAGGAACGAGATGATGGATAATTTCGCCCAAATCCTTCAACGCATGCCAACAGCGGCAAATGCACCCTCAACGAGCAGCCATTTCGGAGATACGACTCCCTTCAAGGTACAAGTTAATTTTGATATCCCTTTATTTGAAGGCGAAATCGATGCCGATGCTCTAGATAAATGGTTGAATCTACTAGAAGGGTATTTCTCTGTCCACAAATTTTCCGACAGGGAAAAGATCATCTTTGCGCTCCTTAAGGCCGTCCCCCATGTCAAAAATTGGTGGGAAACTTATTGTGAGCAAAACTCATCAGACGAATCTGGATTGTTTGAATATTCCAATCCCACTTGGGCCTCTTTTATAGATGCCGTCAAGGAACAATATTACCCTGTTGGAAACTATGATGACCAGTACACAAAATGGACCATTCTGCATCAAGAGAGGGACCAAACGGTGTCGGAGTACACCAACAAATTTCATACCTTGCGCACAAAGCTAGGTATCAAGGACTCCGAGCGGCACCTAGTACTGAAATATCGCAGTGGCCTACACCGGTACATCCGAACCGAGATGGATTTCCTGGAAATCTCTTCACTCGGATCCGCCTATCGATATGCTGTCAAAATTGAGCAGAAATTTCAGCAAAAGAACAAGCGTGACTTCGGACCTGCGCAGAAGCAGGGCAAGGGAAACTCTGGCTTGCAGAGCACGGGGCAGGAAAAGGACAACCAGTCTCAACCACAGGCGAAGAAGGGTAAAGAAAAGACAAAGAAGGACACCGGGAAGTGGTGCGAGTTCCACAAAAGCCCCTGGCACAACACTGATGATTGTCGCTCAAAACAGTCATTGGTGGCTGAGATCAAAGCTTCAGAATCAGATCCCAGTTTCGATTCTGACTCGGAACCTAATTTCACGGCCGCGCAAAAAGGGAAGCAGATCATTGATGCAGAACCCAGTGCCCTTGTTGCCACCACACAGATTCAGCCAGAGGAGCCTGAAGAGTCGGAGGCAGAGGAGCGCCTTTTCCACTCACAAATGTGGGTGAAGGGAATTCCCCTACACTTTGTTGTGGACAGCGGCAGCCAGAAGAACCTGATCTCAGAAGAAGTCATCAAGAGATTGGAGCTACCAATAACACCGCACCCACAACCATACACCATTGGATGGTTAAGCCAAGGACGAAGGATCCGTGTCAGTCACCAAAGTCACCTACCATATGGCATCAAGCCCTTCAAAGATGAGGTATTGTGTGATGTGGCCCCACTTGAAGTATGTGATGTTCTTTTAGGACAACCATATATGTGGAAGCATCATGCTGTATATGAATCACGACCTCGCAGTGTCATTGTCACTTTGGGAGGACAACTCTATCGGATACCAGAGATAGTTGCACCTACCCCAAACGAGCAGGGAAGAAAGATAATCTCCCACACTGGGAAATTTTCCCTATTCGCAATTGCCACTAAAGGTGAACATCAGATCGCGGAGACATCCACAACCTCTGCAGATTATCCTTCTACTCAGCAGAAACAAGAAAAACACAAAGTTAGTGCAGCATCGCCTATTCGGGTACCTCTACAGTGCAAGGCCACGCATTCAAGGGGCCCCTCCAAAAAGAAACCATCCACGCTGGTGCATACCAAGGATACCACAACAACCAAAACTGTTGAACAGCTCCAGCGCATCCATCAACAGCAATTACAACCCTCTGAAGATGTCAAAGTAAGGCAATCTTTCCACTTCAGCAAATGTCGCACCAAGAGCTCAACTCGACACACAGCTCGACATATGATAAGGGATTTAACGCAATGGAGACCATTTCTTCCTAAGGATGGAGGATTGATCCAGGTGGATATCGGTGGCGGCCCACCTCTTCCAACTGGCTCAAAACAGTCTTCTGGCAATTTTGGTAAATTACTATTTTTAGCAGTTTTTCGGGTCCTGAACTTCCGGAGCCATTTTGAGGCCCTAAACGACATTTTTTGGCGATTTGGGGGACCAAATGGTTGCCTCCGGCATCCATTTGGGCCTAGTCGAAAGTTGTAAATCTTGGATAGACCTTTCCAACGGGTTACCGAGCGCCCCAAACGGAGATCGCATGCAAAAGTTACGACCCCGGGAAGTTGATGTACTAACTTACCCAAACGGGGCCCACATGACTTTTGGCGCTTCATCTCCTAGGGTTAGGTTTTTGGATGTTTGGGATTCTTTCCCTCATGCTTATGATAAATAGGCCCTTTCGGCCTCTCTTTGTATTCATCTTGGCACGAATGAGCATAGCGGCCACATCTCTTCTCAGAGATAGCTACCACCATTCCAGCTATTGTATTTTACAGTCTGTTCTATTTCCGCTATTTAATAGAATATGTGTTTACTGTATCACTGTGTTATTTGCAATATATCTCTGTATATGATTCTGTATATGCTATCTTTTGTTTCGTTCCCACATAAATCCGGATCAGTGGTATCAGAGCGGTCTGCTCTTTGATTGTTTCTCGGTGCATGTCCCCGACGAGGTCAGGATACAGAGAGTTGGGTCTCGAACTAGTTTCACTTGGGGAAGACCACTCTCGCCGCCCCAAACGGCCTCCCATGGCGGAAGAAAAGAGAGATGACGGAGCAGTAGATCCTATCAAGTTGTTGCTCGAGGAAGCCCTCGCGCGACAGAGGAACGAGATGATGGATAATTTCGCCCAAATCCTTCAACGCATGCCAACAGCGGCAAATGCACCCTCAACGAGCAGCCATTTCGGAGATACGACTCCCTTCAAGGTACAAGTTAATTTTGATATCCCTTTATTTGAAGGCGAAATCGATGCCGATGCTCTAGATAAATGGTTGAATCTACTAGAAGGGTATTTCTCTATCCACAAATTATCCGACAGGGAAAAGATCATCTTTGCGCTCCTTAAGGCCGTCCCCCATGTCAAAAATTGGTGGGAAACTTATTGTGAGCAAAACTCATCAGACGAATCTGGATTGTTTGAATATTCCAATCCCACTTGGGCCTCTTTTATAGATGCCGTCAAGGAACAATATTACCCTGTTGGAAACTATGATGACCAGTACACAAAATGGACCATTCTGCATCAAGAGAGGGACCAAACGGTGTCGGAGTACACCAACAAATTTCATACCTTGCGCACAAAGCTAGGTATCAAGGACTCCGAGCGGCACCTAGTACTGAAATATCGCAGTGGCCTACACCGGTACATCCGAACCGAGATGGATTTCCTGGAAATCTCTTCACTCGGATCCGCCTATCGATATGCTGTCAAAATTGAGCAGAAATTTCAGCAAAAGAACAAGCGTGACTTCGGACCTGCGCAGAAGCAGGGCAAGGGAAACTCTGGCTTGCAGAGCACGGGGCAGGAAAAGGACAACCAGTCTCAACCACAGGCGAAGAAGGGTAAAGAAAAGACAAAGAAGGACACCGGGAAGTGGTGCGAGTTCCACAAAAGCCCCTGGCACAACACTGATGATTGTCGCTCAAAACAGTCATTGGTGGCTGAGATCAAAGCTTCAGAATCAGATCCCAGTTTCGATTCTGACTCGGAACCTAATTTCACGGCCGCACAAAAAGGGAAGCAGATCATTGATGCAGAACCCAGTGCCCTTGTTGCCACCACACAGATTCAGCCAGAGGAGCCTGAAGAGTCGGAGGCAGAGGAGCGCCTTTTCCACTCACAAATGTGGGTGAAGGGAATTCCCCTACACTTTGTTGTGGACAGCGGCAGCCAGAAGAACCTGATCTCAGAAGAAGTCATCAAGAGATTGGAGCTACCAATAACACCGCACCCACAACCATACACCATTGGATGGTTAAGCCAAGGACGAAGGATCCGTGTCAGTCACCAATGTCACCTACCATATGGCATCAAGCCCTTCAAAGATGAGGTATTGTGTGATGTGGCCCCACTTGAAGTATGTGATGTTCTTTTAGGACAACCATATATGTGGAAGCATCATGCTGTATATGAATCACGACCTCGCAGTGTCATTGTCACTTTGGGAGGACAACTCTATCGGATACCAGAGATAGTTGCACCTACCCCAAACGAGCAGGGAAGAAAGATAATCTCCCACACTGGGAAATTTTCCCTATTCGCAATTGCCACTAAAGGTGAACATCAGATCGCGGAGACATCCACAACCTCTGCAGATTATCTTTCTACTCAGCAGAAACAAGAAAAACACAAAGTTAGTGCAGCATCGCCTATTCGGGTACCTCTACAGTGCAAGGCCACGCATTCAAGGGGCCCCTCCAAAAAGAAACCATCCACGCTGGTGCATACCAAGGATACCACAACAACCAAAACTGTTGAACAGCTCCAGCGCATCCATCAACAGCAATTACAACCCTCTGAAGATGTCAAAGTAAGGCAATCTTTCCACTTCAGCAAATGTCGCACCAAGAGCTCAACTCGACACACAGCTCGACATATGATAAGGGATTTAACGCAATGGAGACCATTGCTTCCTAAGGATGGAGGATTGATCCAGGTGGATATCGGTGGCGGCCCACCTCTTCCAACTGGCTCAAAACAGTCTTCTGGCAATTTTGGTAAATTACTATTTTTAGCAGTTTTTCGGGTCCTGAACTTCCGGAGCCATTTTGAGGCCCTAAACGACATTTTTTGGCGATTTGGGGGACCAAATGGTTGCCTTCGGCATCCATTTGGGCCCAGTCGAAAGTTGTAAATCTTGGATAGACCTTTCCAACGGGTTACCGAGCGCCCCAAACGGAGATCGCATGCAAAAGTTACGACCCCGGGAAGTTGATGTACTAACTTACCCAAACGGGGCCCACATGACTTTTGGCGCTTCATCTCCTAGGGTTAGGTTTTTGGATGTTTGGGATTCTTTCCCTCATGCTTATGATAAATAGGCCCTTTCGGCCTCTCTTTGTATTCATCTTGGCACGAATGAGCATAGCGGCCACATCTCTTCTCAGAGATAGCTACCACCATTCCAGCTATTGTATTTTACAGTCTGTTCTATTTCCGCTATTTAATAGAATATGTGTTTACTGTATCACTGTGTTATTTGCAATATATCTCTGTATATGATTCTGTATATGCTATCTTTTGTTTCGTTCCCACATAAATCCGGATCAGTGGTATCAGAGCGGTCTGCTCTTTGATTGTTTCTCGGTGCATGTCCCCGACGAGGTCAGGATACAGAGAGTTGGGTCTCGAACTAGTTTCACTTGGGGAAGACCACTCTCGCCGCCCCAAACGGCCTCCCATGGCGGAAGAAAAGAGAGATGACGGAGCAGTAGATCCTATCAAGTTGTTGCTCGAGGAAGCCCTCGCGCGACAGAGGAACGAGATGATGGATAATTTCGCCCAAATCCTTCAACGCATGCCAACAGCGGCAAATGCACCCTCAACGAGCAGCCATTTCGGAGATACGACTCCCTTCAAGGTACAAGTTAATTTTGATATCCCTTTATTTGAAGGCGAAATCGATGCCGATGCTCTAGATAAATGGTTGAATCTACTAGAAGGGTATTTCTCTGTCCACAAATTTTCCGACAGGGAAAAGATCATCTTTGCGCTCCTTAAGGCCGTCCCCCATGTCAAAAATTGGTGGGAAACTTATTGTGAGCAAAACTCATCAGACGAATCTGGATTGTTTGAATATTCCAATCCCACTTGGGCCTCTTTTATAGATGCCGTCAAGGAACAATATTACCCTGTTGGAAACTATGATGACCAGTACACAAAATGGACCATTCTGCATCAAGAGAGGGACCAAACGGTGTCGGAGTACACCAACAAATTTCATACCTTGCGCACAAAGCTAGGTATCAAGGACTCCGAGCGGCACCTAGTACTGAAATATCGCAGTGGCCTACACCGGTACATCCGAACCGAGATGGATTTCCTGGAAATCTCTTCACTCGGATCCGCCTATCGATATGCTGTCAAAATTGAGCAGAAATTTCAGCAAAAGAACAAGCGTGACTTCGGACCTGCGCAGAAGCAGGGCAAGGGAAACTCTGGCTTGCAGAGAACGGGGCAGGAAAAGGACAACCAGTCTCAACCACAGGCGAAGAAGGGTAAAGAAAAGACAAAGAAGGACACCGGGAAGTGGTGCGAGTTCCACAAAAGCCCCTGGCACAACACTGATGATTGTCGCTCAAAACAGTCATTGGTGGCTGAGATCAAAGCTTCAGAATCAGATCCCAGTTTCGATTCTGACTCGGAACCTAATTTCACGGCCGCACAAAAAGGGAAGCAGATCATTGATGCAGAACCCAGTGCCCTTGTTGCCACCACACAGATTCAGCCAGAGGAGCCTGAAGAGTCGGAGGCAGAGGAGCGCCTTTTCCACTCACAAATGTGGGTGAAGGGAATTCCCCTACACTTTGTTGTGGACAGCGGCAGCCAGAAGAACCTGATCTCAGAAGAAGTCATCAAGAGATTGGAGCTACCAATAACACCGCACCCACAACCATACACCATTGGATGGTTAAGCCAAGGACGAAGGATCCGTGTCAGTCACCAATGTCACCTACCATATGGCATCAAGTCCTTCAAAGATGAGGTATTGTGTGATGTGGCCCCACTTGAAGTATGTGATGTTCTTTTAGGACAACCATATATGTGGAAGCGTCATGCTGTATATGAATCACGACCTCGCAGTGTCATTGTCACTTTGGGAGGACAACTCTATCGGATACCAGAGATAGTTGCACCTACCTCAAACGAGCAGGGAAGAAAGATAATCTCCCACACTGGGAAATTTTCCCTATTCGCAATTTCCACTAAAGGTGAACATCAGATCGCGGAGACATCCACAACCTCTGCAGATTATCCTTCTACTCAGCAGAAACAAGAAAAACACAAAGTTAGTGCAGCATCGCCTATTCGGGTACCTCTACAGTGCAAGGCCACGCATTCAAGGGGCCCCTCCAAAAAGAAACCATCCACGCTGGTGCATACCAAGGATACCACAACAACCAAAACTGTTGAACAGCTCCAGCGCATCCATCAACAGCAATTACAACCCTCTGAAGATGTCAAAGTAAGGCAATCTTTCCACTTCAGCAAATGTCGCACCAAGAGCTCAACTCGACACACAGCTCGACATATGATAAGGGATTTAACGCAATGGAGACCATTGCTTCCTAAGGATGGAGGATTGATCCAGGTGGATATCGGTGGCGGCCCACCTCTTCCAACTGGCTCAAAACAGTCTTCTGGCAATTTTGGTAAATTACTATTTTTAGCAGTTTTTCGGGTCCTGAACTTCCGGAGCCATTTTGAGGCCCTAAACGACATTTTTTGGCGATTTGGGGGACCACCCGGCATCCATTTGGGCCCATTCGAAAGTTGTAAATCTTGGATAGACCTTTCCAACGGGTTACCGAGCGCCCCAAACGGAGATCGCATGCAAAAGTTACGACCCCAGGAAGTTGATGTACTAACTTACCCAAACGGGGCCCACATGACTTTTGGCGCTTCATCTCCTAGGGTTAGGTTTTTGGATGTTTGGGATTCTTTCCCTCATGCTTATGATAAATAGGCCCTTTCGGCCTCTCTTTGTATTCATCTTGGCACGAATGAGCATAGCGGCCACATCTCTTCTCAGAGATAGCTACCACCATTCCAGCTATTGTATTTTACAGTCTGTTCTATTTCCGCTATTTAATAGAATATGTGTTTACTGTATCACTGTGTTATTTGCAATATATCTCTGTATATGATTCTGTATATGCTATCTTTTGTTTCGTTCCCACATAAATCCGGATCAGTGGTATCAGAGCGGTCTGCTCTTTGATTGTTTCTCGGTGCATGTCCCCGACGAGGTCAGGATACAGAGAGTTGGGTCTCGAACTAGTTTCACTTGGGGAAGACCACTCTCGCCGCCCCAAACGGCCTCCCATGGCGGAAGAAAAGAGAGATGACGGAGCAGTAGATCCTATCAAGTTGTTGCTCGAGGAAGCCCTCGCGCGACAGAGGAACGAGATGATGGATAATTTCGCCCAAATCCTTCAACGCATGCCAACAGCGGCAAATGCACCCTCAACGAGCAGCCATTTCGGAGATACGACTCCCTTCAAGGTACAAGTTAATTTTGATATCCCTTTATTTGAAGGCGAAATCGATGCCGATGCTCTAGATAAATGGTTGAATCTACTAGAAGGGTATTTCTCTGTCCACAAATTTTCCGACAGGGAAAAGATCATCTTTGCGCTCCTTAAGGCCGTCCCCCATGTCAAAAATTGGTGGGAAACTTATTGTGAGCAAAACTCATCAGACGAATCTGGATTGTTTGAATATTCCAATCCCACTTGGGCCTCTTTTATAGATGCCGTCAAGGAACAATATTACCCTGTTGGAAACTATGATGACCAGTACACAAAATGGACCATTCTGCATCAAGAGAGGGACCAAACGGTGTCGGAGTACACCAACAAATTTCATACCTTGTGCACAAAGCTAGGTATCAAGGACTCCGAGCGGCACCTAGTACTGAAATATCGCAGTGGCCTACACCGGTACATCCGAACCGAGATGGATTTCCTGGAAATCTCTTCACTCGGATCCTCCTATCGATATGATGTCAAAATTGAGCAGAAATTTCAGCAAAAGAACAAGCGTGACTTCGGACCTGCGCAGAAGCAGGGCAAGGGAAACTCTGGCTTGCAGAGCACGGGGCAGGAAAAGGACAACCAGTCTCAACCATAGGCGAAGAAGGGTAAAGAAAAGACAAAGAAGGACACCGGGAAGTGGTGCGAGTTCCACAAAAGCCCCTGGCACAACACTGATGATTGTCGCTCAAAACATTCATTGGTGGCTGAGATCAAAGCTTCAGAATCAGATCCCAGTTTCGATTCTGACTCGGAACCTAATTTCACGGCCGCGCAAAAAGGGAAGCAGATCATTGATGCAGAACCCAGTGCCCTTGTTGCCACCACACAGATTCTGCCAGAGGAGCCTGAAGAGTCGGAGGCAGAGGAGCGCCTTTTCCACTCACAAATGTGGGTGAAGGGAATTCCCCTACACTTTGTTGTGGACAGCGGCAGCCAGAAGAACCTGATCTCAGAAGAAGTCATCAAGAGATTGGAGCTACCAATAACACCGCACCCACAACCATACACCATTGGATGGTTAAGCCAAGGACGAAGGATCCGTGTCAGTCACCAATGTCACCTACCATATGGCATCAAGCCCTTCAAAGATGAGGTATTGTGTGATGTGGCCCCACTTGAAGTATGTGATGTTCTTTTAGGACAACCATATATGTGGAAGCGTCATGCTGTATATGAATCACGACCTCGCAGTGTCATTGTCACTTTGGGAGGACAACTCTATCGGATACCAGAGATAGTTGCACCTACCCCAAACGAGCAGGGAAGAAAGATAATCTCCCACACTGGGAAATTTTCCCTATTCGCAATTGCCACTAAAGGTGAACATCAGATCGCGGAGACATCCACAACCTCTGCAGATTATCCTTCTACTCAGCAGAAACAAGAAAAACACAAAGTTAGTGCAGCATCGCCTATTCGGGTACCTCTACAGTGCAAGGCCACGCATTCAAGGGGCCCCTCCAAAAAGAAACCATCCACGCTGGTGCATACCAAGGATACCACAACAACCAAAACTGTTGAACAGCTCCAGCGCATCCATCAACAGCAATTACAACCCTCTGAAGATGTCAAAGTAAGGCAATCTTTCCACTTCAGCAAATGTCGCACCAAGAGCTCAACTCGACACACAGCTCGACATATGATAAGGGATTTAACGCAATGGAGACCATTGCTTCCTAAGGATGGAGGATTGATCCAGGTGGATATCGGTGGCGGCCCACCTCTTCCAACTGGCTCAAAACAGTCTTCTGGCAATTTTGGTAAATTACTATTTTTAGCAGTTTTTCGGGTCCTGAACTTCCGGAGCCATTTTGAGGCCCTAAACGACATTTTTTGGCGATTTGGGGAACCAAATGGTTACCTCCGGCATCCATTTGGGCCTAGTCGAAAGTTGTAAATCTTGGATAGACCTTTCCAACGGGTTACCGAGCGCCCCCAAACGGAGATCGCATGCAAAAGTTACGACCCCGGGAAGTTGATGTACTAACTTACCCCAAACGGGGCCCACATGACTTTTGGCGCTTCATCTCCTAGGGGTTAGGTTTTTGGATGTTTGGGATTCTTTCCCTCATGCTTATGATAAATAGGCCCTTTCGGCCTCTCTTTGTATTCATCTTGGCACGAATGAGCATAGCGGCCACATCTCTTCTCAGAGATAGCTACCACCATTCCAGCTATTGTATTTTACAGTCTGTTCTATTTCCGCTATTTAATAGAATATGTGTTTACTGTATCACTGTGTTATTTGCAATATATCTCTGTATATGATTCTGTATATGCTATCTTTTGTTTAGTTCCCACATAAATCCGGATCAGTGGTATCAGAGCGGTCTGCTCTTTGATTGTTTCTCGGTGCATGTCCCCGACGAGGTCAGGATACAGAGAGTTGGGTCTCGAACTAGTTTCACTTGGGAAGACCACTCTCGCCGCCCCAAACGGCCTCCCATGGCGGAAGAAAAGAGAGATGACGGAGCAGTAGATCCTATCAAGTTGTTGCTCGAGGAAGCCCTCGCGCGACAGAGGAACGAGATGATGGATAATTTCGCCCAAATCCTTCAACGCATGCCAACAGCGGCAAATGCACCCTCAACGAGCAGCCATTTCGGAGATACGACTCCCTTCAAGGTACAAGTTAATTTTGATATCCCTTTATTTGAAGGCGAAATTGATGCCGATGCTCTAGATAAATGGTTGAATCTACTAGAAGGGTATTTCTCTGTCCACAAATTTTCCGACAGGGAAAAGATCATCTTTGCGCTCCTTAAGGCCGTCCCCCCATGTCAAAAATTGGTGGGAAACTTATTGTGAGCAAAACTCATCAGACGAATCTGGATTGTTTGAATATTCCAATCCCACTTGGGCCTCTTTTATAGATGCCGTCAAGGAACAATATTACCCCTGTTGGAAACTATGATGACCAGTACACAAAATGGACCATTCTGCATCAAGAGAGGGACCAAACGGTGTCGGAGTACACCAACAAATTTCATACCTTGCGCACAAAGCTAGGTATCAAGGACTCCGAGCGGCACCTAGTACTGAAATATCGCAGTGGCCTACACCGGTACATCCGAACCGAGATGGATTTCCTGGAAATCTCTTCACTCGGATCCGCCTATCGATATGCTGTCAAAATTGAGCAGAAATTTCAGCAAAAGAACAAGCGTGACTTCGGACCTGCGCAGAAGCAGGGCAAGGGAAACTCTGGCTTGCAGAGCACGGGGCAGGAAAAGGACAACCAGTCTCAACCACAGGCGAAGAAGGGTAAAGAAAAGACAAAGAAGGACACCGGGAAGTGGTGCGAGTTCCACAAAAGCCCCTGGCACAACACTGATGATTGTCGCTCAAAACAGTCATTGGTGGCTGAGATCAAAGCTTCAGAATCAGATCCCAGTTTCGATTCTGACTCGGAACCTAATTTCACGGCCCGCGCAAAAAGGGAAGCAGATCATTGATGCAGAACCCAGTGCCCTTGTTGCCACCACACAGATTCAGCCAGAGGAGCCTGAAGAGTCGAAGGCAGAGGAGCGCCTTTTCCACTCACAAATGTGGGTGAAGGGAATTCCCCTACACTTTGTTGTGGACAGCGGCAGCCAGAAGAACCTGATCTCAGAAGAAGTCATCAAGAGATTGGAGCTACCAATAACACCGCACCCACAACCATACACCATTGGATGGTTAAGCCAAGGACGAAGGATCCGTGTCAGTCACCAATGTCACCTACCATATGGCATCAAGCCCTTCAAAGATGAGGTATTGTGTGATGTGGCCCCACTTGAAGTATGTGATGTTCTTTTAGGACAACCATATATGTGGAAGCATCATGCTGTATATGAATCACGACCTCGCAGTGTCATTGTCACTTTGGGAGGACAACTCTATCGGATACCAGAGATAGTTGCACCTACCCCAAACGAGCAGGGAAGAAAGATAATCTCCCACACTGGGAAATTTTCCCTATTCGCAATTGCCACTAAAGGTGAACATCAGATCGCGGAGACATCCACAACCTCTGCAGATTATCCTTCTACTCAGCAGAAACAAGAAAAACACAAAGTTAGTGCAGCATCGCCTATTCGGGTACCTCTACAGTGCAAGGCCACGCATTCAAGGGGCCCCTCCAAAAAGAAACCATCCACGCTGGTGCATACCAAGGATACCACAACAACCAAAACTGTTGAACAGCTCCAGCGCATCCATCAACAGCAATTACAACCCTCTGAAGATGTCAAAGTAAGGCAATCTTTCCACTTCAGCAAATGTCGCACCAAGAGCTCAACTCGACACACAGCTCGACATATGATAAGGGATTTAACGCAATGGAGACCATTTCTTCCTAAGGATGGAGGATTGATCCAGGTGGATATCGGTGGCGGCCCACCTCTTCCAACTGGCTCAAAACAGTCTTCTGGCAATTTTGGTAAATTACTATTTTTAGCAGTTTTTCGGGTCCTGAACTTCCGGAGCCATTTTGAGGCCCTAAACGACATTTTTTTGGCGATTTGGGGGACCAAATGGTTGCCTCCGGCATCCATTTGGGCCTAGTCGAAAGTTGTAAATCTTGGATAGACCTTTCCAACGGGTTACCGAGCGCCCCAAACGGAGATCGCATGCAAAAGTTACGACCCCAGGAAGTTGATGTACTAACTTACCCAAACGGGGCCCACATGACTTTTGGCGCTTCATCTCCTAGGGTTAGGTTTTTGGATGTTTGGGATTCTTTCCCTCATGCTTATGATAAATAGGCCCTTTCGGCCTCTCTTTGTATTCATCTTGGCACGAATGAGCATAGCGGCCACATCTCTTCTCAGAGATAGCTACCACCATTCCAGCTATTGTATTTTACAGTCTGTTCTATTTCCGCTATTTAATAGAATATGTGTTTACTGTATCACTGTGTTATTTGCAATATATCTCTGTATATGATTCTGTATATGCTATCTTTTGTTTAGTTCCCACATAAATCCGGATCAGTGGTATCAGAGCGGTCTGCTCTTTGATTGTTTCTCGGTGCATGTCCCCGACGAGGTCAGGATACAGAGAGTTGGGTCTCGAACTAGTTTCACTTGGGGAAGACCACTCTCGCCGCCCCAAACGGCCTCCCATGGCGGAAGAAAAGAGAGATGACGGAGCAGTAGATCCTATCAAGTTGTTGCTCGAGGAAGCCCTCGCGCGACAGAGGAACGAGATGATGGATAATTTCGCCCAAATCCTTCAACGCATGCCAACAGCGGCAAATGCACCCTCAACGAGCAGCCATTTCGGAGATACGACTCCCTTCAAGGTACAAGTTAATTTTGATATCCCTTTATTTGAAGGCGAAATCGATGCCGATGCTCTAGATAAATGGTTGAATCTACTAGAAGGGTATTTCTCTGTCCACAAATTTTCCGACAGGGAAAAGATCATCTTTGCGCTCCTTAAGGCCGTCCCCCATGTCAAAAATTGGTGGGAAACTTATTGTGAGCAAAACTCATCAGACGAATCTGGATTGTTTGAATATTCCAATCCCACTTGGGCCTCTTTTATAGATGCCGTCAAGGAACAATATTACCCTGTTGGAAACTATGATGACCAGTACACAAAATGGACCATTCTGCATCAAGAGAGGGACCAAACGGTGTCGGAGTACACCAACAAATTTCATACCTTGCGCACAAAGCTAGGTATCAAGGACTCCGAGCGGCACCTAGTACTGAAATATCGCAGTGGCCTACACCGGTACATCCGAACCGAGATGGATTTCCTGGAAATCTCTTCACTCGGATCCGCCTATCGATATGCTGTCAAAATTGAGCAGAAATTTCAGCAAAAGAACAAGCGTGACTTCGGACCTGCGCAGAAGCAGGGCAAGGGAAACTCTGGCTTGCAGAGCACGGGGCAGGAAAAGGACAACCAGTCTCAACCACAGGCGAAGAAGGGTAAAGAAAAGACAAAGAAGGACACCGGGAAGTGGTGCGAGTTCCACAAAAGCCCCTGGCACAACACTGATGATTGTCGCTCAAAACAGTCATTGGTGGCTGAGATCAAAGCTTCAGAATCAGATCCCAGTTTCGATTCTGACTCGGAACCTAATTTCACGGCCGCGCAAAAAGGGAAGCAGATCATTGATGCAGAACCCAGTGCCCTTGTTGCCACCACACAGATTCAGCCAGAGGAGCCTAAAGAGTCGGAGGCAGAGGAGCGCCTTTTCCACTCACAAATGTGGGTGAAGGGAATTCCCCTACACTTTGTTGTGGACAGCGGCAGCCAGAAGAACCTGATCTCAGAAGAAGTCATCAAGAGATTGGAGCTACCAATAACACCGCACCCACAACCATACACCATTGGATGGTTAAGCCAAGGACGAAGGATCCGTGTCAGTCACCAATGTCACCTACCATATGGCATCAAGCCCTTCAAAGATGAGGTATTGTGTGATGTGGCCCCACTTGAAGTATGTGATGTTCTTTTAGGACAACCATATATGTGGAAGCATCATGCTGTATATGAATCACGACCTCGCAGTGTCATTGTCACTTTGGGAGGACAACTCTATCGGATACCAGAGATAGTTGCACCTACCCCAAACGAGCAGGGAAGAAAGATAATCTCCCACACTGGGAAATTTTCCCTATTCGCAATTGCCACTAAAGGTGCACATCAGATCGCGGAGACATCCACAACCTCTGCAGATTATCCTTCTACTCAGCAGAAACAAGAAAAACACAAAGTTAGTGCAGCATCGCCTATTCGGGTACCTCTACAGTGCAAGGCCACGCATTAAAGGGGCCCCTCCAAAAAGAAACCATCCACGCTGGTGCATACCAAGGATACCACAACAACCAAAACTGTTGAACAGCTCCAGCGCATCCATCAACAGCAATTACAACCCTCTGAAGATGTCAAAGTAAGGCAATCTTTCCACTTCAGCAAATGTCGCACCAAGAGCTCAACTCGACACACAGCTCGACATATGATAAGGGATTTAACGCAATGGAGACCATTTCTTCCTAAGGATGGAGGATTGATCCAGGTGGATATCGGTGGCGGCCCACCTCTTCCAACTGGCTCAAAACAGTCTTCTGGCAATTTTGGTAAATTACTATTTTTAGCAGTTTTTCGGGTCCTGAACTTCCGGAGCCATTTTGAGGCCCTAAACGACATTTTTTGGCGATTTGGGGGACCAAATGGTTGCCTCCGGCATCCATTTGGGCTTAGTCGAAAGTTGTAAATCTTGGATAGACCTTTCCAACGGGTTACCGAGCGCCCCAAACGGAGATCGCATGCAAAAGTTACGACCCCGGGAAGTTGATGTACTAACTTACCCAAACGGGGCCCACATGACTTTTGGCGCTTCATCTCCTAGGGTTAGGTTTTTGGATGTTTGGGATTCTTTCCCTCATGCTTATGATAAATAGGCCCTTTCGGCCTCTCTTTGTATTCATCTTGGCACGAATGAGCATAGCGGCCACATCTCTTCTCAGAGATAGCTACCACCATTCCAGCTATTGTATTTTACAGTCTGTTCTATTTCCGCTATTTAATAGAATATGTGTTTACTGTATCACTGTGTTATTTGCAATATATCTCTGTATATGATTCTGTATATGCTATCTTTTGTTTCGTTCCCACATAAATCCGGATCAGTGGTATCAGAGCGGTCTGCTCTTTGATTGTTTCTCGGTGCATGTCCCCGACGAGGTCAGGATACAGAGAGTTGGGTCTCGAACTAGTTTCACTTGGGGAAGACCACTCTCGCCGCCCCAAACGGCCTCCCATGGCGGAAGAAAAGAGAGATGACGGAGCAGTAGATCCTATCAAGTTGTTGCTCGAGGAAGCCCTCGCGCGACAGAGGAACGAGATGATGGATAATTTCGCCCAAATCCTTCAACGCATGCCAACAGCGGCAAATGCACCCTCAACGAGCAGCCATTTCGGAGATACGACTCCCTTCAAGGTACAAGTTAATTTTGATATCCCTTTATTTGAAGGCGAAATCGATGCCGATGCTCTAGATAAATGGTTGAATCTACTAGAAGGGTATTTCTCTGTCCACAAATTTTCCGACAGGGAAAAGATCATCTTTGCGCTCCTTAAGGCCGTCCCCCATGTCAAAAATTGGTGGGAAACTTATTGTGAGCAAAACTCATCAGACGAATCTGGATTGTTTGAATATTCCAATCCCACTTGGGCCTCTTTTATAGATGCCGTCAAGGAACAATATTACCCTGTTGGAAACTATGATGACCAGTACACAAAATGGACCATTCTGCATCAAGAGAGGGACCAAACGGTGTCGGAGTACACCAACAAATTTCATACCTTGCGCACAAAGCTAGGTATCAAGGACTCCGAGCGGCACCTAGTACTGAAATATCGCAGTGGCCTACACCGGTACATCCGAACCGAGATGGATTTCCTGGAAATCTCTTCACTCGGATCCGCCTATCGATATGCTGTCAAAATTGAGCAGAAATTTCAGCAAAAGAACAAGCGTGACTTCGGACCTGCGCAGAAGCAGGGCAAGGGAAACTCTGGCTTGCAGAGCACGGGGCAGGAAAAGGACAACCAGTCTCAACCACAGGCGAAGAAGGGTAAAGAAAAGACAAAGAAGGACACCGGGAAGTGGTGCGAGTTCCACAAAAGCCCCTGGCACAACACTGATGATTGTCGCTCAAAACAGTCATTGGTGGCTGAGATCAAAGCTTCAGAATCAGATCCCAGTTTCGATTCTGACTCGGAACCTAATTTCACGGCCGCGCAAAAAGGGAAGCAGATCATTGATGCAGAACCCAGTGCCCTTGTTGCCACCACACAGATTCAGCCAGAGGAGCCTGAAGAGTCGGAGGCAGAGGAGCGCCTTTTCCACTCACAAATGTGGGTGAAGGGAATTCCCCTACACTTTGTTGTGGACAGCGGCAGCCAGAAGAACCTGATCTCAGAAGAAGTCATCAAGAGATTGGAGCTACCAATAACACCGCACCCACAACCATACACCATTGGATGGTTAAGCCAAGGACGAAGGATCCGTGTCAGTCACCAATGTCACCTACCATATGGCATCAAGCCCTTCAAAGATGAGGTATTGTGTGATGTGGCCCCACTTGAAGTATGTGATGTTCTTTTAGGACAACCATATATGTGGAAGCATCATGCTGTATATGAATCACGACCTCGCAGTGTCATTGTCACTTTGGGAGGACAACTCTATCGGATACCAGAGATAGTTGCACCTACCCCAAACGAGCAGGGAAGAAAGATAATCTCCCACACTGGGAAATTTTCCCTATTCGCAATTGCCACTAAAGGTGAACATCAGATCGCGGAGACATCCACAACCTCTGCAGATTATCCTTCTACTCAGCAGAAACAAGAAAAACACAAAGATAGTGCAGCATCGCCTATTCGGGTACCTCTACAGTGCAAGGCCACGCATTCAAGGGGCCCCTCCAAAAAGAAACCATCCACGCTGGTGCATACCAAGGATACCACAACAACCAAAACTGTTGAACAGCTCCAGCGCATCCATCAACAGCAATTACAACCCTCTGAAGATGTCAAAGTAAGGCAATCTTTCCACTTCAGCAAATGTCGCACCAAGAGCTCATCTCGACACACAGCTCGACATATGATAAGGGATTTAACGCAATGGAGACCATTGCTTCCTAAGGATGGAGGATTGATCCAGGTGGATATCGGTGGCGGCCCACCTCTTCCAACTGGCTCAAAACAGTCTTCTGGCAATTTTGGTAAATTACTATTTTTAGCAGTTTTTCGGGTCCTGAACTTCCGGAGCCATTTTGAGGCCCTAAACGACATTTTTTGGCGATTTGGGGGACCAAATGGTTGCCTCAGGCATCCATTTGGGCCCAGTCGAAAGTTGTAAATCTTGGATAGACCTTTCCAACGGGTTACCGAGCGCCCCAAACGGAGATCGCATGCAAAAGTTACGACCCCGGGAAGTTGATGTACTAACTTACCCAAACGGGGCCCACATGACTTTTGGCGCTTCATCTCCTAGGGTTAGGTTTTTGGATGTTTGGGATTCTTTCCCTCATGCTTATGATAAATAGGCCCTTTCGGCCTCTCTTTGTATTCATCTTGGCACGAATGAGCATAGCGGCCACATCTCTTCTCAGAGATAGCTACCACCATTCCAGCTATTGTATTTTACAGTCTGTTCTATTTCCGCTATTTAATAGAATATGTGTTTACTGTATCACTGTGTTATTTGCAATATATCTCTGTATATGATTCTGTATATGCTATCTTTTGTTTCGTTCCCACATAAATCCGGATCAGTGGTATCAGAGCGGTCTGCTCTTTGATTGTTTCTCGGTGCATGTCCCCGACGAGGTCAGGATACAGAGAGTTGGGTCTCGAACTAGTTTCACTTGGGGAAGACCACTCTCGCCGCCCCAAACGGCCTCCCATGGCGGAAGAAAAGAGAGATGACGGAGCAGTAGATCCTATCAAGTTGTTGCTCGAGGAAGCCCTCGCGCGACAGAGGAACGAGATGATGGATAATTTCGCCCAAATCCTTCAACGCATGCCAACAGCGGCAAATGCACCCTCAACGAGCAGCCATTTCGGAGATACGACTCCCTTCAAGGTACAAGTTAATTTTGATATCCCTTTATTTGAATGCGAAATCGATGTCGATGCTCTAGATAAATGGTTGAATCTACTAGAAGGGTATTTCTCTGTCCACAAATTTTCCGACAGGGAAAAGATCATCTTTGCGCTCCTTAAGGCCGTCCCCCATGTCAAAAATTGGTGGGAAACTTATTGTGAGCAAAACTCATCAGACGAATCTGGATTGTTTGAATATTCCAATCCCACTTGGGCCTCTTTTATAGATGCCGTCAAGGAACAATATTACCCTGTTGGAAACTATGATGACCAGTACACAAAATGGACCATTCTGCATCAAGAGAGGGACCAAACGGTGTCGGAGTACACCAACAAATTTCATACCTTGCGCACAAAGCTAGGTATCAAGGACTCCGAGCGGCACCTAGTACTGAAATATCGCAGTGGCCTACACCGGTACATCCGAACCGAGATGGATTTCCTGGAAATCTCTTCACTCGGATCCGCCTATCGATATGCTGTCAAAATTGAGCAGAAATTTCAGCAAAAGAACAAGCGTGACTTCGGACCTGCGCAGAAGCAGGGCAAGGGAAACTCTGGCTTGCAGAGCACGGGGCAGGAAAAGGACAACCAGTCTCAACCACAGGCGAAGAAGGGTAAAGAAAAGACAAAGAAGGACACCGGGAAGTGGTGCGAGTTCCACAAAAGCCCCTGGCACAACACTGATGATTGTCGCTCAAAACAGTCATTGGTGGCTGAGATCAAAGCTTCAGAATCAGATCCCAGTTTCGATTCTGACTCGGAACCTAATTTCACGGCCGCACAAAAAGGGAAGCAGATCATTGATGCAGAACCCAGTGCCCTTGTTGCCACCACACAGATTCAGCCAGAGGAGCCTGAAGAGTCGGAGGCAGAGGAGCGCCTTTTCCACTCACAAATGTGGGTGAAGGGAATTCCCCTACACTTTGTTGTGGACAGCGGCAGCCAGAAGAACCTGATCTCAGAAGAAGTCATCAAGAGATTGGAGCTACCAATAACACCGCACCCACAACCATACACCATTGGATGGTTAAGCCAAGGACGAAGGATCCGTGTCAGTCACCAATGTCACCTACCATATGGCATCAAGCCCTTCAAAGATGAGGTATTGTGTGATGTGGCCCCACTTGAAGTATGTGATGTTCTTTTAGGACAACCATATATGTGGAAGCATCATGCTGTATATGAATCACGACCTCGCAGTGTCATTGTCACTTTGGGAGGACAACTCTATCGGATACCAGAGATAGTTGCACCTACCCCAAACGAGCAGGGAAGAAAGATAATCTCCCACACTGGGAAATTTTCCCTATTCGCAATTGCCACTAAAGGTGAACATCAGATCGCGGAGACATCCACAACCTCTGCAGATTATCCTTCTACTCAGCAGAAACAAGAAAAACACAAAGTTAGTGCAGCATCGCCTATTCGGGTACCTCTACAGTGCAAGGCCACGCATTCAAGGGGCCCCTCCAAAAAGAAACCATCCACGCTGGTGCATACCAAGGATACCACAACAACCAAAACTGTTGAACAGCTCCAGCGCATCCATCAACAGCAATTACAACCCTCTGAAGATGTCAAAGTAAGGCAATCTTTCCACTTCAGCAAATGTCGCACCAAGAGCTCAACTCGACACACAGCTCGACATATGATAAGGGATTTAACGCAATGGAGACCATTGCTTCCTAAGGATGGAGGATTGATCCAGGTGGATATCGGTGGCGGCCCACCTCTTCCAACTGGCTCAAAACAGTCTTCTGGCAATTTTGGTAAATTACTATTTTTAGCAGTTTTTCGGGTCCTGAACTTCCGGAGCCATTTTGAGGCCCTAAACGACATTTTTTGGCGATTTGGGGGACCAAATGGTTGCCTCCGGCATCCATTTGGGCCCAGTCGATAGTTGTAAATCTTGGATAGACCTTTCCAACGGGTTACCGAGCGCCCCAAACGGAGATCGCATGCAAAAGTTACGACCCCGGGAAGTTCATGTACTAACTTACCCAAACGGGGCCCACATGACTTTTGGCGCTTCATCTCCTAGGGTTAGGTTTTTGGATGTTTGGGATTCTTTCCCTCATGCTTATGATAAATAGGCCCTTTCGGCCTCTCTTTGTATTCATCTTGGCACGAATGAGCATAGCGGCCACATCTCTTCTCAGAGATAGCTACCACCATTCCAGCTATTGTATTTTACAGTCTGTTCTATTTCCGCTATTTAATAGAATATGTGTTTACTGTATCACTGTGTTATTTGCAATATATCTCTGTATATGATTCTGTATATGCTATCTTTTGTTTCGTTCCCACATAAATCCGGATCAGTGGTATCAGAGCGGTCTGCTCTTTGATTGTTTCTCGGTGCATGTCCCCGACGAGGTCAGGATACAGAGAGTTGGGTCTCGAACTAGTTTCACTTGGGGAAGACCACTCTCGCCGCCCCAAACGGCCTCCCATGGCGGAAGAAAAGAGAGATGACGGAGCAGTAGATCCTATCAAGTTGTTGCTCGAGGAAGCCCTCGCGCGACAGAGGAACGAGATGATGGATAATTTCGCCCAAATCCTTCAACGCATGCCAACAGCGGCAAATGCACCCTCAACGAGCAGCCATTTCGGAGATACGACTCCCTTCAAGGTACAAGTTAATTTTGATATCCCTTTATTTGAAGGCGAAATCGATGCCGATGCTCTAGATAAATGGTTGAATCTACTAGAAGGGTATTTCTCTGTCCACAAATTTTCCGACAGGGAAAAGATCATCTTTGCGCTCCTTAAGGCCGTCCCCCATGTCAAAAATTGGTGGGAAACTTATTGTGAGCAAAACTCATCAGACGAATCTGGATTGTTTGAATATTCCAATCCCACTTGGGCCTCTTTTATAGATGCCGTCAAGGAACAATATTACCCTGTTGGAAACTATGATGACCAGTACACAAAATGGACCATTCTGCATCAAGAGAGGGACCAAACGGTGTCGGAGTACACCAACAAATTTCATACCTTGCGCACAAAGCTAGGTATCAAGGACTCCGAGCGGCACCTAGTACTGAAATATCGCAGTGGCCTACACCGGTAAATCCGAACCGAGATGGATTTCCTGGAAATCTCTTCACTCGGATCCGCCTATCGATATGCTGTCAAAATTGAGCAGAAATTTCAGCAAAAGAACAAGCGTGACTTCGGACCTGCGCAGAAGCAGGGCAAGGGAAAATCTGGCTTGCAGAGCACGGGGCAGGAAAAGGACAACCAGTCTCAACCACAGGCGAAGAAGGGTAAAGAAAAGACAAAGAAGGACACCGGGAAGTGGTGCGAGTTCCACAAAAGCCCCTGGCACAACACTGATGATTGTCGCTCAAAACAGTCATTGGTGGCTGAGATCAAAGCTTCAGAATCAGATCCCAGTTTCGATTCTGACTCGGAACCTAATTTCACGGCCGCGCAAAAAGGGAAGCAGATCATTGATGCAGAACCCAGTGCCCTTGTTGCCACCACACAGATTCAGCCAGAGGAGCCTAAAGAGTCGGAGGCAGAGGAGCGCCTTTTCCACTCACAAATGTGGGTGAAGGGAATTCCCCTACACTTTGTTGTGGACAGCGGCAGCCAGAAGAACCTGATCTCAGAAGAAGTCATCAAGAGATTGGAGCTACCAATAACACCGCACCCACAACCATACACCATTGGATGGTTAAGCCAAGGACGAAGGATCCGTGTCAGTCACCAATGTCACCTACCATATGGCATCAAGCCCTTCAAAGATGAGGTATTGTGTGATGTGGCCCCACTTGAAGTATGTGATGTTCTTTTAGGACAACCATATATGTGGAAGCATCATGCTGTATATGAATCACGACCTCGCAGTGTCATTGTCACTTTGGGAGGACAACTCTATCGGATACCAGAGATAGTTGCACCTACCCCAAACGAGCAGGGAAGAAAGATAATCTCCCACACTGGGAAATTTTCCCTATTCGCAATTGCCACTAAAGGTGAACATCAGATCGCGGAGACATCCACAACCTCTGCAGATTATCCTTCTACTCAGCAGAAACAAGAAAAACACAAAGTTAGTGCAGCATCGCCTATTCGGGTACCTCTACAGTGCAAGGCCACGCATTCAAGGGGCCCCTCCAAAAAGAAACCATCCACGCTGGTGCATACCAAGGATACCACAACAACCAAAACTGTTGAACAGCTCCAGCGCATCCATCAACAGCAATTACAACCCTCTGAAGATGTCAAAGTAAGGCAATCTTTCCACTTCAGCAAACGTCGCACCAAGAGCTCATCTCGACACACAGCTCGACATATGATAAGGGATTTAACGCAATGGAGACCATTGCTTCCTAAGGATGGAGGATTGATCCAGGTGGATATCGGTGGCGGCCCACCTCTTCCAACTGGCTCAAAACAGTCTTCTGGCAATTTTGGTAAATTACTATTTTTAGCAGTTTTTCGGGTCCTGAACTTCCGGAGCCATTTTGAGGCCCTAAACGACATTTTTTGGCGATTTGGGGGACCAAATGGTTGCCTCCGGCATCCATTTTGGCCCAGTCGAAAGTTGTAAATCTTGGATAGACCTTTCCAACGGGTTACCGAGCGCCCCAAACGGAGATCGCATGCAAAAGTTACGACCCCGGGAAGTTGATGTACTAACTTACCCAAACGGGGCCCACATGACTTTTGGCGCTTCATCTCCTAGGGTTAGGTTTTTGGATGTTTGGGATTCTTTCCCTCATGCTTATGATAAATAGGCCCTTTCGGCCTCTCTTTGTATTCATCTTGGCACGAATGAGCATAGCGGCCACATCTCTTCTCAGAGATAGCTACCACCATTCCAGCTATTGTATTTTACAGTCTGTTCTATTTCCGCTATTTAATAGAATATGTGTTTACTGTATCACTGTGTTATTTGCAATATATCTCTGTATATGATTCTGTATATGCTATCTTTTGTTTCGTTCCCACATAAATCCGGATCAGTGGTATCAGAGCGGTCTGCTCTTTGATTGTTTCTCGGTGCATGTCCCCGACGAGGTCAGGATACAGAGAGTTGGGTCTCGAACTAGTTTCACTTGGGGAAGACCACTCTCGCCGCCCCAAACGGCCTCCCATGGCGGAAGAAAAGAGAGATGACGGAGCAGTAGATCCTATCAAGTTGTTGCTCGAGGAAGCCCTCGCACGACAGAGGAACGAGATGATGGATAATTTCGCCCAAATCCTTCAACGCATGCCAACAGCGGCAAATGCACCCTCAACGAGCAGCCATTTCGGAGATACGACTCCCTTCAAGGTACAAGTTAATTTTGATATCCCTTTATTTGAAGGCGAAATCGATGCCGATGCTCTAGATAAATGGTTGAATCTACTAGAAGGGTATTTCTCTGTCCACAAATTTTCCGACAGGGAAAAGATCATCTTTGCGCTCCTTAAGGCCGTCCCCCATGTCAAAAATTGGTGGGAAACTTATTGTGAGCAAAACTCATCAGACGAATCTGGATTGTTTGAATATTCCAATCCCACTTGGGCCTCTTTTATAGATGCCGTCAAGGAACAATATTACCCTGTTGGAAACTATGATGACCAGTACACAAAATGGACCATTCTGCATCAAGAGAGGGACCAAACGGTGTCGGAGTACACCAACAAATTTCATACCTTGCGCACAAAGCTAGGTATCAAGGACTCCGAGCGGCACCTAGTACTGAAATATCGCAGTGGCCTACACCGGTACATCCGAACCGAGATGGATTTCCTGGAAATCTCTTCACTCGGATCCGCCTATCGATATGCTGTCAAAATTGAGCAGAAATTTCAGCAAAAGAACAAGCGTGACTTCGGACCTGCGCAGAAGCAGGGCAAGGGAAACTCTGGCTTGCAGAGAACGGGGCAGGAAAAGGACAACCAGTCTCAACCACAGGCGAAGAAGGGTAAAGAAAAGACAAAGAAGGACACCGGGAAGTGGTGCGAGTTCCACAAAAGCCCCTGGCACAACACTGATGATTGTCGCTCAAAACAGTCATTGGTGGCTGAGATCAAAGCTTCAGAATCAGATCCCAGTTTCGATTCTGACTCGGAACCTAATTTCACGGCCGCACAAAAAGGGAAGCAGATCATTGATGCAGAACCCAGTGCCCTTGTTGCCACCACACAGATTCAGCCAGAGGAGCCTGAAGAGTCGGAGGCAGAGGAGCGCCTTTTCCACTCACAAATGTGGGTGAAGGGAATTCCCCTACACTTTGTTGTGGACAGCGGCAGCCAGAAGAACCTGATCTCAGAAGAAGTCATCAAGAGATTGGAGCTACCAATAACACCGCACCCACAACCATACACCATTGGATGGTTAAGCCAAGGACGAAGGATCCGTGTCAGTCACCAATGTCACCTACCATATGGCATCAAGCCCTTCAAAGATGAGGTATTGTGTGATGTGGCCCCACTTGAAGTATGTGATGTTCTTTTAGGACAACCATATATGTGGAAGCGTCATGCTGTATATGAATCACGACCTCGCAGTGTCATTGTCACTTTGGGAGGACAACTCTATCGGATACCAGAGATAGTTGCACCTACCCCAAACGAGCAGGGAAGAAAGATAATCTCCCACACTGGGAAATTTTCCCTATTCGCAATTTCCACTAAAGGTGAACATCAGATCGCGGAGACATCCACAACCTCTGCAGATTATCCTTCTACTCAGCAGAAACAAGAAAAACACAAAGTTAGTGCAGCATCGCCTATTCGGGTACCTCTACAGTGCAAGGCCACGCATTCAAGGGGCCCCTCCAAAAAGAAACCATCCACGCTGGTGCATACCAAGGATACCACAACAACCAAAACTGTTGAACAGCTCCAGCGCATCCATCAACAGCAATTACAACCCTCTGAAGATGTCAAAGTAAGGCAATCTTTCCACTTCAGCAAATGTCGCACCAAGAGCTCAACTCGACACACAGCTCGACATATGATAAGGGATTTAACGCAATGGAGACCATTGCTTCCTAAGGATGGAGGATTGATCCAGGCTGATATCGGTGGTGGCCCACCTCTTCCAACTGGCTCAAAACAGTCTTCTGGCAATTTTGGTAAATTACTATTTTTAGCAGTTTTTCGGGTCCTGAACTTCCGGAGCCATTTTGAGGCCCTAAACGACATTTTTTGGCGATTTGGGGGACCACCCGGCATCCATTTGGGCCCATTCGAAAGTTGTAAATCTTGGATAGACCTTTCCAACGGGTTACCGAGCGCCCCAAACGGAGATCGCATGCAAAAGTTACGACCCCAGGAAGTTGATGTACTAACTTACCCAAACGGGGCCCACATGACTTTTGGCGCTTCATCTCCTAGGGTTAGGTTTTTGGATGTTTGGGATTCTTTCCCTCATGCTTATGATAAATAGGCCCTTTCGGCCTCTCTTTGTATTCATCTTGGCACGAATGAGCATAGCGGCCACATCTCTTCTCAGAGATAGCTACCACCATTCCAGCTATTGTATTTTACAGTCTGTTCTATTTCCGCTATTTAATAGAATATGTGTTTACTGTATCACTGTGTTATTTGCAATATATCTCTGTATATGATTCTGTATATGCTATCTTTTGTTTCGTTCCCACATAAATCCGGATCAGTGGTATCAGAGCGGTCTGCTCTTTGATTGTTTCTCGGTGCATGTCCCCGACGAGGTCAGGATACAGAGAGTTGGGACTCGAACTAGTTTCACTTGGGGAAGACCACTCTCGCCGCCCCAAACGGCCTCCCATGGCGGAAGAAAAGAGAGATGACGGAGCAGTAGATCCTATCAAGTTGTTGCTCGAGGAAGCCCTCGCGCGACAGAGGAACGAGATGATGGATAATTTCGCCCAAATCCTTCAACGCATGCCAACAGCGGCAAATGCACCCTCAACGAGCAGCCATTTCGAAGATACGACTCCCTTCAAGGTACAAGTTAATTTTGATATCCCTTTATTTGAAGGCGAAATCGATGCCGATGCTCTAGATAAATGGTTGAATCTACTAGAAGGGTATTTCTCTGTCCACAAATTTTCCGACAGGGAAAAGATCATCTTTGCGCTCCTTAAGGCCGTCCCCCATGTCAAAAATTGGTGGGAAACTTATTGTGAGCAAAACTCATCAGACGAATCTGGATTGTTTGAATATTCCAATCCCACTTGGGCCTCTTTTATAGATGTCGTCAAGGAACAATATTACCCTGTTGGAAACTATGATGACCAGTACACAAAATGGACCATTCTGCATCAAGAGAGGGACCAAACGGTGTCGGAGTACACCAACAAATTTCATACCTTGTGCACAAAGCTAGGTATCAAGGACTCCGAGCGGCACCTAGTACTGAAATATCGCAGTGGCCTACACCGGTACATCCGAACCGAGATGGATTTCCTGGAAATCTCTTCACTCGGATCCTCCTATCGATATGCTGTCAAAATTGAGCAGAAATTTCAGCAAAAGAACAAGCGTGACTTCGGACCTGCGCAGAAGCAGGGCAAGGGAAACTCTGGCTTGCAGAGCACGGGGCAGGAAAAGGACATCCAGTCTCAACCACAGGCGAAGAAGGGTAAAGAAAATACAAAGAAGGACACCGGGAAGTGGTGCGAGTTCCACAAAAGCCCCTGGCACAACACTGATGATTGTCGCTCAAAACAGTCATTGGTGGCTGAGATCAAAGGTTCAGAATCAGATCCCAGTTTCGATTCTGACTCGGAACCTAATTTCACGGCCGCGCAAAAAGGGAAGCAGATCATTGATGCAGAACCCAGTGCCCTTGTTGCCACCACACAGATTCTGCCAGAGGAGCCTGAAGAGTCGGAGGCAGAGGAGCGCCTTTTCCACTCACAAATGTGGGTGAAGGGAATTCCCCTACACTTTGTTGTGGACAGCGGCAGCCAGAAGAACCTGATCTCAGAAGAAGTCATCAAGAGATTGGAGCTACCAATAACACCGCACCCACAACCATACACCATTGGATGGTTAAGCCAAGGACGAAGGATCCGTGTCAGTCACCAATGTCACCTACCATATGGCATCAAGCCCTTCAAAGATGAGGTATTGTGTGATGTGGCCCCACTTGAAGTATGTGATGTTCTTTTAGGACAACCATATATGTGGAAGCGTCATGCTGTATATGAATCACGACCTCGCAGTGTCATTGTCACTTTGGGAGGACAACTCTATCGGATACCAGAGATAGTTGCACCTACCCCAAACGAGCAGGGAAGAAAGATAATCTCCCACACTGGGAAATTTTTCCTATTCGCAATTGCCACTAAAGGTGAACATCAGATCGCGGAGACATCCACAACCTCTGCAGATTATCCTTCTACTCAGCAGAAACAAGAAAAACACAAAGTTAGTGCAGCATCACCTATTCGGGTACCTCTACAGTGCAAGGCCACGCATTCAAGGGGCCCCTCCAAAAAGAAACCATCCACGCTAGTGCATACCAAGGATACCACAACAACCAAAACTGTTGAACAGCTCCAGCGCATCCATCAACAGCAATTACAACCCTCTGAAGATGTCAAAGTAAGGCAATCTTTCCACTTCAGCAAATGTCGCACCAAGAGCTCAACTCGACACACAGCTCGACATATGATAAGGGATTTAACGCAATGGAGACCATTGCTTCCTAAGGATGGAGGATTGATCCAGGTGGATATCGGTGGCGGCCCACCTCTTCCAACTGGCTCAAAACAGTCTTCTGGCAATTTTGGTAAATTACTATTTTTAGTAGTTTTTCGGGTCCTGAACTTCCGGAGCCATTTTGAGGCCCTAAACGACATTTTTTGGCGATTTGGGGGACCAAATGGTTGCCTCCGGCATCCATTTGGGCCTAGTCGAAAGTTGTAAATCTTGGATAGACCTTTCCAACGGGTTACCGAGCGCCCCAAACGGAGATCGCATGCAAAAGTTACGACCCCGGGAAGTTGATGTACTAACTTACCCAAACGGGGCCCACATGACTTTTGGCGCTTCATCTCCTAGGGTTAGGTTTTTGGATGTTTGGGATTCTTTCCCTCATGCTTATGATAAATAGGCCCTTTCGGCCTCTCTTTGTATTCATCTTGGCACGAATGAGCATAGCGGCCACATCTCTTCTCAGAGATAGCTACCACCATTCCAGCTATTGTATTTTACAGTCTGTTCTATTTCCGCTATTTAATAGAATATGTGTTTACTGTATCACTGTGTTATTTGCAATATATCTCTGTATATGATTCTGTATATGCTATCTTTTGTTTCGTTCCCACATAAATCCGGATCAGTGGTATCAGAGCGGTCTGCTCTTTGATTGTTTCTCGGTGCATGTCCCCGACGAGGTCAGGATACAGAGAGTTGGGTCTCGAACTAGTTTCACTTGGGGAAGACCACTCTCGCCGCCCCAAACGGCCTCCCATGGCGGAAGAAAAGAGAGATGACGGAGCAGTAGATCCTATCAAGTTGTTGCTCGAGGAAGCCCTCGCGCGACAGAGGAACGAGATGATGGATAATTTCGCCCAAATCCTTCAACGCATGCCAACAGCGGCAAATGCACCCTCAACGAGCAGCCATTTCGGAGATACGACTCCCTTCAAGGTACAAGTTAATTTTGATATCCCTTTATTTGAAGGCGAAATCGATGCCGATGCTCTAGATAAATGGTTGAATCTACTAGAAGGGTATTTCTCTGTCCACAAATTTTCCGACAGGGAAAAGATCATCTTTGCGCTCCTTAAGGCCGTCCCCCATGTCAAAAATTGGTGGGAAACTTATTGTGAGCAAAACTCATCAGACGAATCTGGATTGTTTGAATATTCCAATCCCACTTGGGCCTCTTTTATAGATGCCGTCAAGGAACAATATTACCCTGTTGGAAACTATGATGACCAGTACACAAAATGGACCATTCTGCATCAAGAGAGGGACCAAACGGTGTCGGAGTACACCAACAAATTTCATACCTTGCGCACAAAGCTAGGTATCAAGGACTCCGAGCGGCACCTAGTACTGAAATATCGCAGTGGCCTACACCGGTACATCCGAACCGAGATGGATTTCCTGGAAATCTCTTCACTCGGATCCGCCTATCGATATGCTGTCAAAATTGAGCAGAAATTTCAGCAAAAGAACAAGCGTGACTTCGGACCTGCGCAGAAGCAGGGCAAGGGAAACTCTGGCTTGCAGAGCACGGGGCAGGAAAAGGACAACCAGTCTCAACCACAGGCGAAGAAGGGTAAAGAAAAGACAAAGAAGGACACCGGGAAGTGGTGCGAGTTCCACAAAAGCCCCTGGCACAACACTGATGATTGTCGCTCAAAACAGTCATTGGTGGCTGAGATCAAAGCTTCAGAATCAGATCCCAGTTTCGATTCTGACTCGGAACCTAATTTCACGGCCGCGCAAAAAGGGAAGCAGATCATTGATGCAGAACCCAGTGCCCTTGTTGCCACCACACAGATTCAGCCAGAGGAGCCTGAAGAGTCGGAGGCAGAGGAGCGCCTTTTCCACTCACAAATGTGGGTGAAGGGAATTCCCCTACACTTTGTTGTGGACAGCGGCAGCCAGAAGAACCTGATCTCAGAAGAAGTCATCAAGAGATTGGAGCTACCAATAACACCGCACCCACAACCATACACCATTGGATGGTTAAGCCAAGGACGAAGGATCCGTGTCAGTCACCAATGTCACCTACCATATGGCATCAAGCCCTTCAAAGATGAGGTATTGTGTGATGTGGCCCCACTTGAAGTATGTGATGTTCTTTTAGGACAACCATATATGTGGAAGCGTCATGCTGTATATGAATCACGACCTCGCAGTGTCATTGTCACTTTGGGAGGACAACTCTATCGGATACCAGAGATAGTTGCACCTACCCCAAACGAGCAGGGAAGAAAGATAATCTCCCACACTGGGAAATTTTCCCTATTCGCAATTGCCACTAAAGGTGAACATCAGATCGCGGAGACATCCACAACCTCTGCAGACTAGCCTTCTACTCAGCAGAAACAAGAAAAACACAAAGTTAGTGCAGCATCGCCTATTCGGGTACCTCTACAGTGCAAGGCCACGCATTCAAGGGGCCCCTCCAAAAAGAAACCATCCACGTTGGTGCATACCAAGGATACCACAACAACCAAAACTGTTGAACAGCTCCAGCGCATCCATCAACAGCAATTACAACCCTCTGAAGATGTCAAAGTAAGGCAATCTTTCCACTTCAGCAAATGTCGCACCAAGAGCTCAACTCGACACACAGCTCGACATATGATAAGGGATTTAACGCAATGGAGACCATTGCTTCCTAAGGATGGAGGATTGATCCAGGTGGATATCGGTGGCGGCCCACCTCTTCCAACTGGCTCAAAACAGTCTTCTGGCAATTTTGGTAAATTACTATTTTTAGCAGTTTTTCGGGTCCTGAACTTCCGGAGCCATTTTGAGGCCCTAAACGACATTTTTTGGCGATTTGGGGGACCAAATGGTTGCCTCCGGCATCCATTTGGGCCCAGTCGAAAGTTGTAAATCTTGGATAGACCTTTCCAACGGGTTACCGAGCGCCCCAAACGGAGATCGCATGCAAAAGTTACGACCCCGGGAAGTTGATGTACTAACTTACCCAAACGGGGCCCACATGACTTTTGGCGCTTCATCTCCTAGGGTTAGGTTTTTGGATGTTTGGGATTCTTTCCCTCATGCTTATGATAAATAGGCCCTTTCGGCCTCTCTTTGTATTCATCTTGGCACGAATGAGCATAGCGGCCACATCTCTTCTCAGAGATAGCTACCACCATTCCAGCTATTGTATTTTACAGTCTGTTCTATTTCCGCTATTTAATAGAATATGTGTTTACTGTATCACTGTGTTATTTGCAATATATCTCTGTATATGATTCTGTATATGCTATCTTTTGTTTCGTTCCCACATAAATCCGGATCAAAAGGTTCAACCAATGCAATATTTGGTCAATCCCACTCTTCCTTTGGAAAGTGACAAGCACGGGGGCTTCACTAGAAGGCAATATAATATCATGTTCATTCATATTGCGGTGTTAAATATTCATGAAAACCTAAAAATTATATTGCTTATATATTAAGGGGCAAAGGGTATTTTTTATTTAATGTAACAATACAAAAATACTTTGGGGCCTTTTTTATATGGGCGGGCTAACAAATATCCTCCAAATGGAGATGGAGGGATCACGGTCGGATGAGAAATCAGGTTGAGGCAATGCTCGGGCTTACCAGTACGCAAGGAAATCGTGTCTTGAGGTATGCTTGAGTGTTAAATTTTGAGTATTAATTCACAATACTATAGGATCTTTGCTGAGAGAATAACATCTACAGTATATCAATGCATGACAATCATAATATGACAAGCATCACAAGCATCACAAGAATCAAAAGCATAGAGACAAGAGACACAGAGTTTCCATGGGGAAAACCCTAAGGTGAAAAACCCCACAACTTCCTCAGAGATAGAGAGAGCAATGGCTCAACCAAAATGCAACCAAATAACATCGAGATAGTCTCCTAGCAGATGATCCTCCTCCTCCTCACTAGTGCGCCACTTTTGAGAGTGAGAGTGAGTTACTTTTCCGAGTGAGTAAAATAGAGATCTACTATCTCTATTTATACTCACTTTTTTTCCCAGTGACCTTATGGGGCTGACTTGTCTACTTAGATATATCCACATTATAATATATATAAATCAGGGCCGACCCCACATGGTGGTCTAATAACCCATCGGCAAGTACACACACTTGCGACACTTGTCAATCCACATGACGACGCTTCCTTATAGAGGAATAACACATCTCTTATAAGAGTACAATAAACATATATAAAATATATAGATGAAATACATTCCGAAGTTACATATACATCAACATTGAGGCCAGGGGGTTTCGTGGCGAAGTGGGTTTCCTGTCGATCATAGTCGAGATACAATGGTCATTGATATCCAATTGTTACCAATAACACTCAGCCAGTTGTTACCAATAGCCTTGGGAGGCTGTAAGCCTCTAGGGCCTGTTATAGGCCCTCGGTAGGCCTTGGGGGCTTGAATACCCAACCACTCGTTCCTATTATAGGCGTTGGGAGGTTTATTCAACCTCCTAGAGCTTGTTACAATCCCTAGCGACTTGGATACCTAGCCCACAACAGGCTTAGTCAGTGATTGGGGAACTACAACATGCAATCTAAATGTTGTACTATGTGCATTGGCTCTAGTGACATACAAGAAGTGATCTCCTATCTCTTCATTAGACCATTAGATGTTGCAAATCATAATGATATGTGGTTGAGTAATTGCATTGTGGGTGAAGTAATGTGCATCCACAATATACATCGAAAGAAGCAAGGTGCATTGTAGAAAGCATGTGGGGTCATAAGAGGGGTATCATATCAATATACTAAGTAGAAATATAAAGGGGTATGAAAAATGTTAATGAAAAAATTGATACATACAATATCTAGTGAAAATAGGGGTTTTTTTAAATTGGGAAGGCATATTGGGAGGGGGTTAAAAAATATGATTTTGGAAGGTATTTTCTAATATTTAGTGAAATTAGGGGTATTGTTTCATATGCCACGAACGAACGTGTTATGATAGCGGTTTATTGAGTGAATCCCCCATGTTGACAAGCATCAAGTGGTTGAATCAATGCAATATTCGGTCAATATCGCTCTTTCTTTGGAGAGTGATGTGTCTACCAGTCAATCTTTCTTCACTGATAGTTCAGAACATTTTGTACGAGGAGGCACTTATTTCATTTCAAATGAACCCCCCTCCAAGCTCTAGGATTTCTTCCTTTGAATGGAATATCCTTGTTGAGCTGTGCCTTCCTTTTGCTACACGTTTTCAAATAAAGGTTTAAGTTAAACACTATGTGATTGCTCATTTTAGTGTAGATGAAAGATCCTCTGTTAGTATTTTATCCACACATTCTTGGAATGGTATGGGATCTCCCAACCTTGTGTCAACTATTTCTCAACCATTGGATTTTGATAGAATACCTAGTGCAACTTTGGGATGTCTTCCTCAATTTCTTGTTACTTTAGGTGGGAAAATTGTCTTAGTCAATTTTATGGTGATGGAGGACCCTTTCGACTTTAATATGCTCCTTTAGCATGATTACGTATATGCTATGCACGTTGTAGTGTCTACACTCTCTGAGTGATGTATTTTCCTCACAACGGAAGCATTATCACTATTGATCAGTGTGTATTCATTGATCCTCCTCATTTCCTAGATTTAAACCAACTATATCCTTTGTCAATTCCTAGTGTTTCGGTAGGCACCTCCCCACCATGGTTGAATTATGTGGCCTTATACCCCTCATGTCTTATTGATACTAAGAAGAATCCTTTGTTTTCATGCTCACCTTATTGGGACTTGGTCCAGGAAGTTGAACAGGTGATCCATTCAATGGGGGAATTGGATCCTGCTCTCCATCCTATTGGTCCAAGTGAACTTTTTGGCAGGTGTTCTATTTGGGATGATATACTTCCTTCAGATGAAATTTTCCTAGAGTCTATGATACAGTCTAGCATTCCTTGGAATTTTGACATCCTTTCCAAACATCATCTCCCTAGATTCAACCCAGTTGCAATCAAATCCATCCCGTGTTTTACTTGTGAGTTTGATCTCCATGTTTATAGATCCTCGGAAATTGGAATTTTTTAGTCTTTAAACTCTGCCATTGAGCTGCAAGTCGGTGTTCTCTATGAGTTTGATTCTGCTAGTATTTTTTTTAATCCTTCCATGATGAGTCTATTCATGTAGACTCCATTACTTATTTAATCTTAGATATTCCTCATGGGTTTGATCTTATTGTATGTAGGTACCCACACCTTGTTGATATGGAGTCTACATTGGTAAACTCTCCCTTGGTCATAAATATTGTTGAAGATACTAAAGTTCAAATAAATTATACAAAAGTGGTCTGTATCAGATATTTATTTCCAAATATTTTGGATATGATCTTGGTACTGTTGTTTCTTGGAGATAGGAATCTTAGATGGATTCATGGTTTCTTAGGGATCATTTTCTGCACTTTGGTCGATCCAATCAAGTATTTTAGGAAACTTGCATATAGGTTTAAGCCTCCCCATTGCTCTGATGTATTTTAACCTTTCGCTACCTGAATTTAACATAGGGTCAAACCTGTTGGATATTGGTGTGTCAGCCATCTTTATCTGCATTTTGCATCAGTCCAACAGAAGAGCCTACCTAACATGGGTCACCCTAGTCAGCACCCCTTTGTCATTTTGGTGCCCATGCCAAGTTTTTATCATAGGCTTGGGAGCCTTTTTAGTTTTACCATGACTTTGAGAATAATCCACATGCCTCTCTTTCTCATACATTTTTGGCCACCCCCTCAAGGATCCCGCTTTTATAGAGTTGTCTTTAAAGCTCTTTTTAGACTCTTTAAAACTGAAAAGATTTCCAATTAAGCTTGTTCTTTTCAAACTCGTTAAAGGATTCGAAAGTACATCTATTTGGTATTAGTTTACCCTTTTTTCGAACCATGTGGATTATTTAAGAAAAAGGAATATTATAATCACAGTCAGAAGATTTATTTCCTTGTATGATTTTATTCTTTTTTAGGCAAGGGAGACTAAAATTATGAAAAAGAAACTTTGTGGAGTCTTCTTTTAGTTTTCTGACTCTTTAAAAATGAAAACCTAAATGAGCATTAACTCACTCGAGCTCGAAAAATCCACGAGATAGTGTCTGGGTTAGGAGTGTCCTTATCTGGCTCATGATCTATTTTGGGACTAGTTGGCTTGTCTTGATATGCATTTCTTCCCATGTATCATAGCATTTTTTTATTCCTTTTTTAGGATTTTATAAATATTAAAAAGACAAAAAAATCAAATATTACAAAAAAGACGGGCGGTAAAAAGTTATGTTTAATCCCTATATGTCAGCAAGTCGTGTCGCTTTTGAACACATCACATTGTTGATTCTCATCTCCGCGGTTGCGAATGTAGTATGACCTTAGAAGCTAAACTAGTATATGCAGTTACTCCCCTTATTAGTTAATCTTCCAGTCACTATGGAGTTGTCTTCAATGCATCTTACATCATCGAGTTATTTTTACGTTCTCTTTTGAGTTTATGCTTCCTCAATCACATTTGTGATGTGCTATTGTTCAAAGGAATTTTTTAACATGTGCCACCCATGCTCATAACTTTATTGACTTTCTTGTGTCGACCTTCCCATGTTAGGTATGTCTGATCAATTAATCCATTACATCTTTTCCCTCCTGCTACAGTCTCATGTTGGATTATGGGGGATTCATTAATTCCCTCCTTCCAGTGGATTACTTCCCACCGACTTCAACATATTTATTTTGAGATAGTGATTTAGATTTTATTAGTACCTTGGAACTTGAAGTCCTCGGTAGTAATTCTCCTCGCATTTGATACCGAGAATACATCAATGTATCCTTATCATTTGAGTCTACAAGTGTTCGACGTCAACTCCTTTATTCACACTTGTCATATTGTACTAGGTACCTTGCCGCTCATTATCATTATTTGTGAGTTGGATCACTTGTGTTAACGGTTTTCGTCATAAACTGGCAATCACATGATGTATTACTACGTTCGAATTCAAGACATCTACTCATGTAGTTTTTACTTGTACCTTTGTGATCTAGTTTGAATAACCTAAGTTCATTTTATAGTTCAATTTAAGTTTTGTTATAATGACTTGGGTTGCATTGGATTGTCATCTAGTCATCTGGAATTGATCTCAGATGGAGAGCGACTTGTTTATCTATTTCATACATACAGATATCTCTGTGTGATGTTGAGACTTCAATCCATGACCTACTCATGAATTGGCTTCACTTTGTATGTTAATGTCCATGTTCAATTTTATATATACTTCATGGATCTGCTTAGTACTAGATTCTCAACCATGCTTTGTTACCTCTAAGCATGGGTATGCACACCTCGGGAAAGAGAGTTCTTACTTGGATGATTGTTGTTACGTACATATGGATGATGCTTGGGAAATTTATTCCAAGTTACTTCATGCACTCAGTATCAAAAAGGTTATAATGTATTTTGTCCATTGTATGGTCCTTTGACCTCATACATTAGGGGGCATCTGTTACAATGTCTTTTGCCACCGACTATTTATCATAAGACGTTATAGTGGTCGATCCTATCCATAGCTCGAGTTTCAGACATCCTTTTTCCCTTTATGACATATGTTGATGTATTTGTAACTTCGAAAGATATTCACTTGTATATTACATTTGTACTTTATTGTATATCCAACAGAGATGTATTATTCCTCTTATTGGAAGTGTCTACATTTGTATTTGCAAGTGTCGCAAGTTACATTGTAAGTGTCGTCATTTGTATTGATGGGTTATTAGACCACCAGTGTGGGGTCGGCCCTAGTTAGGTCATGTGGTTTGGTTATTAGGCTTCATTAGGAAGTCAGCCCCAGCAATTTATTGGCAGGTCAAGTCAGTGTATAAATAGAGGGTGTGCCTCTCTCATTCTATTCATTTCACTCACTTCTCAAGCTCACATAGCTAAGTGAGAAAGTGGTGCACATGTGGAGGAGGAGGAGCATCTTCTAGAGACATCTTATTGGGTTTGATCCTTATGATCTTGGTTTGTGGCTTATCTTATCTCTGAGGAAGTTGCGGGATTTTTCACCTTCTTGGTTTTCCCCAGTGAAACTCTGTGTCTCTTGTGTGATTGATATTGTGTTTATGATTAATATGCTATAGATATGATGTACATGTTATTCTCTTAGTGATCCTGAATGATAATGGAATGAAATTATCAAAACATTAACATGGTATCAGAGCTGACCTAAGAAGAAGGCACTATGCAGTTGCGGAAGCTAGGGATTCTTATTTTTTTGGTTTCTATCCACAGATCATCAAAGGCAGGAGGCTAGATTGACTCTCCTAGAAAGATCGCATATTTTTGTCGAGACATAATTCAATTCTGAGCTTTTTCAGTTTTTGACCTAAAAATTAGGGTTTCTGCAAAAATTGGAATTTCTAAAATCTGAGACCATGGCTGGAAGCTCCTCTGAAAAATCGAAGTTTAGAGATTTGGATCGAACTTTTTGGTTAGGTGAAGCTCCGGGAAAATCAAACCCTAATTCAGGGTCCTATCTAGTGAATCCAAAAGTTTCAAAAGCAATTTTGAGGGGTGAAAATTTGCAGATTTCAAATTCTGAGTAAACCAGCTTGACCAGCTCAGCAAGGCGCATCTTTCTATCCTTTCAGAAGTTTGAAATTCAAATTTTGAATTTTTAGGGTTTCTCTGACAAACCCTAATCGAGCTCCAAATCCAATTTTTCAGCAAATTAAGTGGTAAGACCTAAAACTTTTCTATTTCCATTTGAAGTACTCTTTAAGATGTCTCACCACACCAAGCTTGAAGATAAGCTTGAAGGGGCTGATAATTTCTGATCCTGGAAGTATAGGATTGGGTTAATCCTAGAAGAGAATGAGTTGGACAACTACATAAAGGAAGAGGTTCCAGTCGCAGAGGGAGATGAGGCTAAGGCCTTACACAAGAATAAATTGGTCAAAGCCAATAGAATCATTGTTGATTCTATTAAGGACCATCTCATACCCCGTGTGTCTTCCCTAAAGACACCCAAGGAGATGTTTGACTCTTTGACTAAGTTGTTTGAAGGAAAGAACATAAATCAGAAGATGACTCTATGGAACCAATTGAAAGGGGTAAAGTTCCAGAATGGAGAGACCATTCAAGCCTACTTTTCAAAGGTCTCTCAAATCAAGGAACAACTTGAACTTGTGGATGAAGTGGTGGAGAATGGAGAAATTGTCATGACCACATTGAATGGCCTACCTAGGTCATGGGACTCCTTCATCCAAGGAATCTGTGCAAGAAAGAAATTGATCTCTTTCAGTAGAATATGGGAGGAATGTTCACAAGAAGAAGCTAGACTTGTGTCCCGAGAAGAAAAGATGGGAAATGAAGATCAATCTCTCACAGCTCACACTAAGGGAAGCAAGTTCAAGAGGTAGAAATCTCATCACAAGAAACATCCTCACTTCCATCAAAAGAAGAAAGATCTCTCCCATGTTTGATGTTACTCTTATGATGAGAAAGGACATTATGCCTCAGAATGTCCCAAGAAAATAAAAGAATTCAACAACAACAACAACAAGAATAACAAGAAGAGATATCATGCTCATGCTGCTAAGGATGATGAACCTCCCAAGAAGAAGACTAGAGCAGAAAGTGATGACTCATCAAGTGAAGATGAATATGTCTTAATCTCTGCTCTCACAGGTACTGTTACACATGGGTGTAATGATTGGCTTATTGATAGTGGGGCTTGTAAACACATGACTAGGTTTAAAGAATCCTTTGTGGACCTATCTGAACATGAGTCACCTCATAAGGTGAAACTTGGGGATGACTATCAATATCCTATAAAAGGAAGTGGTGAAGCCTCCTACATGCTAGACTCTGGGAAGTCTTTGAAAATGAAAGATGTTCTATATGTACCTGGACTCAAGAAGAATCTTCTCTCCGTATCATCTTTCGATGCAAAGGGGGTGAGAATTGCATTTGTAGATGGCCAAGTACTCATGTGGCCAAAGGGTAAGACCATAGATGATGTAGTATTAATTGAAGAGAAAGAGGGAGCATTGTACAAATTAAAGGGACAACCTGAACATGCCATGGTTCATGAATCCATGGATCCAAGTGAACTTTGGCATAGAAGGCCTGCACACATGCACTATAGAGCACTACCAATTGCAAGCAAAGCAGTAGAAGTTCTTCCTGAAATCCAGTCAAAGCATGAAGGTATTTGCAAAGGATGTGCAAAAGAGAAGAACACAAAGAAGGCATTTCCTAGCAGTGAAAGCAAAGCAAAAGGAATCTTGGAGATTATCCACTCTAATGTATGCAATCCAATGCCATCCAGTTCTCTGAGTGGGTATGTATACTATGTTTCATTCATTGATGATTTCTCTAGGAAGACTTGGGTTCACTTCTTGAAGAATAAAGATGAAGTGTTTGATAAGTTCAAGGAATTCAAAGCCTTGATAGAAAATCAAACTGATAATAAGATCAAGACCTTCAGATTCGACAATGGCGGAGAATTCACTTCAGGAGAGTTCAAGTTATGCAGTGATTCGGGGATTAAGAGGGAGTTGACCACTCCTTACAATCCACAACATAATGGAGTTGTAGAAAGGAAGAATAGAACTATCATGGAAGCAGCATGAGCAATGCTTCATGACTAGGATCTACCCATGCACCTATGGGCAGAAGCAGTTAGGATAGCTGTATATGTACAGAACAGAACACCTCACAAGATTCTTGATAACAAGACACCAGAAGAAGTTTTCTCTGGTAAGAAACCTAAAGTTAGCCATCTCAGAATATTTGGTTGTCCTGTGTACACACACATTCCAAAGGAAAAGAGGACAAAGCTAGATCCTTCAGGAAAGAAGGGCATCTTTGTGGGTTACAGTGAAAGATCGAAGGCTTACAGAACTACTTTCGAGGATACAAGAAGATTGACATCAGCAAGGATGTAGCATTTGATGAAGGCTCAACATAGATCAAATCAAGGAAGACACCTGTTGAAGACAATGAAGAAACAAGGGTAACCAGAATTCAAGACACCACTATGAATGAAGAAATTCCAAAATAAAATCATGAAATTAAAGATCCACAAGAACCTGTAGATGCACCCCGTGAGAAGAACTCTCACAAGAGAAAACCTGCACGGGTTAGAGAGCTCATCCAAGATGGAGAAAGATATGGCATTCCAGAGGAGGAACACAAATAAAGAAAAAGGGTTAGATCACACACCAGTTATGTTTCCTTACTCTGTGATATTATGAACAAAGAACCTTCCAGTTATGAGGAAGCAGCGAAGAAAAAAGAATAGAAGGATGCCATGGTAGAAGAATACCAATCGATCATGAAGAATGATGTTTGGGATGTGGTCCCAAGGCCTAAAGGGACCTCTGTTGTGACTTCCAAATAGATCTATAAGATCAAGCATGTTGCAGATGGTAGCATAGAGAAATACAAGGCAAGGTTTGTAGCTCGAGGCTTCTCCCAAAAAGATGGAATAGATTATGAAGAAAAAAAATTTCCTGTAGCCAGATACACTTCCATTAGAAGAGTACTTTCTCTGGCTGCAGTGATGAAATGGAAGATACACCAAATGGATGTCAAGACAGCTTTCTTGAATGGTGTAGTCGAAGAGGAATTGTATGTGGAGTAGCCACTTGGTTTTGAAACACATGACAGGGATTCATATGTGTGCAGATTGAAGAAAGCCTTGTATGGCTTGAAGCAAGCTCCTAGAACTTGGTATGGAAGGATAGACAGCTTTCTATCCAATTTGGGATTTACCAAGAGTAAAGAGGATTCCAACCTTTACTACAAGGTTGAGGAAGGAAATCCAATTATCCTACTATTGTATGTGGATGATCTGTTTGTTACAGGTGAGGATGGGTTGATTGCTGATACAAAGAGGAATCTTACTGCCAAGTTCGAGATGAAGGACTTGGGGATGATGCATTACTTTATAGGCATGGAGGTGTGGCAGAGTGCAGATGGAATCTTCCTTGGACAAGGGAAGTATGCAGTAGAGATATTGAAGCAGTTCGGAATGATGGACTGCAAGGCCATGGCCACACCTATGGCATCAAACCTGAAGCTTATTTGTGATGCTTCATCTGATCTGGTTGATGTCACGGTGTATCGTTAGATGATTAGGTCCTTGATGTACCTGATGAACACGAAACCATATATTTTCTTTGTGGTGAACACATTGAGCCAGTTCCTAAAGGATACCAGAGGTGTTCATCTGGTTGCTGTAAAGCATATTCTGAGGTACCTGAAGAGTACAATTGATTATGGGCTCAAGTATGATGTGAATCAAAAGTTTAACCTAGAGGGTTATGTTGATTCATATTGGGCAGGCAGTGATACAGATAGGAAGAGCACTTCGAGGTGCTGCTTCAGTATGGGATTAGGTGTGATCTCTTGGTTTAGCAGGAAGCAGTCCTGCGTAGCACTGAGTACAGCCAAAGCAGAGTATGTCACGGTTTGTTCGACCAGTTGTGAGGAAGTATGGCTTAGGAAGCTACTGTCAAAGTTATTTGATCTCCCGTTGGATGCTACCTATATCTATTGCGACAAACAAAGTTGTGTGAATTTGTCTGAGAACCTAGTGTTCCATGACAGGTCGAATCACATTGATATCAAATATCACTATATCAGGGATATGGTGTAGAGAGGAGCAGTGAAGCTCGTATATGTTGCGACAGATGAGCAGGTTGCAGATGTGTTGACGAAACCACTATCCAGAGTGAAGTTTGAGTACTTCAGAGAGAGGCTTGGTGTTCTTCAAATAGAAGATACTTCGAGGACGAAGTGATGGGACACATCTACAGGAGCCATTCCAAGCATGGTGGTAGGAGCTTCCTTCCCATGGGTGTGGATGTAAGCGTTGTGCGATGAACATCAGGATGATGCTTTGGATGATGTTCTGTATGATGATGATCAGTTGGATCATGTATGATGATATGCGTCAGTTGGATGCTTTGTATGATCAGTTGGATCATGTATGATGATATGCATCAGTTGGATGCTTTGTATGATTAGTTGTATCATGTATGATATGCATCAGTTGGATGCTTTGTATGATCAGTTGGATCATATGTGATGATATGTATCAGGTGGATGCATTGTATGATCAGTTTGATCATGTGTGATGAGCATCAGGTCGATGCTCCATATGATGTACATCGAGATGATGTACTGTATGATGATCAGGACGATCATGTGTGATGAGCATCAGTTCGATGCTCTAGATGATGTATTGTATGATGATCAGGACGATCATGTGTGATGAGCATCAGTTCGATGCTCCAGATGATGTGCATCAGAATGGTGCACTGTATAATGATCAATATGATCATGAGTATCAGTTTTATACTACGTGGTCGTGGACAGGTTGTGCAGGTAGCATATAAAGGATCCTGGGAGATCCGGACAGGTTGAGCTATGTGATCGTAAAAGCCTAAGATGCTCTTTCAAGGTTTTGCTACAGTTTCGCAAAGAAAAAATCCTGGAGATCTGGACAGGTTAAGTTGTGTGCTAGTAAAAGATCCTGGGATGCTCTATAGAGATCTTGTAGGTTGCAAGATGCTCTTTAATGTTTTTGCAAAATTTCACATAGAAAATATCCTGGAGATCCGAACAGGTTAAGCTTCGCGCTAGTAAAAGATCATGGGATGCTCTATAGAGATCTTGCAGGTTGCAAGAGGCTCTTTAAAGGTTTTGTGAAGGTCACATGTAAAAGATCTTGGGAGATCCGATAGGTTGAGCAGTGTGCTCATAAAATTCATGGGATGCTCTTTCGAGGTTTTGTTGACACACGTAATTAGTCCTGGGATCCACAGTATGGCTAGAGATGATGAAGACCTACATGAGGCTAGGCCTACATCCAGCATGAAAAAGGGTTGGCTCTGTAGAAATTCCTATGACAAGAAGAGTTATGAGATAGCCCAGTGATCGAGATGATGAGTACAGCAACAGTGATGGTGATGATGCTCCGTGATCCAGTGATGATGATCCAGCTACAGAATTGAAGGCTTGCGCCAATATGTATTGATGACCTGTGTCTAGAGAATACCTTCCTAGTTAAGAGGGAGTGTTGATGTATTTGTAACTTCAGAATATATTCACTTGTATATTACATTTTTACTTTATTGGATATCCAACAAAGATGTATTATTCCTCTGATTGGAAGTGTTGTCATTTGTATTTGCAAGTGCCGCAAGTTACATTGTAAGTGTCTTCATTTGTATTGATGGGTTATTAAACCACCAATGTGGGGTCGGCCCTAGTTAGGTCATGTGGTTGGGTTATTAGGCTTCATTAGGAAGTCAGACCCAATGATTTATTGGCAAGTCAAGTCAATGTATAAATAGAGGGTGTGCCTCTCTCATTCTATTCATTTAACTCACTTCTCAAGATCGCATAGCTAAGTGAGAAAGTGGTGCACATGTGGAGGAGGAGGAGCATCTGCTAGAGACGTCTTATTGGGTTTGATCCTTGTGATCTTGGTTTGTGGCTTATCTTATCTCTGAGGAAGTTGTGGGGTTTTTCACCTTCTTGGTTTTCCCCGGTGAAACTCTATGTCTCTTGTGTGATTTCTATTTTTTCTATGATTGATATGTTGTAGATATGATGTACATGTTATTCTCTTAGTGATCCTGAATGATAATGGAATGAAATTATCCAAAAATTAACAGTGGACACCCATTATCTTGAGGAAATATCTTTAAAAAAACGATTCCCCAAGAAATATGCAACACTCTTGTGTAAAACCCATGTAGTCCAACAATATGTGACTTTCATCATGCTAGATGATGGGTTTCTTCGGTTGAGACCTTTTCCAAACATCCCCAATCCCATGAATAACTTCCTCTAACTCCCTATATCCTCTTCTTAATATAAAAGAGCATATGAGCAAGAAAAATTGGTTGGAAACCATTGTTTTATCTTGGTTGCTTGAAGAAACCCTCATTGTTCATAAAATCCTTTATCCCCAGTCTATAACATTCCTCTCATTCTATATGGAACCCTTGTTGTTGGGGAATTATTTCCCATCACAGAAGATAAGAGAGAACTGATTTGAACAAAGTGATATTACTTGTTGGATTCAACGACTACACTCCCCAAGCATGGACTTTAGATTTAATTTTGTAAATGATGTTATGCCAAGCACCAACTCTTGGTTGTTTCAAGGAGATGGGGATACCTATATATTTGAATGAAAACCATTTATATTATCCCGAGAACCCAAAATGGTGAGAGATACAATAAATTGATTTGGGGGAATGTTCCAACTTGGGACCTGGATTTTAGCAGCATTCACCTTCCCTCCATAGGTTTCTATAAATGAATATAAAACGAACTTGAATATGATTGAATTGACATTAGAATATATACCCATAAAAATTGTATCATATGTGAATTGGCATGATTCACTTCTTTCACTTCCCTAGAGATGAGAATTCCTACAAGCTTCTTGTATTCCCTTTCCTTATCAAGTTGCTTGCTTAGAGATTCAACCATGATCATATAAATAAAATGAGAGGGGTGGGAGTACTATTTGATAACTATGGATTCCTGGAATAAATGATAATATATCTCATTGAACAAGGGTTACCTACGCAGGCTTTGACTCGATGAATTGATAAATTGAGGGGAGAAACCAAAATTTTCTAACACTAAAAAAAAAACTATTCCTAACTCTATCAAAGGTGTTAGCTAAGTCAATATTGATAATCATACCTTGATCACCTTGGTAGAAACTTGAATGTATTGATTCCTTAACTAACACAATATGTTATATGATATAACTATGTGCCATAAACCCTCCTTGGTTCTTAGAAATCATTTTGGGGAGAACGGAATTGAGCCTTCCAGGTAGGATCTTAGTTAGTATTTTATAGGATGCAATACATAATGAAATGGAATAGAAATGATAAAAAGTGGTAGGATTTGATTCCTTGGGAATTGGAGCAATGAAGGAATAATTTGTTGCCCTCCCAATCTTGTCCTTTTTCATTTTCGAGTTTAGCATTTTGATCAAATTGTACTTGATTATTTCCTACAAATCCATATAAAAATGAATGGTGAAGACATATAGGCTAGAGAATTTATTAGGTTCTAGGATCCAAACTACATCAACCAATTCGTTTTTTGAAATCTATGTTTCTAGAAGTTGATTTTCCTCTTGACTTGCTAATGAGTGGATACTTTGAAGAATTTCACCCTTTTTAGTTTGACTATAACTTCCTGTCTCAATATAAATACCTTTAAATTTTATTTTTGCTTCCTCCTTGATCACTACAAATTCCATGATCCTTCATCTATTGGCATCATCAATCTCTTTGATTGTTTTACGGAAATCTCTTTCTTTGGATTTCTTATGGAAGAAAGCATTGTTTTTGTCACCAACTTTTAACCATAAACTCCTAGACTTGAGTCACCATTACTCTTCCTATAACTTGAGAAATTTATGTATATATTGACTTATCTCCTACTCTTCCCTCAATATATCCTTGGATATTTCATAGTGCTCCATTTTATGCTGGAAGGATTCCAACTTAGCTTGGGCCTCAAATTGTTTTTTGGTTGGTAGATTGAAATGAGATTCAGGAAAAATATTCATAGATCCCTTCACCATTTGTAATTTGGATTCATAGATGTAGGAAAGTGTGTGAGGAACCTACAACAATTAATTGCTAAAATGCACAATATATTGGATCACAGAATATTTTTATTGATCACGGGCCACTTTGAGGGGGCAACCTCCTTTGAGCAAGCTTAATACAAATAACTTCACGGTACCTTCATTAGCCTCAACACACACTTATATACTAAGTATATGACCAATACTATGGGTCAATACCATGGGACATATAATACTATGGGACGACTTACAAAGCATATGCGTCCAATACTATGGATCAATACCATGGGCTACTACAAACTATGGATCAACAAATACTACAGGACTACTTACAAAGCATATGCGTCCAACAACAATATACTAACAAAGTAAAGAGAAGGGTTGACACAGGTTCCTAACATCCTGTTGATGCCTCGGATATCGTAGCATCAATCAGAAAGGGATTCTCCCCGATAGATGATCCCAACTAGATTATCTACCGTTTGGTATAGGGAATCCGTCCGGTTAGCGGTTTCGGCAACCGTGGATTTGGAGTTTTATTCCAATTATACCGGTTATGGACCGATCCACCTTTCTTTTGAATTTTATGTTTTATAATGATGTGCAAGTGCCTAGTCTATATTTAATTCTAGATGCAAGACTGAGAAAAACAGATCTAAGTATAAAACTGAAATACCCCTAACTATCCTTGCAAGGAGCACATTTAAAGCATGAGCAATGAGTTGTAAGAGTTATCTTTAAAGCATGAACAGGAAACCATTTAAAGCTTAAAGAGAAAACTACAACAAGATAAAAGATCTCAGAAGATAACTTCTAATTACAAATAACACATTTTCATTACTCATCAAAGAAAGAAGCAAGATTATTTAATCTAGATGCAAAACTGAAAGAACAGATCTAAGTCTAAAAAACACATGAAATAAATCTAATTGTCCCTGCAAGGAGCCAAATTAAAGCATGAGCAATGAGCTGGAGTAGATATCTTAAAGAAAGAAAAAATAGCCATTAAATCTTACAGATAAAGCTACAGTAAAGATTAAAAAGATATCAGAAGATAGCTTATAATTTAATATGAAACACATTCATTACTCATGAAACAGAGAAATCATTTGCACAGAAAGGAGTGAAATCATTGGTTGCAAAGAAATAATTCAGTCAACAAGAAAGATCTCACATTATAGTATGGAAGTCACAAGAATATTCCAATATACATCCATCCTTCATTCCCATGCAAAACGTCCATCTCCGAGCTTTTATTTGAAAACTTTATTTTCTTAAAACATATACAAGATAGCTCGTACAGGTTGGAAAAAATCGTTCCCTGCCAAAAGTCATTTCTCATCCTTCCTAACTTCTATTTATAGTTACAAAATTTCCCTTTGGGCTGCCACCTGGCCTCTTCCATTTGTCACCTACAGGAATTTCTTCTATAATAAACCAAAATGTGACTACTCCTTTTATAAAAAATATTTAACAAAAGAAAAAGGACAGCTGTCCCATAGCTCACGCTTTACACATTTGAGAGCTTAAAAATACAACGTATCAGAAATAATATTATGAAATCAGCGATTTCACTCCTGTGCGTGAGCTTCTGCTGGAAGAGGGTTTCTCAAATTGGCTGCTACTACTTGGGAAGGAGGAATCGAGCCCACTATCTCTGCTGCTACTGCTGGGGAAGAAGAAATCGAGCCAGCTGGAGTTTCTGTTACTGCTGGGAGAGAAGAACCTGGGATTGCTGTTGCTCCTGCCACTGTTGCTGCTTTCTTCTCCTCCTCTGCAATGTAACTATACCAAATTCCAGTGTCCCTGATGACTATGTTTGCGGAAGCAGGGAGCAAGATTTTTTGAGAAGTCACATTTTTTCTAAGCTCTGCTCCAATGCCTTGAACTTCCGTCACTGCAGCTTGATGTACTTCTTTAAGCAAATGGTTGTGGACTGATGACATTCCGATATAATTTTGGAGGTCGTCAATTGCTAGGACATTGATTTTCTTCACATATTCGATTTGGATGCCCATCTCTTCCTTTATTTCAGCCAAGCGTTGTTCTTCATCCGGGAAGTCATCGAGGGATTGCGGGAAATTCAATTTGCACCTGTCATGCACTCCCTGGATCCTTTGATATAGACCGTTGATCCTATCCCTTGTCCCTTGCACACTGGCCATTAGCTTACTGCCACAGCTTCTGCAGAATTCCAAAAGGGCTATGTCTTCAGTAAAACCTTCCACAGACTTAAATGGGAGATGTGTGGGGAAATCCCCCTTTCCTTCTCGCCATTCTATCTGGCTCAGGATATTTTCCTTGACACGGGTATGCTTATCTTTGAGCCTATGGGCCTCCGCATTAATTTCTTTTAACCTGAACACCATGGCCTTGAGCTTGCAAACTTCATTAGTGATTATCCCCTGAGTCTCATGCATTTGCTTTAGGATGCTGCAGGACAGCTCATGGAAGGGAGACATGTCCATCGTTCTTCTCTCAGCTTGCTTTAATTGCTCAGCTAATGCCAGCTTGTCTGTTTCTAGCTGGGATACTTTATCTTCCGCTTCGTTCTTCTCTGCTTCCATAATCATCATCTGGAGTGTTAGTTGGTCCTTTTCCTCCTCCAGCTGGTTATACTTTCCTGCTAGCTCTTTATGCTCGACATACAGGCAATTATACTTGTTTACCACAAGATCCCTGTAGGCTTGCTCATTAGCCACAGTCTGTTGTAGCGTACGAGCTCTCCTCTTTTTCAATTCATTTTCTCTAACTATCACACCTACATTGTCCAATGATGCTTTTATTGTTTCTACAACTGCGGATGCCATAGCTAAGGGATCCTTATCTGTATTCCACATTACAGTGATCTCCCGATGGGTAATGATATCCTCCTGGAAGATTCTTTTGATCATCTCTTCTGATTTAAGGACCATTGCTTTCCTTTTCTTATCATAGACAAATTCATTCCACCTGGACACCGTATGTTTTCCTGATGGAGTGTACGGGACAATTGGGAGGTCCATAATGTCTATTTCTTCTTCAGCTGGTGGGGTCCGGACTCCCTGAGCTAGATCTGTTCCCACATTTTGGGTACCAGAGCCACCTGCTTGAGGTGCGTCTATTTCCATGTCTTGGACACCGGACCCACTTGTTTGGGCATCTTCTCCTGCTTTCAGCTCTTCTTCCGCTTTATGTTCAGCTTCCTGTCCTCCTTCCCCTCCTTCAACTTATGGATGACCTTCATTTCCTTTCTACTGCGTTTCATCTTCAGCTTCCTGCTGCAACCTGGCTTCCTCAGCCTCCTGTAGCAACCTTGATTCCTCTCTCAATCTAAGCTCTTCCTGAGCTCGGGCATCATCAGCTTCTTTCTCCTTCTGCTGGTTGGTCTTCTGGACCTTGGTTGAGCTAGAGCTTGCTCCAGTGCCTTGGCGACAGATCCGCAGCTCAGCCATATTGCTGATGCCTCTGAATGCCTCTTCCTCGGCATCGGGGTAGTGAGAGTACTCAAAATGAGCATAGATTTCCTTACAGTGCTCGACCACTTTTCCCTTCCTGCCATTCCTGTGGAAGATCACCTCGCCGAAGTGGAAGGCTTTCAGTTCCTGAACAAACTCCTCGGCTGAGGCAACGCCTGATAACTTGTAGGCCCCTATGCAGAAACGTAGAGGGGGAAAAGAAGCCTTATGTTGTTTGTGGAGCATTGCTCCAATTCCATCCAGGAAGATTTGTCTTACTGCCTCCTTAAGGACCACATAATCTGTAGCATATCTTGGAAAAATATATGGGGCTTTAGTTCCTCCAAACATTCTGAGATAGGTGCCTTGCTCCAAGAAATAAAAATCTCCATAATTTTCAAGGACTTCCATGGCATTCTCTGACAGGCAATTGGGCTCTTCCTTGAATAGCTGCTCATATAGGGGCATGATGAACCCCTCACAGATGAGCTTATAGTTGGGCTTGTAATTCTGAGCCCACAACATCCTGAAAGCGGTATAAACCGGGGTGGTGGCCTTATCCCATGTGCAGCCCAATTTGGGGAAATCCACCTTGGCCAAAACACAATCAATCCAATATGAGGACATGAAAAATTCTGCCTTCTTCAAGGCTAGTCCTTCTCTTGCAGCAACTATCATTGAGGCTAAACTGTCTGACAGGAGAGTGGCCCAGTCAAACACAGTTCCTTTAAATGCCACGAAGTGGATGATAGGGACCCACTGAATCTTTTACACGGTGCCATCGGGCATGCCGAAGATTCTGCACAACATCAAGGCGATCAACCTGAAAGGAGGTCTCAGATTTTGGATGTCGTATTCGTCGTTACCTTTCTTTCTCAATTGCTTTCCTGTGACTAGTAGCCTTTTGGCCATCTCAACGTTGTTCATCTGGCCCAACCATTCATCAGTCAGAGATTGTTGGGCGCGGGGAAATTTGTAGGCCACGGCCAAGTATGCTGGGTGAAATGAGGCAATGGCTATCTTCCCACTGTCATGAATTACTCTTCCTTCCGCATCGGCATGTTGGAGTATCCACCCGATTACCTCAGAACATGGGAACAGTTCAGGGCGGGTAGCAGCTCTAGTTATTCCTGAGGCTTTGATATTTAGATAAATCTACCCCTCTTCTAGCAACAAGTCCGGGATATCCTGGTCTCGGATCATTCTGTAGATATCACCCCATCGAATTTCAGGAGGAACACCGGTGGTGCACCGAGTATCCTGGAGTGTGGTCTCAGTTTTAAGTGGTGTAGGTTGTTTTTCTGTCATTTTAGCCTTCTTCCTACCACCTTTTGGCATTTTGACTTATCCCTAATAGAAACCAAACACTAGTCATTATAAAAATGTGCAACATACTGTGATATTTTAACAGAGAGCATCACCATTTTAACATGTCAATGAGATAAATACAATGTGAAGCTGTATGTTAGGAAGCAAAAACGCCATTCCAAACAAGAAATCTAGATTTAAACATCCTAATTCTTTTAAAGGGGCGGGTTTGGAATGCTTCTATGGACCAGGGAGGACCCTCCGTGTTGACACACAGGTGAGGGGTTTCAGCCCAACCGCTATTGTTATTTATAATATTTAACGGGGTGTCCTACGGCTGGTTTGATCAGGGGCAATGGCGCCTGTCTTAGGATTTAAATTGGGTAGTTGCTACGCCGGGACTGAGGCTTATGAAAAAAGCCCGGGTGGCTACAGTTTTAGCTTTCGGCTAGGGACACGAAAAGTCCACGGGGCCTCGGGGGGAATTTGGAAAAAATTCGTCCGTCCAACTTGACGATTTTTTTAAACCAATATACAAGCGCTTTCACACATTCTTTTCTTTTTTAACGACAAGAAATACAAAATTTAGACCGCATTTGACAGATAAAACAGCCCATGACGGGCATTTCGCCCGTCAAAATCCAACCAATTCTTATCGTCTTAGAAAACAAGAACACCCAAAGGTAATCTGACGCATGGGAGACAAAATTTAACGGTTAGAATCCTACCTGGAAATGACGAAGATAGCCGAATGAGGTGGACGAGTACATGGACGATCGAGATGAGCTAGAGCGGTTGCACGGCATTCCACGTCGTTTGCCAATCGAAAAATAGCAATATGTTTGGCTCGAAACCCCCACCGTCTATTTAAATGACATGGCACGTGCAAGGTGGGTGGCACATTTTAAAACGGGTTTGAATATATCGTCCATTTCGGTCATGTCAAGCAATCTCGATTTGCGCGCGACCGCCATCTGCGGGACAAACCCGCGAATTTCACCCGTCGTTTGCGGAAGGTTACGCCGAAGCCCCTCGGTGTTTCGGGAGAGAATCATGAATCTTTCCGCAATTTAACCTTTGGAGGCTTAGCTTCGGGAGGACTACGGATATCTATTCGCAATTGGCTTCCGCAATTGCGGAAAGATTCCGCGAAGGTTGCCGACGTTGCGGAAGGGATTGACGAACAACTCCCGCAATTAAATGAGCGTTTGAGTCCTTTTGGCGGCCCTTTTCGAGATGATAACGTGAAAGCTTCCAAAATTGTGAAAAGCTTTCGTAAATGGCTTCCGCAGTTTTGGAAGGCTTTCACGAATGTTTCCGCAAAAGGATTCCGAAAACTTGAGAAAGTTTTCTAAGTATCGGCCAGGCTTACTTCCGACGTTGCGGAAAGCTCTCGGAATTTGCTTCCGCCGTTTCGGAAGGAATTGGCAAAATGGCTCCGCTGTTTCGGTGAGATAAAGTGAAGACGTCCGCATTTCAAACCAAAATTTCTAAGTGTCCGCGGGGTTTCGGAAGGATAACCTGAAGGTCTCCACAAACGGCTTCCGCAATTGCGGAAAGAAAACTCGAACGGTTCCACGTCAGTCGAGAAAAGACTTAAGCATTTTTTTAAAGGGAATCCTCCGGAGGCTTTTCAGGAGAGTAAGGTGAACGTTTCCGTAGTTTTGGAAAGATAGTTTGAACGGCTTCGGAGTTTCGGGAGGAAAAGTCCAAAGGATCCGTAGATTTCCAAAAGTTTCTAAGTCCCTTCAGAGTTTCGGGAGGTTTGGCGAATGGTGCGCGCTATTTCGGAAGGAATTCTTGAATTCTTCCGCGGTTTCGGAAAGAATTTGCCAATGGCTCCCGCAACTTATGAGCAAAATTTTAAGTACCTTTTCGGGAAGCTTATGTGAGTGGCTTCCGCAAGTTTCGGGTGGCTTCCGCGAATTCTTCCGCGATTTTGGGAAAAGTTTCTAAGTTCCTTTTTTGAGAAGTTTAAACAAAAGGCTTCCGCCGTTTCGGGAGGGAACCTCGAATACTTCCGCAACTGTGGGGCTTTATAAAATCATTCCACGATTTCCAGGAAGACTTCATGAATTTTATTTTTAGAGGAAGGAAGACTTGGAGAGGTTCACAGCAAGATTTTTTGTTGAAGACAAAGTTAAAAGCTGGGAATGGCCTCTTAAGGCAGCCTTTAAAAATTTTAAGGAGGGGCCCCAATATGTACCAAAATTTGGGGGGATGTTGCTGCAACAACAATGGCGAGTCGCTAGCGAACACAGATCTCTGAAAAATTCCTCTCCATGGTCCGAAACCTCATCAAAGACATCTATCTTAGGTGCAATACTCAGCTGAGCATTTAAACTCATGTGAGGGGAAGAAGGCACTTTACCTGCTAGCCATTGGGGAAAGGGGAGATTTGACCGAGACATCTTTACCACTCTCAAAGGGCATATGAGGTTCATTTTAGAAGGGTCATCCTTCAGACGGTTACTATTGTCGGACTCCACAGGATTTGCAACACTTTCTCATGGACATTATTGCTCTTGTTCCTCATTCCCATGCTACTTGCATCCTTTTGGATGTTTGTACTTTGGACAGCTTAGCTGTTTGAGCCTTCCAGAGATATTTTCTTTTGGACATGATCTTTGATTTAGGCTCCTCAATCCATAATGTCCTTTTGTGTGAGTTAGAAATTTTATTGATTTGATCAAGCCTCATGGACGAAGAGGAGCCCATTTTGAGCTGAGCCTTTTGGACAACTTTGTTTATTTCACACGTCTTTTGCTTTTGTCTCAGCCATGCTTTAATTGAGGCAAGAATCTCTGGAAAACAGACCCTTGAATATAAGCCATTTTGGTTGTTAAATTTGCAGCATGGAGTCACTTGAATACCTTATGCCCTCGAGGTGTGCTACTTTCCATGGGTCCAGCTTTAATAACCTTCTTGAGATGCCTTTAAAGTGTGAGAGTGGGTGGAGCCCAGAGATAGTAATGAATATGGTCATGGGTCTCAGCTATTTTAAACAGGATTAGTGTGACTAGCAGAACAAGCTTCTTTCTTCTGAACATTTCATCGAGAGCACAATAGACAGACTTTATTCGAGTATAGTTTCGGACTCATGGGTGCAAGATTTCTTTGAGAGGCCTATCATTGACGAGAAACTCCACCATAAGGGCTTTCAGAAAACAAAACTTGTTGCAAAGGTTCAAATGACAATGAAAGAAACAAAATGGCCGAAAAATAAAGCAACTAAAGGCTAAGGCAACACTAAAAGAAAACTTTATTTATGTACAGGAAGTCTCAAAGAGACTATGAAAAGTATTGTTTCAGGGCGAGGCCATTGAGAGGAAGGGTTACTTCTTCTCCCTCGAGATTTGTCAATTTATAAGTGGATGGGCCTAATTTTGCCGAAATTTGGTACGGACCTACCCATAGATGTCGGAATTTCGTATGCATTCCTTTGCCTTCATGATTGTGGTCCCATTTCAGGACTAAGTCCCCAACTTCAAAACTTCTTTTACCAGACTTCCTCTTATCGAACCATCTCTTAACTATGTCTTGGTGTTGATGGAATCGGTCTTTAGCTTTCTGTCGGACTTCTTCAAGTTGAAGCAGGGTATTGATCTTGGATTGTAAGGCTTGGCTACCAGAACCCTGAGGGGCTTGGGATAACTGTAAGGATGGGAGTAAGATGTTTGGGGGAAGGATGGCTTCCTTGCCATATACAAGAGTGAAAGGGGAGACACCTAAAGCGTTCTTTGGGGTCACCCTATCTTCCCATAAGGCGTTTGGGAGAGCTACATGCCAACTTCTCTGGTTTTCTATCACAGTCTTCTTAAGAATTCGAATCAGATTCTTGTTTGAGGATTCAGGTAATCCGTTCCCCTGAGGATAGTAATTGGCTGAATAATGCAACTTAATTCCCCATTCATAAACAAATTCATTTATCTTGCAAGATGAAAAATAAGTAGCATTATCAAAAACAAGGGAAATTGGAACCCCAAACCTGGTTATGATGTTCTCCTTTAAGAAGCTGATGATCGCGTCTTCATTGATCTTGTGCAAAGGGATGGCCTCCGTCCATCTAGTGAAGTAGTCAGTAGCCGTCAGGATGTATCGATTTTGCAACGAAGAATTTGGATTTATCTCTCTGATAACATCTATACCCCACTGCTCAAAAGGCTCAGAGATAATAACTGGCTGCGAGGGACCTGCTGCCTTAGGTAATTTCCCGGCACTTCTTTGACATACATCACAGTTTCGTGCATATGTGTGGGCATCTCAGAACAGAGTGGGCCAATAATAACCAACTCTCAGTATCTTGTGTGCTGTTGTCTCTCCTGAATAGTGTCCACCTGCGGGTCCATCATGTAATTCTTTGACTACCTTACTTGCATCTTCCTTTTCTAGGCATCTAAGAAGAACTCCATCATAATTCTTTCTGAATAGTATCCCATCAATGATTTGATAATGAGCTGATTTCAAACGGAGTGCCCGTCTTTGCTTAGAGCTCCAGTGCTCAGGTAGGTATCCCTGCTGTAAATAGTGCACCAGATCCCTATACCATGACCGGGGGAGTCGAGAATATAGGGCATACTTCAACCGAATTTAGCTCAGCTTCATTCTTCCAATGTTGCTCTTCATCCGTTGAGTTTCCTGCAAGTAATTTGCACAGGCCTTGCCCTTTCATGATCGTGGCTGGTTTAAATTCTAAATCATATTCCTGCAGAGCTGTGACCCAGTTCCCTCTCCTTTCTCCCAATTCCTTTTGAACGAAAAGGGATCTAACAGCTAGGTGGGGAACTATGACTTTAGTTCTGTTCTTAAGAATGTATGGCCTGAACTGTTTGACTGCTTTGAAGACCGCATATGCATGCTTGTCAACCACGGGATAGTTCAGCTCAGCCCCCTGCAGACCAGTGCTCATAAACGAAATTGGGTATTCGTCTCCCAGCTCCACCTTTTTCGTGAGTACAGCTGTGAGGGAGTCATCCGAAGCAAAGGTATACAAGATGAAATCTTTATCAAAATCTGGGCTTCGTAAGGAAGGAGCCTTAGCTATAGCTACCTTGATATCTCTAAATGCATCCTTCTCCAAATCTGTCCACTTGAACTGGATGGTTTGTTTAACCATTTGTTGCAATGGCTTAACGATTTGTGCAAAATTTGGAACAAATCTGCGGACAAAATTGATGGTGCCCATAAAGGACTGCATAGATTTCTTGTTGTAAGGCATTGGAATCTTATTAATAGCTTGGACTCTTTCTTGATCTATTTACACGCCCACTTTAGAGATGATATGGCCTAGGTGTTTACCTTCAGGGACGGCAAATACGCTCTTCTTGGGATTCAAAGAAATACCGTATTTCCGACAACGATCAAAGATATGCCTCAGATGAACAACATGATCTTCTCTTTTCTTTGAAAAGACTGTCACATCATCTAAGTAAACAACAACACATTGCCCACCCAATCCTCGGAAGGCGATATCCATCGCCCTTTGGAATGTAGCTCCTGCGTTTATCAGACCAAATGGCATCCTTCTGTATGCGAAAGTTCCCCACTTAGTTCGGAAAGTGGTCTTAAGACAGTCTTCTTCGGCTACTAATACTTGATTGTAGCCAGAGAAACCATCGAGGAGAGAAAACAATTCGGATCCTGACACCATTTGAAGGATTTGTTCCATTGAAGGGACGGGGTAGTTGTCTTTATCCGAAGCTTTGTTTAAACTTCTGAAATCTACACATAGCCTTATCTCTCCCGACTTCTTTCTTACGGGAACCAAGTTTTCAACCCACTCAGAATGCCGAACTTTGAAGATTATCTTAGCGTCTAGGAGCTTCTTTAATTCCTTTTGAATCAGCGGTTCTAGAGTAGGATGCATCCTTCTTAACTGCTGCTGAAATGGCTTGACACCCGCTTTCATTGGTATAACATGATGAATAATGCGGACGTCATACGTTTTTAGATCTTCATAGGTCCATGCGAAAGCATCCTTGTATTGTTTAAACAATTTGATGAACCTGTCTCTTTCTCCTGGTGAACAACATTTGCCAAGGTTGACAAATTTTGGTTCTGCCTCGGTACCCAAATTAACTAACTCATGTTGCATTGATGAGCTATTAGTTTTGGTATTAGCTGGCCTTTTGAACTTATTTTGAAGATCGAACAGCATTTCAAGGGACCTTACCCCTTTGGGGATGAAATTTCCTTTCTCCTCATCCTTTTTCATCAAATCAGCAGCATGTTCTTCTTCATCTATCTTAGCTCCTTGAAAGCTATCTTCGTTTGTTAGGAAGATGATAATTTGTTCATCATCATAGAAGACTCTGAAGTTTGTGATGTTATCGGGAACGAAAGGCCTGAAAATCAATTCAATTGAGCATTTATTATTTGACGGTACCAATCTAGAAGCAGATGTTGCTAACAAATCAGCTGCAGAATTTTGCAATCTAGGAATTGATTTTATATTGAAAGCGTCAAAATGCATAATTAAATCCCATACCTCAGCCTGATAACCCTTCAAATGAGGTGAGAGACAATGAATGGTGTCCCTTACCTGTCTTACAACTATCTCAGAGTCACCAAAGACCTTTAGGTACTTAACATTTAAGCCAATGGCCTTCTTTAATCCATGTACCAAAGCTTCATATTCAGCCGTGTTGTTAGTACAATCGAATTCTAGTCTACAAGACAAAAAATACTTGTTTCTTTTTGGATCCATTAGAACACAACCGGCTCCAGATCCTTCCAGAGTCTTAGAACCATCAAAGTATAATGTCCAAAAAGTATCTTTAGATTCAACTAAGTTAGTTTCTCTGTGATCTACGTCAGTAACTAAATTAACTATGTTACAATCCATATCATCAGTCCGAGAGAAATGAAGGAGATCGGACTGTTTATCTGATTCATGGCTAATGGCTTCAGACTGATAATTACTCGGATCCATTTCTAAGAAATAATTCCCCAGAACCGAGGATAAGAAAGCTACAGCCTCATTTTTTTCTTCTAAGTAAGTTACGTTTTGCTTCATATGAGGCTCTCTTAGGACTTTAATTTGATTCTGCCTGTTCTGATAAGGCAACCACAGATGAGACCAATCAGTAGCAAAGTAGCCACTCAGCTTGGTAGACCAATCCCTACTTAAAATCATCCCATAGGCTTCAGGAATATCGACCACCATTATGTCAATGAATTGACAGACTCTAGGGTCAACTGATATCTAATGAGAACGTCTTTCATCTCCCCAATTACTTTAACAACAGTCCTATCTAATTGGATAATTTGAGCTGGAGATGGAATAGGCTGCCCGTTAATCTTTTTACAAATTGACAGTGGCATAACGTTTGAGGATGCTCCAGAATCTACCAAACAGTTGTGAACATTGTGTTTAAAAATTTCAAAAGTCAATAGGAATGGCAATGTTTGAGATTTAGATTTCCCACCGATGCTAGCCTCATTAATTTCGGGATTGTCTTGAGAGTCCGTTAATGGAGTGTTGATCTAGGGTTGTAGAACATGCAGTAGTTTGTCTCGTTGATGGGGCAAGCTACACATGTAAAATATTGACACATTTGCTTTGACCTTCTTGATATCTTCAATAATATCATATCCTATGTCAGATTCATTCCCAATTCGAGCTTGCTGATCTGTTTTGCTCGTTGTGACCTTAGGTGGCTGAACTATGGAGTTAGTGTTTGGCTACTTGGTCGTTGTTTGGCTAACTTTGGGCTGCGGTGGGATAATTTTTATATTCCTCCGAGGCGGCTCTTTTGAAACTTTAAGCTTATGAGGAACTACGCTTGGCACAGGATCGGCAATTGGGCCGTTGCTGCGAGTAGCAACGTTTATGGTAGAGGGAGAGCTTTCTATGGGATTCTCTCCTACCGATTCTGTCATAGGTACCCAATCCCATAACACCATAGTAGTGTCCGGGGTTGGTTCCTCTAACTCAGGGCTCGAATCCTCTGGAGAATCATCTTGGTCTGGGATCTGTGAATCTAGCATTTGGTTCATGACTAAGCTCATGGAATTAATCCATTGCGGGCAGCGCTTTTTCGAATGCAGTTCTTGATGAAAAGTGCAGAAATTTTCCATCCCGATTTCGTTCAAGTTTAAGATCGGAGCAGTATTTATTGGTGGATGAGTTTGATCATCGTCTTCCCTTCTTTTATAAAATGGCTTAAAAGGTTTCCTAGATGTGCTAGCAGCCTTGTCTTTCTCGAGATCTACAATTTTATTAAATAATTTCTGCATCATCTTGACTACATTTGCCATGTCCGTAGATGGCTTTTCTTTACCTCTAGTGAGCAGCAAGGTCTTTTTACTAGCTGTTGGTTTTGGTTCTACATCTAAGGTATGTTTAGCAATGCTATCAGCTTCTTCTTCTACCTTTCTAGCTTCCTCAAAGTTCTCTATCAGGTTAGTTTTCTTGGACCTTTTTACGAACATTGCGATGGGCCCTTCAAGAGCGGTTGTATAGTATTCAATCAGAGACTCCTCTGCTAGTTTATTAGCTTCACTAAAATTATTTAACAGCGTTGTGAATCTTTGATTAAATTCTTGAACCTTTTCTTTATTTTCCATTCTCATGGATAAGAGTTCTTTCATAAGTGTTGCCACAGTCTTTTGGTTTCCGTAGTTCTTTAAAAAATAGTTTTCGAATTCATCCCAACTAGAGATCGAGCTGGGTTGTAGGCTAAAGTACCAGGATGATACTTTTGGCTCGAATGTATATGGAAACAACCTGCAAACTATGTCTTCATGTTGTACGTTCAAAAGGTTTAGAGCTAAGTAAAAACTCTTGAGATGGTCTTCCGCCGAAATGGCTTTCCCTGGATCGAACTTAGGCAAGACCTTTTCTGGATTTTTTGGAAGATTATGGAAAGGTCCAGCTAGCTTCAGCGCTCCCCTTACTCTCCAAGCAGGTACAGCCATGTTTGGATGTGGAGAACCTGGCGGAGAATTGTAAGGTGAATTCTGTGGGGTATTCTTTGGAGTGATAAGTTCTTCAAAGTTTTCTTGGTCTGAAATTTTTTCTAAGTTTTCATGATCTACCTTGTTAAGAGTGTCTGAAATTTGTTCCAAAGTCAAATTCACAAGTTCTTCAAAACTTTCAACAATAATCGAATCTCGGGTATATTGTGGCTCTTTTCTAGGGGTAGTTTTCTTAGGGAGAAAATTCACAGCGTTTAAACCACCTAGTTGCCTAACGTAGGATCGCATATGCCTTCTCAAATCCTCTATTTCTGTAAAAGGGACAGCGTATAAAGCTTCTCGAGGCTCAGGATCAGAAATGAGGCGTTCTTGATTTAATAATTAAAGATCTGGGTTGTTTGAAATGCTTTCTTTAAGCGGGTTTTCAGTGTCATCTATGGCAGTGGGAGATTTTCCTCTACCAGCCATGCACTTTCGGCCCTCCTTCTAGCACCAAAAACTGTTGATGCCTCAGATATCGTAGCATCAATCAGAAAGGGATTCTCCCCGATAGATGATCCCAACTAGATTATCTACCGTTTGGTATAGGGAATCCGTCCGGTTAGCGGTTTCGGCAACCGTGGATTTGGAGTTTTATTCCAATTATACCGGTTATGGCCCGATCCACCTTTCTTTTGAATTTTATGTTTTATAATGATGTGCAAGTGCCTAGTCTATATTTAATTCTAGATGCAAGACTGAGAAAAACAGATCTAAGTATAAAACTGAAATACACCTAACTATCCTTGCAAGGAGCACATTTAAAGCATGAGCAATGAGCCATAAGAGTTATCTTTAAAGCATGAACAAGCAGCCATTTAAAGCTTAAAGAGAAAACTACAGCAAGATAAAAGATCTCAGAAGATAGCTTCTAATTACAAATAACACATTTTCATTACTCATCAAAGAAAGAAGCAAGATTATTTAATCTAGATGCAAAACTGAAAGAACAGATCTAAGTCTAAAAAACACATGAAATAAATCTAATTGTCCCTGCAAGGAGCCAAATTAAAGCATGAGCAATGAGTTGGAGTAGATATCTTAAATAAAGAACAAATAGCCATTAAATCTTACAGATAAAGCTACAGCAAAGATGAAAGATATTAGAAGATAGCTTCTAATTTAACATGAAACACATTCATTACTCATGAAACAGAGAAATCGTTTGCACAGAAAGGAGTGAAATCATTGGTTGCAAAGAAATAATTCAGTCAGCAAGAAAGATCTCACATTACAGTATGGAAGTCACCAGAATAGTCCAATATACATCCATCCTTCATTCCCATGCAAAACGTCCATCTCCAGGCTTTTATTAGAAAACTTTATTTTCTTAAAACATATACAAGATAGCTCGTACAGGTTGGAAAAAATCGTTCCCTGCCAAAAGTCCTTTCTCATCCTTCCTAACTTCTATTTATAGTTACAAAATTGCCCTTTGGGCTGCCACCTGGCCTCTTCAATTTGTCACCTACATGAATTTCTTCTATAATAAACCAAAATGTGACTACTCCTTTTACAAAAAATATTTAACAAAAGAAAAAGGACAGTTGTCCCATAGCTCACGCCTTACACATTCGCGAGCTTAAAAATACAACGTATCAGAAATAATATTCTGAAATCAGCGATTTCACTCCTGTGCGTGAGCTTCTGCTGGAAGAGGGTCGCTCAAATTGGCTGGTGTTGCTGCTGCTGCTTGGGAAGGAGGAATCGAGCCCACTATCTCTGCTGCTACTGTTGGGGAAGAAGAAATCGAGCCAGCTGGAGTTTCTGTTACTGCTGGGAGAGAAGAGCCTGGGATTGATGTTGCTCCTGCCACTACTGCTGCTTTCTTCTCCTCCTCCGCAATGTAACTATACCAAATGCCAGTGTCCTTGATGACTATGTTTGCGGAAGCAGGGAGCAATATTTTCTAAGAAGTCACATTTTTTCTAAGCTCTGCTCCAATGCCTTGAACTTACGTCACTGCAGCTTGATATAATTCTTTAAGCAAATGGCTGTGGACTGATGACATTCCGATATAATGTTGGAGGTCGTCAATTGCTAGGAAATCGATTTTCTTCACATATTCGGTTTGGATGCCCAGCTCTTCCTTTAGTTCAGCCAAGCATTGTTCTTCATCCGGGAAGTCATCGAGGGATTGCGGGAAATTCAATTTGCACCTGTCATGCACTCCCTGGATCCTTTGATATAGACCGTTGATCCTATCCCTTGTCCCTTGCACACTGGCCATTAGCTTACTGCCATAGCTTCTGCAGAATTCCAAAAGGGCTATGTCTTCATTAAAACCTAGCACAGACTTAAATGGGAGATGTGTGGGGAAATCCCCCTTTCCTTCTCGCCATTCTATCTGGCTCAAGATATTTGCCTTGACACGGGTATGCTTAGCTTTGATCCTATGGGCCTCCGCATTAATTTCTTTTAACCTGGCCACCATGGCCTTGAGCTTGCAAACTTCATTAGTGATTATCCCCTGAGTCTCATGCATTTGCTTCAGGATGCTGCAGGACAGCTCATGGAAGGGAGACATGTCCATCGTTCTTCTCTCAGCTTGCTCTAATTGCTTAGCTAATGCCAGCTTGTCTGTTTCTAACTGGGATACTTTATCTTTCGCTTCGTTCTTCTCTGCTTCCACAATCATCATCTGGAGTGTTAGTTGGTCCTCTTCCTCCTCCAGATGGTTATACTTGCCTGCTAGCTCTTTATGCTCGACATACAGGCAATTATACTTGTTTACCACAAGATCCCTGTAGGCTTGCTCATTAGCCACAGTCTGTTGTAGCGTACGAGCTCTCCTCTTTGTCAATTCATTTTCTCTAACTATCACACCTACATTGTCCAGTGATGCTTTTGCTATTTCTACAACTGCGGATGTCATAGCTAAGGGATCCTTATCTGTATTCCGCATTACAGTGATCTCCCGGTGGGTAATGATATCCTCCCGGAAGAGTCTTTTGATCCTCTCTTCCGATTTAAGGACCATTGATTTCATTTTCTTATCATAGACAAATTAATTCCACCTGGACACCGTATGTTTTCCTGATGGAGTGTACAGGACAATTGGGAGGTCCATAATGTCTATTTCTTCTTCAGTTGGTGGGGTCCGGACTCCCTGAGCTGGATCTGTTCCCACATTTTGTGTACCAGAGCCACCTGCTTGAGGTGCGTCTATTTCCATGTCTTGGACACCGGACCCACTTGCTTGGGCATCTTCTCCTGCTTTCATCTCTTCTTCCGCTTTCCGTTCAGCTTCCTGTCCTCCTTCCCCTCCTTCAACTTGTGGCTGACTTTCATTTCATTTTTGCTGCGTTTCATCTTCAGCTTCCTGCTGCAACCTGGCTTCCTCAGCCTCCTGTAGCAACCTTGCTTCCTCTCTCAATCTGAGCTCTTCCTAAGCTCGGGCATAATCAGCTTCTTTCTCCTTCTGCTGGCTGGTCTTCTGGACCTTGGTTGAGCTAGAGCTTGCTCCAGTGCCTTGGCGACAGATCCGCAGCTCAGCCATGTTGCTGATGCCTCTGAATGCCTCTTCCTCGACATCGAGGTAGTGAGAGTACTCAAAATGAGCATAGATTTCCTTACACTGCTCGGCCACTTTTCATTTCCTGTCATTCCTGTGGAAGATCACCTTGCCGAAGTGGAAGGCTTTCAGTTCTTGAACAAACTCCTCGGCTGAGGCAACGCCTGAGAACTTGTAGGCCCCTATGCAGAAAGGTAGAGGTGGAAAAGAAGCCTTATGTTGTTTGTGGAGCATTGCTCCAATTCCATCCAGGAAGATTTATCTTACTTCCTCCTTAAGGACCACATAATCTGTAGCATATCTTGGCAAAATATATCGGGCTTTCGTTCCTCCAAACATTCTGAGATAGGTGCCTTGCTCCGAGAAATAAAAATCTCCATAATTTTCAAGGACTTCCATGGCATTCTTTGACAGGCAGTTGGGCTCTTCCTTGAATAACTGCTCATCTAGGGGCATGATGAGCCCCTCACAGATGAGCTTATAGCTGGGCTTGTAATTCTGAGCCAACAACATCTTGAAAGCGGTATAAATCGGGGTGGTGGCCTTATCCCATGTGCAGCCCAATTTGGGGAAATCCACCTTGGCCAAAACACAATCAATCAGATATGAGGACATGAAAAATTCTTCCTTCTTCAAGGCTAGTCCTTCTCTTGCAGCAACTATCATTGAGGCTAAACTGTCTGACAGGAGAGTGGCCCAGTCAAACACAGTTCCTTTAAATGCCACGAAGTGGATGATAAGGACCCACTGAATCTTGTACATGGTGCCATCGGGCATGCCGAAGATTCTACACAACATCAAGGCGATCAACTTGAAAGGAGGTCTCAGATTCTGGACGTCGTATTCGTCGTTACCTTTCTTTCTCAAATGCTTTCCTGCGACTAGTAGCCCTTTGGCCATCTCAACGTTGTTCATCTGGCCCAGCCATTCATCAGTCATAGATTGCTGGGCGCAGGGAAATTTGTAGGCCACGGCCAGGTATGCTGGGTGAAATGAGGCAATGGCTATCTTCCCGCTGTCATGAATTACTCTTCCTTCCGCATCGGCATGTTGGAGTATCCACCCGATTACCTCAGAACATGGGAACAGTTCAGGGCGGGTAGCAGCTCTAGTTATGCCTGAGGCTTTGATATTTAGATAAATCTGCCCCTCTTCTAGCAACATGTCCGGGATATCCTGGTCTCAGATCATTCTGTAGATATCACCCCATCGGATTTCAAGAGGAACATCGGTGGTGCACCTAGTATCCTGGAGTGTGGTCTCAGTTTTAAGTGGTGTAGGTTGTTTTTATGTCATCTTAGCCTTCTTCCTACCACCTTTTGGCATTTTGACTTAACCCTGATAGCAACCAAACACCAGTAATTATAAAAATGTGCAACATACTGTGAGATTTTAACAGAGAGCATCACCATTTTAACATGTCAATGAGATAAATACAATGTGAAGCTGTATGTTAGGAAGCAAAAACGCCATTCCAAACAAGAAATCTAGATTTAAACATCCTAATTCTTTTAAAGGGGTGGGTTTGGAATGCTCCTGAGAGGATAAGCATGTTGTGGAAGCAACTTGCTCTCGGTCCAGCTCTAGGAGGGATGGTGTCCTTCGCCATGGTGCTTTTAATGATTAGTGGCGGGCGAGTCTGGGGTTGAAACAATTTTAATACGAGACCAGGGAGGACCCTCCGCGTTGACACACAGGCGAGGGGTTTCAGCCCAACCGCTATTGTTATTTATAATATTTGACGGGGCGTCCTATGGCTGGTTTGATCAGGGGCGATGGTGCCTGTCTTAGGATTTAAATTGGGTAGTGGCTACGCCGGGATTGACGCTTATGAAAAAAGCCCGGGTGGCTACAGTTTTAGCTTTCGGATGGGGACACGAAAAGTCCACGGGGCCTCGGGGGGAATTTGGAAAAAATCCGTCCGTCCAACTTGACGGATTTTTTAAACCAATATACAAGCGCTTTCACACATTCTTTGCTTTTTTAACGACAGGAAATACGAAATTTAGACCGCATTTGACGGAAAAAACAGCCCATGATGGGAATTTTTCCCGTCAAAATCCAACCAATTCTTATCGTCTTAGAAAACAAGAACACCCAAAGGTAATCTGACGCGTGGGAGACAAAATTTAACGGTTAGAATCCTACCTGGCAATGACGAAGATAGCCGAATGAGGTGGACGAGTACGTGGACGAGCGAGTTGAGCTGGAGCGGTTGCACGACGTTCCACGTCGTTTGCCAATCGAAAAATAACAATATGTTTGGCTCAAAACCCCCACCGTCTATTTAAATGAGCTGGCACGTGCGGGGTGGGTGGCGCATTTTAAAACGGGTTTTAATATATCGTCCATTTCGGTCATGTCAAGCAGTCTCGACTTACGCGCGACCGCCATCTACGGGACAAACCCGTGAATTTCACCCGTCGTTTGGAGAAGGTTACGCCGAAGCCCCTCAGTGTTTCGGGAGAGAATCATGAATCTTTCCGCAATTTAACCTTTCGAGGCTTAGCTTCGGGAGGACTACGGATATCTATTCGCAATTGGCTTCCGCAATTGCGGAAAGATTCCGCGAAGGTTGCCGACGTTGCGGAAGGGATTGACGAACAACTCCCGCAGTTAAATGAGTGTTTGAGTCCTTTTGGCGGCCCTTTTCGAGATGATAATGTGAAAGCTTCCGAAATTGCGGAAAGCTTTCGTAAATGGCTTCCACAGTTTCGGAAGGATTTCGCGAATGTTTCCGCAAAAGGCTTCCGAAAACTTGAGCAAATTTTCTAAGTATCGGTCGGGCTTACTTCCGACGTTGCGGAAAGCTCTCAGAATTTGCTTCTGCCGTTTCGGAAGGAATTGGCGAAATGGCTCCGCTGTTTCGGTGAGATAAAGTGAAGACGTCCGCAACTCAAACCAAAATTTCTAAGTGTCCGCGGGGTTTCGGAAGGATAACCTGAAGGTCTCCACAAACGGCTTCCGCAATTACGGAAAGAAAACTCGAACGGTTCTGCGTCAGTCAAGAAAAGACTTAAGCATTTTTTTAAAGGGAATCCTCCGGCGGCTTTTCGGGAGAGTAAGGCGAACGTTTCCGTAGTTTCGGAAAGATAGTTTGAACGGCTTCGCAATTTCGGGAGGAAAAGTCCAAAGGCTCCGCAGATTTCCAAAAGTTTCTAAGTCCCTTCAAAGTTTCGGGAGGTTTAGCGAATGGTGCGCGCTGTTTCGGAAGGAATTCTTGAATTCTTCCGCGGTTTCGGAAAGAATTTGCCAATGGCTCCCGCAACTTATGAGCAAAATTTTAAGTCCCTTTTCGGGAAGCTTATGTGAGTGGCTTCTGCAAGTTTCGGGCGGCTTCTGCAAATTCTTCCGCGATTTTGGGAAAAGTTTCTAAGTTCTTTTTTTGAGAAGTTTAAACAAAAGGCTTCCGCCGTATCGGGAGGGAACCTCGAATACTTCCGCAACTGCGGGGATTTATAAAATCATTCCGCGATTTCCAAGAAGACTTCATGAATTTTACTTTTAGAGGAAGGAAGACTTGGAGAGGTTCACAGCAAGATTTTCTGTTGAAGACAAAGTTAAAAGCTGGGAATGGCCTCTTAAGGCAGCCTTTAAAATTTTTAAGGAGGGGCCCCAATATGTACCAAAATTTGGGGGGATGTTGCTGCAACAACACATCCCCTTTCCCTTAGAAAAATATTTGTCCTCAAATCTTTAGATGTGGAAATTGATGCGGAATCTGAAGGAGTGTTTCCCCTGTAGCATCCTCGAGTTGCATTCTGTGCCACTGAATTAATGCCTCTGTGTTAGAGTGAGAGAGAAGCTGACGCCTTTTGAGTTTCAGGGAGGATTGATTGGAAGGCTGTATACGAAAAAAGAACCATATGAGCTGCATGAAAATGATGCTCAAAATGGTGTTGATCGACGTGTTGTTTCAGTCGAATTCTTTCCATGTGAAGGTTGTCCTGTAGAATGAGAAGAATCTGATCGCAGTTTTGAAGAATCGAGTCAATTGCCTGAAATGGGGAACTACTGAGGGTGTATGGAAGAAGAACTGGTGGTGTTTGTCCATAGACTACTTCATATGGTGTCATTTTATATGTGGTATTGTACCACCAGAGCGCTTCAAGGAAATCCATAGAAATAGTTGTCCAAATCTATGTAGGGATGAGCAAGGGCTCGAACAGTCCCGAAAGGAGTGTCGTTTCACCCTTGTTGACCTGGAAAGTATCACAATCAGCCACCATTTGTTGAATTGTCATTTTTAGTCCCTGCCAAAAGAAGTTACATTGTTCCCGGTCATACGTTTTGAGGACCCCGGAGTGCCCTGCCGATGGAGAAGCATGGATTTCATAGAAGGGATAGCCCTGTTGATCAGATTGCAACCAACTATGGAACAAGCAGAGAAATAGTTGTAAGAAAAACTGGGTCATCAAGTGTGTGAGAAGGAGCATCTGCCACCAGATTGTCCTTACCCTTCTTGTAAGTGATCGCATAGGCAGAACCCATGAGTTGGATAACCTATTTCAGGTGTACTGGAGAGGAGACCCATTGTTCCAAGAAATCTTCCACACTATGGAGATCAGTCTTGATGCAGAAATAATTCCCTAATAGGGATGGCTGCCACTTCTGTACTGCATGCAAAATAGCCATCAGTTCCTTTTGAGATGTAGATGCGGCTAAATTCTTACCAGAAAGGTCTCTTAAAGGCGGCAATCCCACTGGTTCAACAAAGACACCTGCATATCTATCCAAGGAAGTAGTGGATACTGTTGATGGGTGCATTTGAATGGAATGGATTTGAGTGATGACACCATGTGAATTCTTCTTAGAGATCTTTTCCAGGCGATGTGAAATGATGATGCGAAGAGGCCCTGGTTGTAAGCCTGTAAATTTGTGTTGTTTCCCATTGACTGAAAACTGCATCCAAAGTTCAACAAAATCCCATAAAATGGAGCCAAGAGTGCGTAACCATTGAACACCCAAATCCATATCACATCCGCCTAGGACAAGGAAAACACGTTAGAGCGCAGGTTATAATCTTCCAGAGAGATACGCACATTGTGACACTTCCCCTTGCAAGGTAAGGTGCCCCCATTGGCAACCATGACTTCAAAGTTGGAGCAAGGGTGGAAAAAACAATCATCCTGTTTGGCATTCTGAGGGTCAATGAAGTTATGAGTGCTACCATAATCAATGAGTATGGTAAGAGGGAGCTTCTTGAAGTAACCCCTGACCCGCATTGTTTTTCGGGTGGTGACGCCGGTTACAGCATGGAGAGAGATATCTGGTGGGCCGTCCTGATATGGGGGGTCAACAGGCGGGTGTTGAATGTTGACCTGATCATCTATTGTATCTAGAGCTTCTTCACCAAGTTCAGAGGCAGGCGAAGAATCCACATCCAAGAGATAGAGATTTTTCTCAACACATCTATGTCCCCAAGTGAATTTCTCATCACAATTATAACAAAGCCTTTTTTCTCGGCGTGCTTGCATCTCTGGTTCAGACAAATGCTTGATAGGAGTTGGTCAAGGAGCTGGCGTGATGGGAGGTCGTTGGGAACCCATATTTCTGAAGGGAACAAAGGTGGGTTTGGAGTGTTGCTAGGTTGCAATCTTGTCCTCTACCAACTTAGCCAACCCTAGGACTTCCATCATTATGTTGGGACAGAACATTTTGATCTCTGAGCAAATTTCATCCTTGATGCCACTAATAAAACAAATCATGTAGAATTCATCAGACAATCCTTCTGTGTGATTGACCAGTTTCTCAAATTTTGTCTGATACTCTCTCACTGTGCCAATTTGGTGAAGTTTAGTGAGTGCTCCTGTGAAGTCATGAAAAGCACTAGGACCAAATCGTTGCAAAAGGACTTGGAAAAAATCTGTCCAGTTTGGCTCATGATGAGCTTTGATGTACCAATGGTACCATTGAATGGCTTCATGTTCCAAATGAAAGGATGCAAGCGGAACATTCTGGACATCAAAAGTATTATGCAGACAGAAATATTGTTCTTTCCAATATATCCATCCATTTGGATTAGTACCATTGAAGTGAGGAAAATCAAGCTTCGACCCACGAAAATTGTTGGAAGAAGAGAACCTAGTGGTTGCAAAAGATTTTGGTTGTCGGTTATTGTTCATGGCTGAATGTTGAAGATGGAGGCTGAGAAATTTTTCATCCAGATCCTGGAGTTTGGTTTGGATGGCAGCAAATGCTTCCTCCATGGTTTTTGCTCCTGCGCGGGTGACAACCATAACCAGGAGTTTTATTTTTTTTGGGGGGGGGGCGAATGGGGGGGATTTAGTAAAGGAAAATTTGGATTTGGGAAAAACTCTGATGATTAATTGGAGTTTGACTAGGTTTTGGACACTTTCGAAAGGACAGGGAAGCAGAAAATGACGATTTCAGAATCGAGGTGAAAGAATGGGAAAATTTGTCAGAGAGGGACAAAGAAGTAGAAATAGGGAATGAACACAGTGGCAAAATTTGAAGGCGATTGGGTGAAAAATGAAGAAGTTATGGCAAACCCTAAAAATAGACAAATGTGGGATTTCTGGTTTTGGAAAGTGGAATTTGGGATAAGGTCCTCAAGAATGAAATATGCAGAATGGGATTACAGTGGTGTCAGTGAATTTTCAGGGGAAACAAAGTTAAAACAAAGGATATATGGTGAAAAAATAGGATTTTTATTTCCAGAATGGAGCTGAAACGGCTTTCGGAATGGATCTAAAACGACTCCGAATGGATCGAAAACGACTGGATCTGAAACGACTTCCAGAATAGATCTGAAACGACTGGATCTGGACCGGCTTTCAGAATAGATCTGAAACGGCTGGATCTGGAACGGCCTTCAGATTGGATTTGAAACGGTTGGATCTGAAATGGCGCGGAAGTGATCGGCAACAGTTCAGCTGAAAATAGATATGGACCCCAGGTATGCTCGGCTTCCTAACAATTCAGGGGTTTCACTTGGCCATCAATGTTGTCTTACGGCTTGCGTATTGGGGTAGTACCCCTCACTCCACGGCTCAGGTAAAACTGATAACCGCTTTGCCACAAACGACAACTCTTAGTTTACCTCGCGGGTGGGAACTAGTCAATCAGGAAGGGGTCGTTTCCCTTTTCGCTGGCAGGTCCTCTCAATGGGCCAGCTACTTTGAGGTTCCTGTGGTACTCCTCACAATGAGTTTTAGGGCTTATGCCCAAGTACTTCCCATAGTTAAGTGGATAGGGATTAATCCCAGATCTGAACTTACAACAGATGGGAAAAAAAAATTGGCATAAATTCCACCCAACGAGCCCAAGAAAGTGCTCTGATACCAGATGTGAGGAACCTACAACAATTAATTGATAAAATGCACAATATATTGGATCACATAATATTTTTATTGATCACAGGCCACTTTGATGGGGCAACCTCCTTTGAGTAAGCTCAATACAAATAACTTCACGCTACCTTCATTGGCCTCAACACACACTTATATACTAAGTCTATGCCCAATACTATGGGTCAATACCATGGGACATATAATACTACGGGACGACTTACAAAGCATATGCGTCCAATACTCTGGGTCAATACCATGGGATACTACAAACTATGGACCAACAAATACTATGGGATGACTTACAAAGCATATGCGTCCAACAACAATATACTAACAAAGTAAAGAGAAGGGTTGACATGGGTTCCTAACAAGGTGGCCCCTTAATAAAGGAGCACCATTAATCCTAAATAATTTGAATGGATTTCCCTTCCTGAAGCGAGAGAGGATTAAACAAAAATAGACCGAACCTAGATCTCGTGAGTCCTCAATGAGAAGGACAATCGAATTGTGGTCATAGAAAACCAAAGGAAAAATATTGGTTAACAAAGAGTAACCATCTAGTAGAAATGAGTTGTGCAATAAAAACCTATATATCCTAGCCACTATGTTCCTAGGACCAATCTATCGATTATACTGTGTACAAATATTTTTTCAGAAAAGGGTCATGGGGTATGAATATACTAACAAGTCTTCGAGATGCTCACCAAACTTCCTTCTCTTCTTTCCTTTTATGAGATCGTGTCATCAAAGTCTCTAGCTACCACAATATGATGGTAAATGCCTTTTTCAGGAAGGATCAAGAGTGATCTCTAGAATTTCTCCTTCTCAACATATAGTACTAGCCCATACACATTATAGACCCTTATTATTTCTCACATTGCTATGGTTTCTAGCTAAACCATGATTGAATGTTACATTTCCAAAAAAAAAACCTTTTTCTTGAATTTATTTGAATCATAGAGAATAAAAATACCTCTTGAGGCTCCACGAGCACTAATTGTGTGACCATCACTTTGCTTCTAGATTCTAAAGAGAATGTTTAATGCCTCATCTACTTCCATTTTGGTCTCCTAGATAAGTAGGAATGATATCCTTTCTCCTTTAATTAAGTCTTTGATTGCTTCTAACTTGTGTTTGGTTCCTATAACTATACAATTCTATGGGACTATGTTCATTATTGACAAATTAAGAGGAAGTGCCCCATTCCTAATTTTGAGTCTAGCTTCCTCTTGTTGGGAATTTTTGAGAGGATACACTCTTGAATGAATTTTCAATTTAGGTTTTCCACCCCATGACTTTTTATTTAGATGGAATCTCCTCACATTTTTCTTTTGTCGATTTTCTTAAGAGATTTGTAAGAGGAAACCTATCCTGATAATGGACCACGAGTCCACGTTTCGCTGGTCCAAAATTTGACTTCAAAAATTCCTACATGGAGAATCTGAAAGCCCTTCCTATCAAACCTATCCTCATCAATATATTCAATAATTTATTCTTAGGCTTTCTTAGCTTTCATTATCAAAACAATGACGCCAAGAGTGGTTATTCATTTGACCTGGAAACATTGCATTTCTTAGTATGGATTTGACGGAAACAATGGGATATAATCTCTGTTGGCTATGATCTCTTCTATGACTGGATGCACTAGAGTAGGGTTCACCCTTAGGGAATATTTTCTCATCTTTAGAAGTCCCTACATGTTCCTAAACCTAATTATTTATATTCAATATAGCTTGAAATTGATTCGAAGATGGGGTCAAATTAGGGGGAGACTTATCATTTGATGGACCTGCATTCCCCAAAAAAAATCCCATTTTTAATCTTCTACAAACAACTTTTTTTCTTTTTTTTTTCCACTATGGAAGGAGGGGCTTTGGAAAAGTTTCTTGAAAAATGGCCATATTCATGACATATATTGCATTTAAAAGGTAGTTTCTCATAATCTAATTTTTGGGTATGATTCCATCCATCCATAAATAGAATAGTAACTTCTAGCAAGCCTTTCTCCATATATAATTCAACATAGATTCCTGCACAGGAAAACATATGTGATTTTGGTTCATATCTGTCAATATATCTCTTAAGATAGTTCCCAGTGGAAACTAGATCCTCATCACTCCAACAGTGCAAAGGAAGAAGAGGAAGACAACCCCATATAGGGACCATTGTAGGGATATATTTCTCAAGGTCAAATGCCAAACACCATTTTTTCAAATACATCCATCTTGTCCCCATGAAGTATGGACCACTTCTGAAGACTCAAGTCTTGATCTTTCTTTTCTTCAAAGAGAAAGAACTCATAGCCTTTTCCATAAAATCTTTGGTGCAAATATATGGGTATAAGGGGCCTCCAATTTTTTTTAATCTAGATATCCATAGCTCAAGGATAATTCCATAAACCAATGAATTGAGCAACCAATCCATGCTCTGAGAGGGAAAGAGCTTTGTGCTTAGTAGAAAAGGAAGTAAGCTTGATTTTAGGCATTGAAATGAGCATGACAAAATGTGAAGGTTGAGAGTCGGTAGTAGAGGAAGGTAAAAAGGAGGTAACCAAGGTGTGGAAGGGATTTGATTCATCCCAAGAATACCTCTCGAGACTAAGGTCTAGGAGAGAGTCCATGGCAGCGCATGCAGGGATCATATGGATGTGCTAGAAGGAGGGTAGGGTTTAAGCAAATCCGAGATCGAGTGGTTTTAAGCATAATATGTTATTGATAAGATGGACACTCAATGGATACTATTGGATTGCATGAATAATAAACCATTATAAATTTAATAATTGATGCTTAACTATGGAGATAAAAGTGAACATTATTAAATTTTATTAGGTGCATTGTAAGACCTTGTTGAAAAGATGAATTATTTTATTGTTTATTTTCCCATGCAAGGAGAGAGGATACCTACTACCCCTTCTCTCAAGGATATGTCCATGTGGTAAATGGAGAATGGTTAAGATAAGGCAGTACAAGGGTCATAAGGAGATGCCTTAAACACAAGGAAAAGGTGGTGAAGAATTTGGAGGAGAAAAATTGTTCTAAAACTGAAACAATAGAATATATTGTATCTAGTTATTGCATTTGGTTTGGACTTGTTATTGTAGATTTTCCAGAGGTCACTACTCACTCTATAAATCTCATATTCCAACTTGGCATTAATTCTCAGTAAGCCTCATGCATAACAAACCCAACTTCTCTAATCCTAAGAAGGAATCATCAATACAATATATGTATAGGTTAAAGCACGTGAAATCTATCTACAACACAATAACTGTAGCAATCACACATGAACAACACAATATACAATGGAAAACACAAATGGGGAAAATCATCTACTAAGGGATTTCATCAATCTCGAGCTAGAGAAAATAATGAAGAGTAGTACAATTAAAAATTATATAGGTAGAGAAACTTGATGGGAAAATCCCTAGATCTGCGTGCAACTGCAACTACTGCTTTGAGGAATGTTCCCTCTGCTCTATACTATATGAATCTCTGATCTATGTTTCTTCCAATCTATGGTATAAGTACACTCACTACCTCTTCTTTTATATACTCAACTGTTGAAGAAGTGCTACAACCTAAATCTTTGAAGTGCACCCATGCTCTAGAAGTGCACCCATGCTCTAGAAGTGCACCCTCACTACACTGAAATTGCTCCCCTCTATGGATCTCAATAAATCTATGATGATATCTTATTAGATCCTCCTCAATCACTAAATAAGGATCCTCTGCTTCTCTCACCCCTCCTTTCCTCAAGACGTGCTCTCCCACTGACAGGTGCGCCCCCTCTACTTGGGAAGTGTTCCCCTCTCCTCTTTGAATGCACCCTATCTCAATCATTGATCTCTCGATGTGCAGATGAACTAACTACATAGTGAAATATATCCACGGTGCCTCAGATCAAGTAGGTATTAATCCCTCTCAGATCCACTCACTCTCTTATCGTGTAGATGTTCCTCTTCTCTCAACAATGCGCCCTCTGCATGCACAAAGCCACCCTCACTCTACCTCTCTTCACTCTCTAAAGAAAAATACTGAGTAACCCTTTCCGGTGACCCCTTTCCTCCTTATATCAACTCATTGACTTATTAGGGTTTCCAAATCCCTAACATGAGTGCATGCCAAAATCCCACTTTTGCATGTTTTTTAATTAAAAATATTTCATGCGTAAGGAAAATGACACTAAAATATCTGTATGCATCCACCACTAGATCCATGACACCTGGTAGAGTGCATATCACCCTCTACCCTCCCCTGATGCCTATAATGAAAATGTACCTCCATGCTAGGAATATGACCATGAAGGAAATCCTAAGATACACATATCTCTAACACTCCCTTTTATCAATGGAAGTCTTATAAATGCCTGGATCCATCACATCCCCTAGCGCTGCAACTACTAACTATGAACATGCGATGAACTAGCTTCCATTGTTGCACTCTGATATGATAATCCATGATTTACCTCCATCGAGGTCGTCTCGAGAGAAGCTTCTCGCTCTCTCTTCCTCTGACACTGAACCATATTCCAGACTCCCTCTGAAACCTTTCTCAACTATCCCTCTGAAGGTGATCAATAGTGGATCCATTGGCTTGTACCTGAACCTCGTCTCCTGAGATCTCTCATCTTGCTCTCGATCCCGATCCAACTCATTCATATTATATCAACTCAATCTCTAGCTAGTAAAGGTATGAACATCTTGCTCATCCTTTTGATCTGAGGACAAACTCCTTAGTTCCTCATTAGTCATGGGAGCATCTCTCTCTCTGTCCATCTCATAATCTGATTAGGACTCTGATATCCACCCCGATGTACTTGAAGTGGGATGGCCCCTAACCACATACTCCATACCAATCTGATGCCCCATTAACACAGGATCAACATAATATACTCCCACTTGGTAAGCAAATGTGTGCTTCCTCTGAAACAAAATAGCATGTCCTACATCCTCCAAGGCCGACAGTGAAATTCGGTTGAATCTCAGTCTAGGAATTAAGAGTACTCCTAATACTTCCAGGAGTTCTCCAAACTCTAATAGGAAACATACTCATCCCAATCATCTAACCATATGTAATGAATCCTCAACATCTCATACTGGCTTATCTGGAATAATATCAAGTGTGAGGAATACCTCTCACATCCCTGTCTTATGGTTGCAATATCTATTGTCAACCATCCACCTCTCATCAACCTCAATCTCAGGTTGACTACTATCCTGGCCCGATACGAAAGAAGCAAGAGATAACTCTCTATCAAACCTAGCAGTAAACTCATCCACCACCTTCGCAACTGCTACTTGTTCATCCTTCTCCCTCTTTCCCTTCTTCTTGTGAGGGAACTGGCCTGCATAGTGGCCATACTCATTGTAGACAAAACATCTGACCTTACTCAGGTATTTCTTCTGATCCCCCTTCTTGAATCTTTGCTTTCCTTTTTTGCAAGCGCCACATCCTCCTCATCAAGTATAGTATAAGAGCTACATATAATATATTCTCTCTAGGTCACTTCTTGTATGAAATACCCTACAGACGATCCCACTTAGGGAGATTCTCTCTATCCATGATGGACTCTACAAAAACTACCCATGGTTTGGTTACGCCATTCATGGCTTGCCACACAATCTCTCCAACATCAACCTTCTCCCTCGTTTCCCATAGATCATCTCTTACATGTGTAATGCGGGTAAGATAAGTGGGCATGCTCTCAATCTTCATCATCTTAATTCTTTTTAGTTTTTCTCTTAGTACCATATTCCTATTCACATTGGATCCCTGGTACAAATTGGTCAAGGCTTCCCACATCTCATATAAATTATCCTTACCAGTGATGTGTGGGATCATATGGTCCTTGTTTGCATCAAGGAGGATCCTCTGAGATTTTATGTTCTTTTGTCATAGGTTTCTTTTGCAGTAGCATCTGATGGAATTGTAACCAGTTTTGGATTTGTACTCTCCACAATATCCCACAATTCACTTTCCTTCAGAAGCAACACAATCCTTTCCTTACATGCAATGAATTTTGAGGCTCCATCCAACCTATCCTCAACCCTCAAACTAGTAGCCATACTCTATAATCAATTGAAAACTGAAACAAGAATATATCGGTGACCAAGAACCCCTTTAGGTCACATATCTAGCCTCTACTCGCACATATCTAATAGATCTATCTCGAATATACCCTTTCTCCTCATGGATATAATAGATATGATATGTATCTACACATATACGATGCCTCCTCTCCATATCTGAACCCTACTCTTCATATTTGAGCCTTGATCTCACAAATTTGATCAATGTGCCCTTCCAGATATGAATACTCACATATCTGGTATGTGGTTTACCGAACCTTTAACAAGGCTCTGATACCATGTAGATTTTCCATGGGTCACTACTCTCTCTGTAAATATCAGTTCCAACTTGGCATTAATTTTTAGTAAGCTTCATGCATAACAAACCCAACTTCTCTAAGCTTGAGAAGGAATCATCAATACAATATACTTATAGATTAAAGCACATGGAATCTATCTACAACACAATAACTGTATCAATCACACATGAACAACGTGATAAACCCTAGAAAGCCCCAATGGGGGAAAAAAATCTATTGAGGGATTTATTCAATATCAAGCCAGAGCAAATAATGAAGAGTAGTACAATCATAAATTATATAGGTAGATAAACCTGGTGGGACAAGCCCTAGATATGCATGAATATCCAATTATTTCTCTAAGGAATGTGACCTCTTCTCTATACTGTCTAAATCTATGATATTTTCTTATTCCAATCTCTGGTGGCATTACTCTCACTGTCTCTGCTTTGATATGCTCAACTGCTAAAGAATTAGTGCAACCTCAATCTCTGAAGTGCGCCCCTGCTCGAAAAGTGTTCCCTCACTACTATGAAAGTGTGTCCCTCTCTGGATCTCAATCAATATATGATGAGATCTAATTATATCATCCTCAATCACTGAAGAAGGATCCTTTGCTTCTCTCATCCCTCCTGGCCTCAACAAGTGTGCCCCCTCTACTTGGGAAGTGCGCCCCTCTCCTCTGTGAATGCACCCTAGCTCAATCATTGAGCTTTCTCTATGCATATGAACTCACTACACAGTCAAACAACTTCTAAATGCCTCAGATCAAGTAGGTACCAATCCCTCTCAGATCCACTCACTCTCTCCTCCTATAGATGCGCCTCTTCTCTCAAGAATGCACCCTCTACATGCACAAAGTTGCCCTCACTCTATGAAGAAAATTATTGAGTTACCCTTTCCAGTGGCCCCTTTCCTCCTTATATCAACTCACTGACTGATTAGGGTTTCCAAAACCCTAATATGAGTGCATGCAAAATTCCCACTTTTGCATGTTTTTTAATTAAAAATATCACATGCAAAATATTGCATGCATAAGGAAAATGACACTAAAATATCTACATGCATCCACCGCTATATCCATGACACCTGGTAGAGTGCATCTCACCCTCTACCCTCCCTTGATGCCTATACTAAAAATGTACCTCCATGTTAGGCATCTGAACATGAAGGACATCCTGAGATACACCTAACTCTAACAGTTATTGGACTAGTTCTTGAGGATACTAGGCTGACTATTGTTGTTCTTGGGCGTAGAATACTATGAAACCCAAAGATTTCCTAGAGTTGGGTAGTTGGAGAAGCTCCTTGTTTGGCCAAGTGAAAATTTGAAGGGACTGGACTCCACTATGCTAAGCTAAATCAAACATAAATAAAGGTATTCCCCTTCTTGTTAAACCATGAATTTCAACTCTCTTAAATTATAAATAAATTATTAGAAATCTTATTAGTTGTTCATTAAACTAATATTTAATTATATCTTAATAGCTTCATATTATTATTTATTATGTCCCCGAAAGGGATCATATATGTATTGGCCAAACCCTATTAATTTGGGTCTATTAGGTAATTTTTTTTGTTTGGCTATAGTTTAACTATAGTGTTGAATATATGATATTAAATCTAATTATTAAAAAATGTTTTTCTTTTCATTCTAATTGGTTGCAAGACATGTCGTCATCCTCGTTTTTCCCTTCCAAGGGGTGGCAGCCAGATGATGTCACGTCCTGCACAAGACAGGCATGTTAGGCTACCCTAATTTCTCTCAAAACTTAATAAAGACAGCCTAATTTCTCTCAAAACTTAATAAAGACATGAGCTTCCACCCTGTGCACAAGACAGGCATGTCAGGCTACCCTAATTTCTCTCAAAACTTAATAAAGGCATGAGCTTCCACCCTGTCTCTGCACGATTTTTTAGTAGCAAAACGAAGTATATGCAAACTATAATGAAAATAATGGTCAGTAGAGTTGAGAAACCACCGATACATACATATTTTATTTTTCAGTATGTTACCAAGGAGAGTGGTTTGGGGTGAGACGCTTTGAGAAGTGACTAAGCGAACAAGGAAGGTAGGGCTTCTTTCGTTCTAAGCGTCTGTGGCCCGAGGTGCTCGTGATCTTTGTCTTTTTCCTGCCATGCAGTTCCATAGTACCTTCAGTGACCTGAGAAGTTATGAAGAGACCTGCTCTCGAACGGATAGAATCCCCAAAAATTCGGAGGTGCAGAAAAGGCGGTTCTATATAATGAACATATATTTCATCAAGATTGAGGTGTACCGACGCCTTTAGTCTATTCGGATATAATGTATATTGACAGAAATAATACAAAAAGGTAATTGGTTTCCAGATATTTGCATATCTTATGGATCGAAACCAAGCTTCATTAGTTTCCAGATCTTTGCATATAATACATTCATTGTTTTTGTTTTTACCTTGTTTCTTGATTTTCTTTTGGATTGAAACCAAACTCTATTAATCAAAGAGCAATGCAATAGACGATTGCAACTTCATGCTGAGACTCTATAACGACTAAATTTTGTAATCCAAAGATTCCAAACTAAGGTATAATAGGGAATAAAGCATGATTGGTTTTCAAATTAGAGTGTAACAACTTTCATCTGGGTTTAATGTGGTTTCCATTGTTCGTCATGATTTCTAGCCTTGAATTTCTCTGCACTATTGGTTTTATGCAACACGATAAGTGTAATATAACTGATAAGTTTAATTTTAGCCACATTTAATTGAAGTGCACTCTACAGTTTTTGAAGACTAAAATGTTCACATCTCTGGTACCGTAAATAATTCCACATACTCCTGAATCGTCGAAGCAAAAGATAATCCATTTTTTTCTGTATCCCTGTCCGACTAATTGGGTTCCTACTCCTTATGTATGGGTTTCAATGATTAGATGATTTATGTTCCCCGCTATTTAAATATAAGAATAATGGGTGTCATATTTTATCCTCCTGCTGTCTTGTTTCATAATAAAGATCATCCACTTACAGAATTATAAACAAATTCCATCTTTTAAGTTCACCTTCTTGAATCATGTATTGATCTTTCCAGTGCAAAAGTTTGTATCAAAACGTTCCACTGCTATAATAAGGCTTGGGAATGATACAGATGCTATAAACCCCCTTAAGTTAATTTTTTATAGGGAGGGACAGAGACCCCCCTCGATCCCCATCGCTCAGAAGGGCAAGCAATAAATATATAGCCGCTGGGCAGGCATTCGATTTCTTACCAGCTAGTCTGATCATAGAAGTTGTCATAACTAGTAAAGACCGCATTCTCTTTCTCATATTATTCAGGCCAGTTTCCTGAAGGGCTCCCGATATTTCTGTCTTATTTCTTTTTGCATTGCTTTACACTACTTGCACCATTACATCTAATGCTCCGCTGCAATTTACTCCCTTATGCTTACCACCATCGCTTTTTTTTAACTTTTGGTAGACTATATTGGTTCTTTTAATCATGTCTTCTGCTTATATATATATATATCATCAACTTTTGGTACGCAACATGTGATATTCTTCATACGCAACGCAATCGCATGGGATAGTTTGAGACTCTATCTCACTTAGCTTTATCTACTTGACGACCTGTCATTAAATCTCGTCGCCGCACACATCTATTTTAATGCACGACTAATAATGTCAGTGCGAAGTTATCACACACAGCTGTACAAATCCATATCAATTACAAACCGCGGTTGGGTTGGTTGGCATCTGTATTAAATTCATAGTTCATACACCATGATTTCAATATGTTGTGGAGGTGGATGGGACTCTTGGAGATATCTGGGCCGAAAAACTACGAAGTTTCTCGACCCCCGGATCCCAAGGGATTGACGCTAATGAATCTCATCATAACTATTTCAAATGAAATGGAAGCCAGCACTTCAAGATTGAATTGGATTGCATGCATTGATTGACAGTTTCACATGAGAGGTTGGATTGGATGGCAATGCATACATTAATTGTGGCAGTGGAAGGGTGTGAAATTAAGTCAAGCACTATCCATCCTGCTGCAAATCCTTTAAGGCTCCTAAGACAAGACCCCTCCATGCATGCATCCATGGCGCCCATGTCCCTTGTCCCTCGCATGCCCCATCCCTGCTGCCATGCATCATCCGTCAAGGACCTATCATTCCGTATGGGGCCTACAAATCTGCCAGAGATCCCGACTGCAGCCCTGTCCCATCTCCAACTTCCTTCTTTGTGTCGTTGTTTCTCATCTATAGGAGGGAAGAAAGAGGGCAAGCAATATGCACCCCGCAGCAGAGTGTTAAATGCTGCGGGGCCATATGATATACTGTAACATCAAATAACGAAATTGTCAGAAATCCATCATCGACCATGCAGCCATCCTCTATGGGCTCGACCATGCAGCCATCCTCCCATGGCTCGACCATGCAGCCATCCTCCCATGGCATAGCATCCGCGGGGATCCTCGGCGATCTGTTGACGTGGCGCGGGAGGCGGTCTGTTGACGTGGCGCGGGAGAGACCTGCTCGCCTGGATGTTGACGCGGCAGCAGAGATGTGCATCGGATTGGGGACGACGCCGCAGATGAGATCCGGGAAATCTAGGAGATCCGGCAGCCGCAGATGGGACGATCCGGGAGATGGGCTCGGACGGCTTCTGGCAGAGGGGTCTCTTCGCTGTTAATGCACCCCGACCTACCCACCAACCGCACATTATCACTATCCTGTCCCGACGGTCTTCACTCCCTGCGTCTGTGTGGAAAATTCCAGAACGAGGTCGCATACAGAGTTCAGCCTGGTCGCATACAGAGTTCAGCCTCGTCGCGGTCGCATACAGAGTTCAGCCTGGTCGCATACAGAGTTCAGAGGACCTCTCGCATCCAACTTGTTTGTCCGTTTCAGGTCAGGAACTCTCTGTTCTATGTCAGCAGTATTATCTGTTCTATGTACAGCAGTATTATCTGATTTTAAACTTCAAATACTCTTATGACTGCGTTTCAATAATTATCAAATAGGTCTGCGATTCCAGCATAACCAAGGACTGAAAAATGATTTCGCATATAAAAATATTAAGACTGCATTTCAAGAATTATCAAAAGATCTGTGATTCCAGCAGGAGAATCCTGCATAACCAAGGACTGAAGAATGATTTCTCCCATAAAAATATTAATACTGCGTTTCAATAATTATCAAAAGATCTGCGATTTTAGTAGGAAAATATGGCATAAGCCAAGGACTGGAAAAAAAAACCGATTCCCTCCTATTTCTCAATGAGCTTTCACATTATTTCTTTACTATTTAGAACTTACTCAAAGCAATGTTAAAATAAATATTTTACAATCTTATATTATATATGGAATTTAGGGAAAATGATTTTAGAATCTCTAAATAAAAGATCTTATGTTGACGATTGTAGAATTTTGTTCTTAATTAATATTCCTATCAAAGGCTCTTTGAAAGAAACCCAAATTATATTCAAAGGTTTCATTATAATCCAATCAAAGGTTCATTTCCTTTTGAGACATATACTTCCCAATTATAAAATGATTAGTTTGGAAAAGTAATACTTTTTTAAATGATGTAATCACGTCGAAAATAGGTTCATTTACATGAAAATTGAAGTATATATATATATACGAATCTCATTTTTAGAATGTGCACACGAGACACATCTCTGGTTTCCTCGAATATTTATTTCTCATAACTCTGCCTTATGCGTCCATAATCTCATCTATAGTTACAATATACCATTTATTTTTTTAATCTGTTTTAGTTTAATATACAATATACCTTAGTTTTTAGTTTTATTGGTTGTTAGGTTTTCATTTATATATTAAATATTAAATTTTATGATTTAGTTTAGTTTTTTAATTTTATATATTTGATTTAAAATTTTATAATTTATGTTAGTGGTTAATTTTGATAATATATTTAATTTATAAAGTATTAAATTTTAAACTTTATAAAAATTTATATTAGATTTATTTTATGATTTTTTTTTTTTAATGGAATGAAATGTTTAATAAATACAGATATGTAATTGATTTCTTTTTTTTTTAATGGAATGAAATGTTTAATAAATATAAATGTGTAATTGATTTCTAGATTAGTCTTTAGTTTTATTAATTTCTAGGTTAGTTTTTTGTTTTATATATTATATTTTCAATTTTATGATTTAGTTTAGTTTTTCATTTTATATATTAGATTTTAAATTTTATAATTTATGTTAGTTGTTAATTTTGATATTAAATTTATTTTAAATTTTAGGATTTAATTTAGCTTTTCATTTTATATATTAGATTTTAAATTTGCATTTCTCCTTAATACCTTTTTGAATTTTAGTAAATATGTAAATGTTAGTTTCATTATGCATATTATTTCTTTTATGAAAATGGACATTATTTATTTCTTTATTGTTATGTGAATTAAATTTTGTGAAATTTTTTTGGCTATTTTGTAGATAGTGTTTTATGGAGCCTCATCGGGTAGACTTGGATTACAAAATTATTAAGCGGCCCGGATTGCATCCACTTCATTATTGTATGATTGGTAATTGCAAGCATAAATATGTAGTTACTACACTCGATGCATTAAATAAACATCGACAAAGAATCCATCAACTTGATCAAATTCCACCTCGTCAAAGGGGACGACCACGTGCTCATGATTCCCATTGGCCAAAAAAGGATCCCAAAGCAGTTCAGAAAATTAATGACTTGCGAAGCCTTCGCCTTGAATTTCGTATGGAAATGGCTCTAAAAAATTTAAGAAGGCGTTTGGTAAATCAAGAGATATCCAAAGAGGTGTGTTCATATTAAGGTTTCGTCTTAAGATTTCTTTCTATTCATTTATATAAGTAGTTTACTTGTATTAACTTTTATGTGTATATATATGTTAGGAAGTGAGTCATGAACAACAATTGAGCATTGAGGCCATAAAGAGAATCTTTGATCGCGTAGAAGAATATAAATCAAAGGAAGTGAAACGACGTGAAGATACATTAGAAAGAATTGAAATTAAAAAGATGTTGAATGAGTTCACATGTTCCAATGAAGGTTCATCTTCACACATGGAGAACACTCCAATCAATGATTGTGTTATAGAAGTAAGTAAACTAGTATTTTTTATAAGACATATTTTTTTTCAATTTGTTATTTTCAAATACTTAAGTTTTTAATTAGTTGACATGTTATGCAAATTTTTAGTGTTGACATGAATTCTTTATTTATATTATGTAGACTTCCATAGAAGGAGAAAGGCAAAATTCTGAAAATTTTCATGAATTAACGAAAAATCTCAATAAAATGGTTTTATCCGACAAAGGATCATCTTCCACCACGGAGGATAAAGAAAAGGAGAAAGATAATGCATTCCACAACGATATGATTGAAGTGCGTGCAAAATTATTTTGTAGCTACATTATTTTTTAATATGATTTGTATATTTTTTATTTTTTTTTGTTTTGAAAATCATATATACTAAGTATGTTTGAATATGCATTTTGTACACAGAGTTCTGTAGAAGAGTGCTCACAAGACAATCTAAGATTAGATGACTCTTATGAGACACCTACTATTCAAAACACTCCTAATTCTACACCGGTGAGTAAATATTTTTGTTTTATAGGGTTAATCTTATATTTTAATTTTGTATTGTTATGTAAGTGATATTCTTATCTTGAATTGTGGTGTTTTTAGTTATGTTTTTTTGTGTCTTGTATAGGTGAATAAAGAAATTAGAGGACGACAACAAAGAATCTTGAAACACACAAAGCTCACACCTGTGAATCTAAGTCATGCTGGATTTAGAAATAGACTTGCTTGGTTGAGTCATATGCAATCCAACAACATTGCTAGGAGGAAGCCACTGAGAATAGCTACTATCCATGGAAATAATCAATGTAAAAAGTAGTATAACTACTACCAAACTATTGTGTGTTGTGGATATGTAAACCATATTTATTTTTATAATTAACTTAGATCTTTATACTATGTATTCATGATTAATTCATATTTTGTTTTGGCATTTTCTCTAATCATTTTTAAAAAAATCTAATATCTTATTTATTTTGTAGTAATTTATGTGGAATTATTTGAATATTTTATTATCATTTATAATCAAGTATCATAAATGAAATATGTTTTTTGCATTTTCTTTTTAAATATAAATTTTCTTTTATATTGTGTCATCAAATATTTCATATTTTCTTTGGATTTTTGTTTAAATTTGTTCAATATAATTTAGTTGATATCATTCTTTATATTCAATTTAAAACAAGTTAATATATGGAACATTCTTTTTTGAATTTATAAAATTTTGTATGCATTTATATTAAATAGATAAATAAAACTAATTTTAATACTAGCTATTAAATATCCTTAATTTTAATTACAACATATGTACTATATTAATGAGTTATCATTTAATTTTCTACACATTTAACTTAAATATAATCAAAGCACATGTAGGAAAACAAATTGAATATATGCTAATGTGTATTCATTACATTCACTACATCTATGATATTAAAGATATGGTTAGGCTCGACTAGATGAGATGTATTACAATAGTGTTTAGATTGGTATTTAAAATTAAATGTAGATATTTTCTTGCTATGGCGTTTAATATATTTGATGAGTATGAGTACGCAAGACTCAAGAGTCTAATGAGAGGATAGATGATGGAACAAACATCTAAGTTTTTTAATTGTTCATTTTAAATAAATGACATTGATAAATATTTTAAAAGATTCTAACTTAACATGTCTAAAAAACTATACAACATACCAATATATTACTAGATCATAATGAATGAACAAATCGTCAACTCTTAATTTTTTTCAAAAAAATAATTTCATTAAAAAAACCATTGTAATGAAGAATTTGCAGATCTAAATTAAGTATTTGTGAAGACCAGTGCTTTAAAAAAAACCATAATTTTTTTTTTCTTGAAATAATTGTTTTTTTTAATATATATATCAAATCCAAATTAAATTATGTTAAAGTAAGTATGAAATAATTGTATTTTTATATATCAAATCCAAATTAAATTATGTTAAAGTAAGGTATAAAATGAAAATAACAAATTAAAAAATAAAAGAAAATTAATAATTGGATCTATTATGATAAAGTAAGGTATAAAATGAAAATTAAAAATTAAAAAATAAAAGAAGAAAATTAATAATTGGATATGAGATGGTGATTTTTATATCTTTAAAAATTGATCTTTGTTAAAAAAACAAAGTAACTAACTAATTAATTAGAAGATGTTTTTACATGAGATCATAAATGTTATATTTTATCATAGATCATAGATGTTATATTTATTTTTCTTACATTTTTTAAAGTTTTTTTCTTACTAAAAGAGTTTTGCTACTTATAGAGTTTTGTTATTATAAATATTTATTTTTTAATTTGTAAAATTATATATTTTAGAAACAAATATAAATATATCTATAATTTGAGGACTATTAATAATTAAAAATATATGTTTTTTTATATATCATATCTAAAATAAGATATAGTAAAGTAGAATATAAAGTCAAAATAACAAATCAAAAAATAAAAAAAAATTAAAAATATATATATATATATTTATGAAGTAGTGGATATTATATCTAGAAAAATACTTTTTTTTTCAAAGAAATCTAAATAACTAATTAAAAGATGGTTTTATATAAGATCATAAATATGATATCTTTAAAAATGTTTTCATTTTTAGTTTTATGAAAAAAGTCAAAGTCTATGAAATATTGGATGTTTTATCTTAATAAAAAATATATTTATTTATAGTTTTATGAAAAAATCAAAATAATTAATTAAAAATAAATTTCACTATTAAAACTTACAAAAAGTAAGATTTTAATTAAATAATTCTTTTCTAGTTAGTTAGAAAAGATTAAGTAGAAAATGTTTGTATATTGGAAATTTAAAAATTATATGTTAATTAATATTTATTAGTATAGATTGTTAATTGAATAGAACATTTCATATTTTAATTTTAAAATTAAATTATTAAAACTTTTATCTTAGTATTTTTATTTATTAACTTTAAATTTTAATATTTTAGTTAAGATATGATGAATATGTAATTAACAAGAAAAATAGATGCAAAGTAGTTAGTCCCTACCAGCGTTCAAATTTGAACCATTCTCGACCCTTCCAAAGGGTTCTAGCCCTTTCTAGAAGTGTAAAGTTAAAATTGCCGTTCAAAAAAAATTAAAATCCGAATTTTATCCTTCCAATAGGAAGGACATAATTTATATCAACATTTCAAAAGAAGGGCAACATTTGAAATTACGCATCCATATAAATTTCAATTTATATGTTGAAATTCCTATTCTATAAAATTTGACTCGTCATTCAAAATATTGGAAATAACATAAATTATAATCATTCACTCACTCATGTCATGCACTCATTGCTTAGCTTTGCAAGGTGACGAGAGATCACTGATGACTACGATGTACTAGCCACTGGGATTTGATTATGAATCCCGACTCAATTCGGGCTGAGATCTAAGGCGTGACAATGTGTTAATGACTATGGCTATAATACCAGAACCACTACTAGACCCAAAACAAGGATGAAACATTGTGCCTACTACCTATGTGAACCTGGATACCAATGTTCACTAGTTTTTCGTCAAAATGAAATTCAAATTTCCCCTTTGATGAGTACTCCTCTACAAGACTTCATTTATTGCATGAATGTCACAGACTCACGACAACTCTGAACAACACTCAATGGCATGCAACTACAAATAATGGCATGCAACTAGAACCACAAACATTTGGCTCAGGAATTAATCAAATTTGGACCAAAGTACCACAATGGTTATTAATCAAATTTACAATAAAAAATTGGCTGAGGAATTGTCTGCAATTTGATGGGTGGCATGATCATGATCATGTAATCTCCCTCCATCCTTCCAAAAATATGTGGTTTCTCACCACGTTTCTCTTCGACACTTGCCACCAAAATACGTATAAAAATTACATGTATTTACATCCTCGTCCATTTAAATCCTCATCGCATAGTCATGACTAAGGATTATTATGCATGCGCATCCTCACCTTATAATATCAATTGGTTCAAGGCGCAGAGACAACCATAAATTATCAAATGTGTCGAGGCGCAAAGAGTAAGAGACAACTATAAGTAAGTCTTATATTAAATTTACCATATAAGTCTTTATTTTGCACTATCATCTGAGATTTGACACGTTCGATTGTTCTGATCTTCTTATAACTCCTTACCAATGTGATTGTAAGGCTTCTTTGATGGTGAAGTCCATAATTTTAAGTCTTCTTCCTCATTATCATGCCTTTTGGTAAGACAATAAGGAGGGAAGTGGCCCGCATTAGCATGGAAAACAGTTTCTACACAAAGCTAGATACATTAATTCTTTTATTAAATAACTTAAATTTCATGACAGTGACTATGAATTCACCGAATTGTGGATTGGTAAAAAACACACCAAATTTTAGAGCCTCGAGCTCTTAATTACTCATGTATCTAGAATTTTCGCAAATCGAGCCATTAACAAACTTCTTTTTTTGTTCTGGTTCAATTTAAAAGGTAGATTGTCGAGACTCAAACATGTAGCGAGTTGCAAGGCTCTAGTTCACGTAGGATTGATTCCATTTCCCCTCCATGTTCTGGTTCAATTTCTCTTGAATTTGTCCAAGAAGGTGTTTTCAAATTCTTGTCAATTATGAATAAATGAATAAATAACACATATAAGTTATAAAACTAGGTAGATGCTTTACCCGAATAGGAAAAAGGAAAGAGTCTCCAGTGTATATTCCGGTATATACACCAGTGTATATTCTGGAATATTTCGAAATATACACTGGTGTATATACCGGAATATACACTGGTGTATATACCGGTATATACACCAGTGTATATACCGATACACCAGTGTATATACCGGTATATACATCAGTGTATACACCAGTGTATATACCAGTATATACACTGGTGTATATTTCGATATATACACCAGTGTATATACCAGAATATACACCCAGTGTATATACCAGAATATACACCTAGTGTATATATCGGTATATGCACCAGTGTATATTCCAGTATATACACCAGTGTATTTACCGAAATATACCAGTGTATATATCGGTATATACACCAATGTATATTCGAGTATATACACTGGTGTATATACCGAAATATACACCAATGTATATACCGGAATATACACAGTGTATACACTATTTATACGTATGGATTGCAATACATTTGAAATAAGCATGTTTAGTTTGATTAAGGATGTGTAATTTTAAATTCTTAATAAACATGCACTCGTGAAATATACACTGGTATATATGTATATACACCGATGTATTCTGGAATATACACCGATGTATATTCCAGTATATACATTGGTGTATATTCCGGTATATACACCAGTGTATATTCCAGTATATACACTGGTGTATATACCGGAATATACACCAGTGTATATACCGGTATATACACCAGTGTATATACCGGTATATACACCAGTGTATATACCGGTATATACACCAGTGTATATACCGGTACACCAGTGTATATACCGGTATATACATCAGTGTATACACCAGTGTATATACCAGTATATACACTGGTGTATATTTCGATATATACACCAGTGTATATACCAGAATATACACCCAGTGTGTATACCAGAATATACACCCAGTGTATATATCGGTATATGCACCAGTGTATATTCCAGTATATACACCAGTGTATATACCGAAATATACCAGTGTATATATCGGTATATACACCAATGTATATTCCAGTATATACACTGGTGTATATACCGAAATATACACCAGTGTATATACCGGAATATACACCAGTGTATACACTATTTATACGTATGGATTGCAATACATTTGAAATAAGCATGTTTAATTTGATTAAGGATGTGTAATTTTAAATTCTTAATAAACATGCACTCGTGAAATATACACTGGTATATATGTATATACACCGATGTATTCTGGAATATACACCGATGTATATTCCAGTATATACATTGGTGTATATTCCGGTATATACACCAGTGTATATTCTGAAATATTCTGAAATATACACTGGTGTATATACCGGAATATACACTGGTGTATATACCGGTATATACACCAGTGTATATACCGGTATATACACCAGTGTATATACCGGTAATAGGCACATATTTGTAATTCTTACTACTTTCATGGATACATAATAGACATAACCACATATAATGAGGGAGTTGGATTTTGATACATCCGAATTATCCATTCCTGTAAGGAAAATAGATAAGTAGTGAAAACGTTTAATACATGTAATGTTTGAATAAATAATGCTAGCTTCCTAATCTATGAAAAAATAGGCACATATTTGTAATTCTTACTACTTTCATGGATACATAATAGACATAACCACATATAATGAGGGAGTTGGATTTTGATACATCCGAATTATCCATTCCTATAAGGAAAATAGATAAGTAGTGAAAACGTTTAATACATGTAATGTTTGAATAAATAATGCTAGCTTCCTAATCTATGAAAAAATAGGCACATATTTGTAATTCTTACTACTTTCATGGATACATAATAGACATAACCACATATAATGAGGGAGTTGGATTTTAATAATTTGGAACAAATGTTAAAAAAATTGTAAAATACAACATCCACCACTTTTTAACTTGTTAATGTTGAAGATGTGAATCTAACAAATTTGGTTTAACCTATTCACTAAAATAAGAGATGACAAAAAAATGGCTCCACAAAATATCCCACACATATATGATAAACATGAAATGCCAACCCATTTTATTGAACATATCGTGTTTCATTATTATAGATGTTTTCCTCATGATATCCACACATGTATTATAAGTTTGGCCCCACTTCATATAGGGGAGATAATAAAAAGACATCAAATTTAAAATTCCAATGTCTTAAATTATTAGTTAATCAAAATAATAGTTGATATCACTATATGAAAGAACATGCACTAGTACACTACATGATACATTTATCAACCATAAATATATTTCTAAAATAAATAATGTTTAAAACATAATGAAGGCTTGCCAAATTTCAAGATGTCAATCAAGAGGTGTAGGATTTCCGATGACATAGTCTTCTAACACTTCAACATAATCGATTGGAAAATTGTGTCGAGCCTATAAAATATTTTAAAAGTATTCATAATTTTTCAAAGATTTTCACCTTTGAACAAATCATGTCAAGTGTTCAGGTCTGGAATAAATGACAATGTTGGACCTATCTTTGATACATTTGGTACAAAAAAACTATCAGTAATAGCTATATTTGACGACGGTATGTGTTGTCGTAGATTTAATGTTTCATTCACTTCTACATTTACTATTTCTTTATCAACCAACATTGAGTTGCCCGAGACAATGTTATCATGGAATAATTGAAGTCGACAACTTTGAATTGATTGAGATGTAGATCCCTCAACTGCAACAACAATTACCAATAATTAGACTATGGCATTAGGGCCATTAAAGCAATCAAATCTGCATCAATTCATGTAAATAAAAATATACTACCAAATTGATATACCTCTATTGTGTGGAGTACAATGTTGCACTATATCTGACCTATCTTCCAAAGTTCTTTGTTTTCTGGATGAAATCTCCATTTGATCATTTATGGTTTTCCTTTTTGTATGAATCGGTCTGGCACCTTCGAAGTGTGTTTCATGAAAATTTGTTTTTCCACGATGTTGTGAAAGTTCTTTAAAAATAGATTCCTTTGCTGTAAAAACAACCAAGAAAGTATTCTCACTATGGCCAAAAGTCCACTTTAGAAATAGATGGTGCTTGAAATTAACTACAATACCTATATAAGTCTCGTTACTCTGTGGGAGTGGGTTGAATGTATTGTTCACTACTAATTCTTCTGTTGAATTGTCAACCAACAATGGGCTAGCCTCCACAGCACTATCGTGAAATAATCGGAGCCGACAACTTTGAATAGGTTGAGACGTAGATCCTTCAACTATAATAATGATAACCAAAATTATTAGATTTTGACATTGGGTTCAATCATATACCTTATTTCAAATGAATTAAAATCTAATATCATATTGAAATACCTCTATTGTATGGAACAGAACGCTGCACTATATTTGATCTATGCTCGACATTTCTTTGTTTTCGAGAAGAAATCTCCATTTGCTCGTCCATGCTTTTCTTTTTTGTGCGAATTCGTCTGACCCTTTGAAATTCCGGTGCACCTTTTTTTGAATGCAATGCTTGACCATGCTGTCGTTTTTTATTGAGCGGGCTCAAAAAACTATGATGTCTTTGTTTACTGATCTTAGATGGAGTTATAGTACAATTAAACATTTTATTGCACTCTTCACCTACACTTGAGACGAGGTTGTTAAGTGTACGTGCCTGGTCCACACTTGTAGGTGTTATATTTAATAAACCTCTAAGTGTCTGATGAGTTGATGACATAAGAAATTCCATTTCATCGGCCTCTGACATGGAATTATCTAGTCCTGTAGTTGTGAAATCAACAGGATCTGAGTAATTACCATTCGGAGAGTCAATTCTTGGATGAAGCTCTGCTTGGATTTCTGGGCTTAAAACAACTGGTTCATTTAAATCAACTAGAAATCTAGGCCTCTCGATAATATCACTAGAAACAATTGGTGATACATGCTCACCAAAGACACTTTTTCCTACCACCTTACCAACCTTTATGACATGTTTACAAACATTTCCATTCAGTGCCCAGTCACAACTACAGAAGAAAAAATCAATCCCTGTATATATGACCTTATACCAGGTACCACGAGTGTTCTTATTTTGGCTACGTACCAAATATTCGTTGTTATTTTTTTCATCACATACGCATTCTTCATCTGGGATTTCATTTGCTTTACTCTGACATCTAGCTAATTGTTCATTGGATTTTCTAGGTCGTATAATACCAGCATCCTTTAAACGTTGAATATGAATGTAATAAGGCTCAACCTTTCCCAACACCACATGAATTAACCAATCAATCCTCCTGTGGCATGCGTTGTTCTTCTCATCAAGGTAACTTTGCTTTAAGTACCTATGGTAGGACTCAATTGCATTATTAGTATCTTGATTCGAATGGGGAAACTTTCTATAAGCTCTCGCCCACATATCTGGAAAACGAAGGAGGTTAGAGACAAAGTAGTAACTACAATATCACAGTAGAGAATTAGAATATAATCATGACAAAAAGTTACAAAACAACTCTTACAAATTTTGTTGTTGTCTATCCAGGTGGCTTTGAAATACTCCAAGAACGTTTTTTGATCACGGAATTCATCAAAGATCCTTGTAACTGCTTTTTGTACCGAGTTATCATCCATACATGAATGCATGATTTCTCCTAAAGCACGAAAAATTGAGATTCTATTTTCCTGTCCATGGACTTTGCTTAAAACATTCTTCATCCATGCACGACGAACATGCCATACGCATAATAATATTGATGAATTGGTTAAACACCTGAAATAACATTATACCAAAAGAAATAAATATATGTATATATGTAATGAAACATTAGTCTTCTCTCCCCCTCCACTCTAAAAATAAATGCACAATTCACCTTAACGCTTGAATCTCGGCTGCGGCATCATCTGTAATGAAAGCAAGAACATGCCAATCTGGACGTTCTTTCAGTCCGATGTTAAATAATGCCGATAACCATTTTTTAATATCCTCAGTAGTATTGCGCGATGAAATGATCCAAGCTATTGGGACACCATTTTGGTGTTTGTCGAAAACCATCAATGTATAGAGTTGATACTACATTACAATAACACATAAATATATTTAAAGTCCACACATAGGAAATCATTTTAATGATTATAATTAAATGAGATCCATGAGAAATGTGTACTCACCCCATACTTGTTCGTGCTAAATGTAGAGTCCATGGATATAATATTGTTGTGTGAGTATTCCACCATCATCGATCGCATCCAACTTGTTTGTATACCAATGATAAATGGAATGTTTTGCACAACATCTTGTTTTTGGTAGAAAAAGAACTTATTTGAAAATTGATTGTACCAACAATCTACACTAGTTGGATCACTTTGGTCCTTCACATATTCTTGTCTTTTTATATCATTATACATGTTTAAAATATCTTGTCTTGTCATCAAAGCATCTCGATCTTTTCCTGTGAACAGTTTCCCAGATTCATGCTCCACATCATAGATTAATTTATCCCATATCATTGTGACATTAAATCCATCATCAACCATCTGCTTTACTCTACCTCGCATATTACATGTTAGATGTGGTGCATAATTGAAAGTCTGAGGCCTACCAACTGCATCCTTCCCATGACACACAACACCAGATTTATCAATATGCCTACATGCCTTATATGTAATAACGGCATCATTTGGTCTAAGGCAAAGCCGACGCACAAAGAAGTGGCATTGACATCCAACTTTAATGCTTTCACGCAAACTACGTTTCTTCTTTGTAGTTTCAAGTGCAGTCGTTGTAAGCCTATCAACTCGGACTTTACGAGTGGACTCCGGACCATATGCACAACAATACCTACCATACATATTTACAATGAATTAAAAATATATATGCATTTTTTTTCTCAATTAACTCGAATGATAAATTAAAAAAATATCTAATCATGTTTCACATGATCAATGATGAGTAATTGTAAAAACTCACATAGCATACTCAAAATACGTGTCAAAATGAATTTTTGTGATCTCCTCAACTTTTCGGGTCCGTCGAGTATGCACAACAAATTGGGTAGGGGCACTTTCTCTCGCTTGCTCTCCTATGATAAAATCCTGAAGTCTACAATATGGAATAATTGAAACTTGGTCCCCCCAAATTTCTGTCCATGTCAAATCTTCAGCGGAAAACTCTACCATATCTTCTGGATCTTCAACTTCCAACTGATTAATCTCCTCCCACTTGCCCATTATAAAACCTTTACACAATCACATACAAAGATAAAATATTTATAAAGTATTATAATAGAACTTAGAAAGTATCATATCTTACACCCAACACCTTCAATAGATCATGGTCATCTTATTTACCCACAACATCTTCTAACAAGTTTTGCACATAAACATATTCCATAGCACCAAATGACTACAAATTCTAAACCAACAACAATTTGAAACATAGTTAACCCCATTGTTAACCTAATTTATGTGTACGCCTCATCCACTGGAATTGAGTTAGACTATCAAGTCCTAAGTCGAAGTAGTTTACAGTGGAATTGCATTGGGCGATGATAATTTGGCTTTTGTGGCTAGAGATTGCATTTTTAAAGTAAGTGTCCACTGCCATACTTTTTTCAATCATCATTCATATTCATATTCACAATTTTATTTTATAGAGGTAATTATCTATTGCTTAATCTTTCATATTTGTTTTTATAATTGTTTATTTCGAATTTGGAACAATGCCTATAAAATCAATCTGGAATACAATAATGCATTTTCCTCCTTCAAATTTGCCCCAAATACCATTTCATGGTTGAAATAGTTTTCAATCTTTACAAGACACTATGATAATGAATGCATACAATGATATTAGTTGCATAACTAGCAAAGCCAATTTTTTATAGATTGCATTGCATAGTATCCGTGTATGTCAATTAAATTGAAAGATAGAAGCCCTAATCGATTATGGATTATCACAAACCATATTCGCACTATTCGGTGAAGGAAGAAATGGAATTCCTAACTATCAACACTTTGGGAGATGCTTATATGTTTTCATCGAAATTCGAGAGATTTAATGGTTGAGAATGTATGCAACCCTAGAAGCGAAAAGATTAATTTCAAATAAAATACTAGATGCCAAGCATATTGTATTTAAATATAAGCGTAAAGGAAAGTTCCATTGGAAGCATAAGCAACAAGGACAAGGATCTCAGGCTATTGGTGTGTGGCCTTCTTGCAAAAAAACACCCCAATTGAATGATGGATAGTTGTTAAATACAAATCAAAATTCTATCCCCAACTAACTTTAATTCCAATATAGATAAAGTTCTAAAGTGTATGAGGGAGAAGTGTAAGTGATTCATCAACTTGGACCTACATGAAGCACTTTAAAAAATAATAAAATATTATGTAAACGAAATTTAATAGTGTTCGTCCCAACTTAAAGTTCAAAAAGGTATTAAGGAGAAGTGTAATTGCATATGTTGAAAAAAATCAGACATTGATGTACAACTTCTTAGGTAAGGTAAACTTTGAAAATGATTTGTTCCAAGAATATCAAACTTAGTTTGACCATTAAACTAACTATTGAGAGGGGAACCTAAGAAACATGCATTCACTTAAAGAAACCGGGCAATACCAATAATTTGACAGAAATAAAGATATATACCATACCTATCATGATACTAGATAAATTCAAAGGTAAGATGGATCTTTTTTAATAAGACACACATATAAATGATATAATGTAAGTTTGACCATTAAACTAGCTATTGAGAGGGGAACCTAAGAAACATGCATTCACTTAAAGAAACCAGGCAATACCAATAATTTGACAGAAATAAAGATATATACCATACCTATCATGATACTAGATAAATTCAAAGGTAAGATGGATCTTTTTTAATAAAACACACATATAAATGCTATAATGTAAAAATCAACTATAATCCTTATATTGTGAAGAAGATGTTGAAATAAAAGCAAGAAAAAACCAAAGTTTAATCATAAACTTGACATAAACTTGAGATCTATCCATTAAGCCTTAAGTTTAAATGTTTATATAGCAACTTAATACATTTTAACCTAACCTTTAAAAAGTTATTGAAAATTACGCAAAACTTTTACATATTTGTATTTTTTAATCCTTTCATTCCATTAAAAAAAACAATAAATCATAAAATAAATCTAATATATTTTTTTATAAAATTCAAACTTTAATGCTTTATAAAATAAATATAATATCAAAATTAACAACTAACATAAATTATAAAATTTAAAATATAATATATAAAATGAAAAACTAAACTAAATAATAAAATTTAAAATGTAATATATAAAACAAAAAACTAACTTAGAAATCAATAAAACTAAAAATTAATCTAGAAATCAATTAAATATTTGTATTTATTAAGCATTTCATTTATGTTCCATTAAAAAAAACAATAATTCATAAAATTAATCTAATATAAATTTTTATAAAGTTCAAATTTTAATATTTTATAAATAAATATAATATCAAAATTAACAACATAAATTATAAAATTTAAAATCTAATATATAAAATGAAAAGTTAAATTAAATCCTAAAATTTAAAATAAATTTAATATCAAAATTAACAACTAACATAAATTATAAAATTTAAAATCTAATATATAAAATGAAAATCTAAACTAAATCATAAAATTGAAAATATAATATATAAAACAAAAAACTAACCTAGAAATTAATAAAACTAAAGACTAATCTAGAAATCAATTACACATTTATATTTATTAAACATTTCATTCCATTAAAAAAAAAAGAAATCAATTACATATCTGTATTTATTAAACATTTCATTCCATTAAAAAAAAAAAATCATAAAATAAATCTAATATAAATTTTTATAAAGTTTAAAATTTAATACTTTATAAATTAAATATATTATCAAAATTAACCACTAACATAAATTATAAAATTTTAAATCAAATATATAAAATTAAAAAACTAAACTAAATCATAAAATTTAATATTTAATATATAAATGAAAACCTAACAACCAATAAAACTAAAAACTAAGGTATATTGTATATTAAACTAAAACAGATTAAAAAAATAAATGGTATATTGTAACTGTAGATGAGATTATGGACGCATAAGGCAGAGTTATGAGAAATAAATATTCGAGGAAACCAGAGATGTGTCTCGTGTGCACATTCTAAAAATGAGATTCGTATAAATATATATACTTCAATTTTCATGTAAATGAACCTATTTTCGACGTGATTACATCATTTAAAAAAATATTACTTTTCCAAACTAATCATTTTATAATTGGGAAGTATATGTCTCAAAAGGAAATGAACCTTTGATTGGATTATAATGAAACCTTTGAATATAATTTGGGTTTCTTTCAAACAGCCTTTGATAGGAATATTAATTAAGAACAAAATTCTACAATCGCAACATAAGATCTTTTATTTAGAGATTCTAAAATCATTTTCCCTAAATTCCATATATAATATAAGATTGTAAAATATTTATTTTAACATTGCTTTGAGTAAGTTCTAAATAGTAAAGAAATAATGTGAAAGCTCATTGAGAAATAGGAGGGAATCGGTTTTTTTTTCCAGTCCTTGGCTTATGCCATATTTTCCTACTAAAATCGCAGATCTTTTGATAATTATTGAAACGCAGTATTAATATTTTTATGGGAGAAATCATTCTTCAGTCCTTGGTTATGCAGGATTCTCCTGCTGGAATCACAGATCTTTTGATAATTCTTGAAATGCAGTCTTAATATTTTTATATGCGAAATCATTTTTCAGTCCTTGGTTATGCTGGAATCGCAGACCTATTTGATAATTATTGAAACGCAGTCATAAGAGTATTTGAAGTTTAAAATCAGATAATACTGCTGTACATAGAACAGATAATACTGCTGACATAGAACAGAGAGTTCCTGACCTGAAACGGACAAACAAGTTGGATGCGAGAGGTCCTCTGAACTCTGTATGCGATCGCGACCAGGCTGAACTCTGTATGCGACCAGGCTGAACTCTGTATGCGACCTCGTTCTGGAATTTTCCACACAGACGCAGGGAGTGAAGACCGTCGAGACAGGATAGTGATAATGCGCGGTTGGTGGGTAGGTCGGGGTGCATTAACAGCGAAGAGACCCCTCTGCCAGAAGCCGTCCGAGCCCATCTCCCGGATCGTCCCATCTGCGGCTGCCGGATCTCCTAGATCTCCCGGATCCCATCTGCGGCGCCGTCCCCAATCCGGTGCACGTCTCTGCTGCCGCGTCAACATCCAGGCGAGCAGGTCTCTCCCGCGCCACGTCAACAGACCGCCTCCCGCGCCACGTCAACAGATCGCCGAGGATCCCCGCGGATGCTATGCCATGGGAGGATGGCTGCATGGTCGAGCCCATGGAGGATGGCTGCATGGTCGATGGTGGATTTCTGACAATTTCGTTATTTGATGTTACAGTATATCATATGGCCCCGCAGCATTTAACACTCTGCTGCGGGGTGCATATTGCTTGCCAAGAAAGAGGGCAGAGTCGATGTGCATCCCAGAACGATTCTGGCAAGGAAGAAGGGCGTTGCATATGAGAGCTCAGCTGGAGCGGCCTTTTTTGGTGTCAGGAAAATATGTATTATCTCATCATGGGATGCGAATCTTGAACCAACATCAACAGCTGTTGGTCAAGGAAGAGCTGCATTTTCTAGAGACTCTGGTGAGTCTAGCTCCAAATACCCAACAAATTCAAAAATAAATTATCTTGTTCCAAAAACATGGCCCTACTTCATTCTCCATGTTTGCATATTGAATATAAGAAAAATAACATTCCGCCTGCTTTAGGAAAACCTAGAAAACCTGCACCTTCACTAAATGGTGACATAGGTGCTCCATTACTGTAAGGGGATATTCCACCTGATGTTGGTGTTCTAAATGTGTTAGAATTTTGGTAATTGATCCCGTATGATATTCTGTGCATTAAACCATCCCCAATTTCAGGTGAAGCATTTGCAGAAAAACCTTTTAAATCGCTTCCCTTCCTCAAGAAGCCATTAGATTTATTCCCATTCACTATCTTTTGCCTGTATATTGCTTCCCAAGTGAGATCCTGGTGAGCCAAAACAGCATATAGTTTAAAGATACATAAGAAAATTTCTAATTCAAGTGAAACACCCATTGCTTAAAGAAACAACAGTGAAAGAGAAAGATAGTTATCTCATCGTTTTCATAGAAGAGATGCTGCAAAGGGAAAAATCATACCTCATCATCACTATCGCTTAATGGGTCTCCATCACTCAAATTACGTGGGGATTTCCTCTATTTGGAGCAGGTAACAAGATAATGGTTTTTTCTTCTTCATTCGTGTTGAGTGTGAAACAGGGTTTAAATGACAAAAGGCATTTCTAAAGCGCCAAGGGAAGAAGCCACATGCTTTAGGAGAAAATCCGGAAATTTCATCATCTTCTTCCTCTTTGATCTCTCATTCCATGATGTATGGCCTAGACTGAAACGGAAAAGGTCCCCTGTTTTTATTGTGGGCTAAGGCTTGTATTCAGTTTAGCAATTAAAAATGATATCTATAAACAAACCCTAGATAATGGAGTTTATGAATCAGAAGTGCTCAGTTGTGCACATGTATTTATTATACAAATGGGGTCCTATAGAGATGCAAATTATTCCACTAGAACGGAAGTCCTGTCAGTGATATTTGAAAGTTTGAGATAATCCTCTTTTTCTTAGCATCGGCAACAAGAACTCTTATCCTCAAAAAAGGAGTGAATGTTAATATATGCCTTGGTTCAGTTAACACCTATTATCAAGTTTTACTTTAAATGGAGAATATAATATAATGGCTGGCCTATTCCTAAATTATTTGAGTGGCATGTTCAATTTAACTTTTTCATTTTAGTTTTCTATGGATTAAACATTATGTAGAAAGCATATCAATAAAAAAAGGCAGTAAATAGGTCACTTTCCTTACTACTTACACAAACAACACTGCCCCAAGGTCTTTAAGCATCATAGTCAATATTCTGAAGAGAAAACTAAGTCGACCTTTTTATTTTAGAAGACTAAAAGTAAGATGAATCTAAACATTTATTTCATATCTATTCTGTAACGGGCGGGGCTCTGTGATTTTTATAAGAGGCGGGAGATCTTACTTTAGAGTATAGTTTATCTTTTCTTCTTATTTTTGTTTTCAACTTTAAGAATTGGCTACAGAGAAGTATTAAAGGATGCATGCACTTATCCTTGGGTTGCATATCTAGAAAATTGCATTGGTATAGAGCATTTCCATTGTCCAACATAGGCTAGAAATATCAACACAATGTGGGGCGCTTAATGTGTTAGAATTTTGGTAATTGATCCCGTATGATATTCTGTGCATTAAACCATCCCCAATTTCAGGTGAAGCATTTGCAGAAAAACCTTTTAAATCGCTTCCCTTCCTCAAGAAGCCATTAGATTTATTCCCATTCACTATATTTTGCCTGTATATTGCTTCCCAGGTGAGATCCTGGTGAGCCAAAACAGCATATAGTTTAAAGATACATAAGAAAATTTCTAATTCAAGTGAAACACCCATTGCTTAAAGAAACAACAGTGAAAGAGAAAGATAGTTATCTCATCGTTGTCATAGAGGAGATGCTGCAAAGGGAAAAATCATACCTCATCATCACTATCGCTTAATGGGTCTCCATCACTCAAATTAAGTGGGGCATTTCCTCTATTTGGAGCAGGTAACAAAGATAATGGTTTTTTCTTCTTCATTCGTGTTGAGTGTGAAACAGTGTTTAAATGACAAAAGGCATTTCTAAAGCGCCAAGGGAAGAAGCCACATGCTTTAGGAGAAAATCCGAAAATTTCATCATCTTCTTCCTCTTTGATCTCTCATTTCATGATGTATGGCCTAGACTGAAACGGAAAGGGTCCCCTGTTTTCATTGTGGGCTAAGGCTTGTATTCAGTTTAGCATTTAAAAATGATATCTATAAACAAACCCTAGATAATGGAGTTTATGAATCAGAAGTGCTCAGTTGTGCACATGTATTTATTATACAATTGGGGTCCTATAGAGATGCAAATTATTCCACTAGAACGGAAGTCAGTGATATTTGAAAGTTGAGATAATCCTCTTTTTCTTAGCATCGGCAACAAGAACTCTTATCCTCAAAAAAGGAGTGAATTTTAATATATGCCTTGGTTCAGTGAACACCTATTATCAAGTTTTCCTTTACATGGAGAATATAATATAATGACTGGCCTATTCCTAAATTATTTGAGTGGCATGTTGAATTTAACTTTTTTATTTTAGTTTTCTATGGATTAAACATTATGTACAAAGCATATCAATAAAAAAAAGGCAGTAAATAGGTCACTTTCCTTACTACTTACACAAACAACACTTGCCCCAGGATTTTTAAGCATCATAGCCAATATTCTGAAGAGAAAACTAAGTCGACGTTTTTATTTTAGAAGACTAAAAGTAAGATGAATCTAAACATTTATTTCATATCTATTCTGTAACGGGAGGGGCTCTGTGATTTTTATAAGAGGCGAGAGATCTTACTTTAGAGTATAGTTTATCTTTTCTTCTTATTTTTGTTTTCAACTTTAAGAATTGGCTATAGAGAAGTATTAAAGGATGCATGCACTTATCCTTGGGTTGCATATCCAGAAAATTGCATTGGTATAGAGCATTTCCATTGTCCAACATAGGCTAGAAATATCAACACAATGTGGGGCGCTTAATGTTACTTTAGAGTATAGTTTATCTTTTCTTCTAATTTTTGTTTTCAAATTTAAGAATTGGCTACAGAGAAGTATTAAAGGATGCATGCACTTATCCTTGGGTTGCATATCCAGAAAATTGCATTGGTACAGAGCATTTCCATTGTCCAACACAGGTTAGAAAACTCAACACAATGTGGGGAGCTTAATGTGAACTTATGCTAGGAAGAATTTGAAGTGGTATCACAACTCAGTGGAGGATGTACTTCCAGGCAGAAACAAGAAAATCTACTATTGTGGTAGTAGAGCGATTTATTTGAATGCCCTATTCATCTCAGATAAAGACAAAGCAAGTTAAATATTGACATGATGAAAATAAAAAAATGTAAAAGAATACACCACATAAAGAGAGTGAAAGTTAGGAAAACATTAGGTGAGGTGAGTATATACAAAAAGGTTCCCTTTGTGAACATTAAGATTTAGTAATTATTTGAATCTTCAATAAAATTAAGGTTTTATGCACTAGATATTTTCATGTAGTTATCTATGGGTTGTGATGTGGGTTGTGATCTAGCAGCAAGTTGGAGTGTTTGTCATAAAAATGACACAGGCTCAAATCCTGGTGGGCAGGCCCTACTAAAAAGGAACCATACCCAATCCCAGTGATAGAGTCATGTAAAATACTAAAATATCCAATGTGATCTTGAATTAGGGCTCTGAGCCCAAACGTTTATGTTAAGAAGACATTATTTTTCATATTGTCTTATTCCTAACTGTGACCTTTTGGTGGAAGGAGGCATAAAGGCACAGATTCATGCACTTGTATTTAGAGCTATCTATTTTGACATTTGTGTCTATTGTCTTTACTTGTTTCTATTACTTTACACCAATATTTTTATGTCCTAATTTTGATATTCCCCAATTTAACTTCCCCATTTATGTTTTGTACCCTATAGTAAGTTCAAGCAGTCCCATACATCAACTTCTTCCATGTAGGTGGTATTGCTTGTTGGCAAAGGGAATATCCTTGTTGTAACTCTAGTTTTAGTTGCTAGGTTTGAATGATGGCAGTTCACTGTTCAGGTGATGAAATGATTATGCAAGAATCCTAACTTTGTTTAGTTATTAACTTATTAATGCTAGATAGTATTCTTGAATTTGTTTTGGTGCCTTTTACCTTTGAGATAAATTAGTGACAATGACGAGATAATTTTGATTGTTGTCCTAGACCTCCACTGGAATCATATCTTTCTAAAAAACGTATTGTATTTGTACACATTTTGTTGTAATGAGAGGTATAAGTTTAGGATACAGGTCTTCTGGGCAGTGCATACTTGTGGTGTTGGGTCCATCTATTGTTAGGATATTCCTATACTCCATCCTAGTCTCACCAGTATTTTGATCATTTACATTTTCAGTCATGCATGCACCTTTAGGGTTTGCATGCATCCCATTCATCAGTCCAGCACCTAGCCCTCAGTTAGCCAGCCCCCAAGAGCTTCTCACTATTCAGTTTTAGCCCTCCAGTTGCTTAATGCGCCCTTCTTCCTTGATTTTAGGGAGCAACTCACCCTTCTTCACCTACCAGTCCAGTTGTCACTCAGTTACAGTCAGTTACAACCAGTTACACTCAGTTACATTGAGTTACACTCAGTTACACCTACCAAATTTAGTTTGACTAATGGTTGATAGTTACTTAAGCATTGATGACACCACTGATGATGATGAAGACTTCCAGTTGCGCTCCGATGATCATGAGGACACCTAGTTGTGCTCCGATGACACTCTATTGATCTTATGATCACTCTGAGAGGCTAATTCGAATTGCCACCTTAGGCATTCGAATCCTCTCTACCATTGTACTATTTATTTGTCCATATTGTGATTAATTAATTAATGTGTGTGAAGTATTATTGCTTCTATCTGAATTCTACTGTACCATATTATTCTGTTGCTCATTATACTGTATTGTTCACTCTTCTTCTATTTTCCTGCTTAATCATAATTACTCTTGTGAGGTATACATCATCTCTTAGATCTGTTGTGAGGATTTTCACATGGTATCAAAGCATGTTGAGAGTATTGTTCATCTCCATTCTTGAGAGTTTTTTGCAGGTTATTACCAAGATTTCGAGTGCAGCAGTTGCAGCAGTTTCTGCATTTTTGCAGCAATAGCAGTTGCAGTTATTCTATATTGTTTTTGCAGGTCTTCTACAACTTCAATGTATCCAGAATTAGAAGAAATCACTCCTCTTTCTCTATTCAACTATGATGAATGGAAACCAAAAATAATAGCATATTTGAAGAGCCATGATCTCTTTGATTGTTATTTTGAAAGAGAGTTCGAATCCTCTGAAGAGAAGATTGACTGGTTGAATAAAGGTGACATGCACATTGGAAGAATGAAGCTTACTATGCCAGATTACATATTGCTCCCAATCATTATTTATATTGAAACTCCACAAGAGCTATGGGCTCACCTGGATGAAAGATTTGGTAGAGAGAATGAAGGACTTGGTCCCAACCCATTCGAAAGCAAACAAAGTGATGCATTCGCTCCTCTTGATGGTCTCTCAGATCATGCACCAGTATCATCTCATATTGAAGTTGTTGACAAAGAACTTGCAGATTCTCCACTCGTGCTCAAACTTTCTTCTCTTTCTGTGCCAGCTCACACTCTAGATATTGCAGAAAGTCATAAATCCTCTCTTGCACCAGAGTCTGTTGGTTTGCATCATGATCACATGATTATTTCAGAGGTCAAAACAACTACTGAAGGTAATACATTCGCTCCTCCAGCTATCTCCTCTTTTATACTACTATATGATCATAAACTCATGCTTTCAGAAGGTCATTGAAGAATATGGCCATGGCCATTCACTTGGGATAATTTCTCATGCATCTACTGGTTTTGATCTCACCTCTCATGGTTCAAAGGAGATCTCAAGAAGCCATGATTCAAGTCTTGTATCAAATTTGGATTCTAAGCAATTACTGCTTGGGATAATTTCTCATGCATATGATAGTTTTGATCTCACCCCTGCTGGTTCAAAGGAGATCTCAAGAAACTGTTTTTTAAGTCTTAAATCTGATTTTGATTTCAAACAAACATGTAATAGTTATTTTTGGCATAATCTCACCCATGGTGGTTCGAAGGAGAAGACAAAAGACTATATGCATTTTCACAGATTTGATCCTACCTCAGTTGATTCGAATCACAGGTTCAAGGATCATTCTCATACTGTTGGATTTGTTCTCATCACTTTCGATCTGAAGAGCAAGTACAAGCACATGCTTTTTGAGCATGATCCACTTCTTCCCAAGAAGAAGATACCTCCAGACATATGACCAAGCATCACACATGCTTGAGTTTGGAGCATTTATTTTTATGTGTGCCTTATAGTCTATTTTTTGAGGAGGGGGTATGTTTCCCATGAAATTTTCCCACTTCCTTGGTTTATTGATTGTTATTATTCATTGTATTGGGTAACCTTTGGTCTTAGTTACCAGGGCCCAGGATGGATTAAGGGGGGGTGTTAGGATATTCCTATACTCCATCCTAGTCCCACCAGTATTTTGATCATTTACATTTTCAGTCATGCATGCACCTTTAAGGTTTGCATGCATTCTAGGGTTTGCATGCATCCCAGTCATCATTCCAGCACCTAGCCCTCAGCTAGCCAACCCTCAGGAGCTTCTCACTATTCAGTTTTAGCCCTCCAGTTGCTTAATGCGCCCTTCTTCCTTGATTTTAGGGAGCAACTCACCCTTCTTCACCGACCAGTCCAGTTGTCACTCAGTTACAGTCAGTTACAGCCAGTTACACTCAGTTACACTTAGTTACATTGAGTTACACTCAGTTACACCTACCAGAGTTAGTTTGACTGATGGTTGACAATTACTTGAGAATTGATGACTCCATTGATGATGATGAAGACTTCCAGTTGCGCTCCAATGATCATGAGGACACCTAGTTGTGCTCCGATGACACTCTATTGATCTTATGATCACTCTGAGAGGCTAATTCGAATTGCCACCTTAGGGATTCGAATCCTCTCTACCATTGTACTATTTATTTGTCCATACTGTGATTAATTAATTAGTGTGTGTGAAGTATTATTGCTTTTATCTGAGTTCTACTGTACCATATTATTCTGTTGCTCATTACACTGTATTGTTCACTCTTCTTCTATTTTCTTGCTTAATCATAATTACTCTTGTGAGGTATACATCATCTCTTAGATCTGCTGTGAGGATTTTCACATCTACCTCAAAAGCAATCAAAGCTTATCTCCTACTCATAATGATTGCTATAATGAGAGGCATAAGTTTAGGAAATGGGTCTTCCGGGCAGTTCATACTTGTGGTTCTATGTCCATCCACCTCAGAAGCAGTCACAACTTATCTAATTTTTAATGTTTAATTTTTATTTGTTCCACTGAGTTGTAGAGGTTAGGTGGTCTAGGGTGCAAAGCATGTGTACAAACAATGCAGGTTTCATTTGTAATGTCAAAAATGTTTCAAGAAATTACTACCACTGTTAAAGACTTCACATTGGTTGAGTTTATAGAGTTTACCAATGACATTTGTTTTAGTTCCTAACAAATAACAGATCAAAAGTTCAGCATGGTGGATATGGTGGGATGCTTGTGATGTTTGCGTGTAAAATATAACATAATATTTACATACTGTGGATATTGGAAAATTTAACATGGATCTATTAAACAAAATGTGAAACCATGGAAAGGCCCATCATTTTAACTTGATCCATGCCCAAGCAGGGTATTTGTATGAATTGCTCCCTTGATGTCCCCTTCATTGTATTTATGTTCATAGTTTGAAATATACATTAAAGTAGATTATAATACTTAAACCAAATTATTTTCAATGTTATTGGCATAGGGATTTGAAGAATGGCCAAGTGGGAGACTATCAATGAGTTGGATTTCCAAGACCCAAAGGATATGATGGAGTTTTCAGCAGAAGACTTGACATGGACAGAATTTTGGGGTGACCAAGTTGCAATTATTCCATATTGTCGACCTGAGGACTTTATAAGTGGGGAGCAATCGAGTGAAGGTGCACCTACTCAATTTGTTGTCAAGACTAGACGAAGTGTAAAAGCGAAGAATATCAAAGAGTCCAACTTTGGAACATATCTAGAGTATGTTATGTGAGTATCTATATATTTTTTCCAATGTATTAGAAAATTTTGAATTAAAGTTCATTATGTTAAACATGCATAAATATTTTATCTAATTTGTTGTAAATTCTTCATATACAGTTATTGGTGTGCATATGGTCCACAATCTACACCAACCATTACTAATAATGTGCTAGAACATGCAAAGAAAAAACGCCATCCACATGAAAGTATTAAAGTTGGTTGCCAATGTCACTTCATAGTGTGCCAACTTTAGCTTAGACCAAATGATGTTGTTATTATATATACCGCATGTAGGCATATTGATAAATCCAAAGTTGGATGCCATGGAAACAATGCAATTGACAAGCGTCAAAAATTTAATTATGCACCACATTTAACCAAGGATATATGAGCTAGTGTCCAAGATTTGGTTCAGAAGGGTTTTAATGTTACAATGATATGGGGCAAGCTCATATTTGATGTGAAGCATGGATCCAATGAACTATTCACAGGAATATCTCGAGATGCATTTATGACAAGAAAAGATATCTTAAACATTTACGACGATACGAAAATGATAGAGTATGTGAAGGACGAAAGTGATCCAAGGATTGTGGAATGTTGGATCAACAAGTGTCCGAAAAAAAAAATTCTACCAGAAACAGGATGTTGTTCAAAACATCCATTTTATCATAGGCATACAAACAAAGTGGATGCGGTCAATGATGGTGAAACACTCACACAACAATATCTTGTCAATGGACTCCACGTTTAGCACAAATAAGTATGGGGTGAGTACATATTTGTCATAAATTCAATTCATATCAATGCTTGTATTTTATATACTCATGATTATGTATTGTTCGTAATGTAGTATCAAGTATACACTTTAATGGTTTTCGATGAACATCGCAATGGGATTCAGTAGCTTGGGTGATTTCATCACGTAATACTACAGCTGATATTTGTAAATGGATGATGTCATTATTTACAATCGGAACAAAAGAGCATCCAGATTGGCATGTCGAAGCTTTTATCACAAATGATGCGGCAGCTGAAATTGAGGCATTAAGGTGACGTGTCTATTCTTTTTCGAAGAGATATGAAACAATTATGTTTATGTATATTTTATTTTAATGTTACGTTATTTCAGGACTTGCACCAATTGTAGAATATTATTATGTGTATGGCATGTCCGTCGAGCATGGTTGAAGAATGTTGGAAATAAAGTCAAAGGAAGAGAAAACAGAATTCGCATCTTTCGTGCTTTGGGAGAAATCATGCACTCTTGTCAAGATGATGAATCTGTAAAACATGCAGTTGCAAGGTTCTTTGATGATTTCAGTGAACATAAAAAGTTTCTAGAATATTTTAAAACCACTTGGTTAGCCAACAAAAAGTTTTTTTGGAGTTTATATTTATGACTATATGATGTAATGCCATAATTTTATTTATTATTTCAGAACTAATGTATATATTCTTTTTCAGATATGTGGGCAAAAGCATATAGAAATTTTCCACATTCCAATCAAGACACTAATAATGAAATTGAATCTTACCATGGGTATCTAAAACAAAGGTACCTAAGTGACAAAAATAATGCATGTCATAGACGAATTGATTGGCTAATCCATGTGTTGTTGACAATGGTTGTACTATATTACATCCATATGCAATGTTTAAAAGAAGTTGGGTTTGTGCGACCTAGAACATCCGAGGAACAATTAAATGCATCCAAGATCAAAGCAAACCAAATTCCAAATGAAGATTGTGTGGTTGTTGAAGAAAGTAACAATGAATATCGGGTTTGTAGTCAAAATAAGAGCAGTCGTGATACTTGGTATAATGTCATCTACAAAGGATCAACTCTACACTTTTGCAATTGCAGTTGGACCCTGAATGGAAATGTTTGTAAACATGTTTTAAAATTTGATATGCTAGTGAGTAACACTGTTTTGGGGGATAATATATTTCCAAGTGTCTCTAATTCTAATTCCAGCAGGCCTAGAACTTTGGTTGATTTAAATGAAACATCTATAATGGGCCCAAAAATTGAAACAGAGATTCCATCATGCTTCAATTATCCTCCCAGTCTTAATTGTTATAATGAAACAAACACTCATGATATAGAGAATTCCTCATATCATGTTGATTCAACCATTGTAAGATTAGATAGGTCCTTACTTGAGGATGATGAAATGAAATATGTTATGTCATCATTTCATGAGGAATTGAGGGGTTTTTCATTCATAATGACTACGAATTTGGAGAAGGCATATGCATTGAAGAACTTGGCATCCAATGCACGCCAAGAATACAATAACATGTTTTTCAGTACTATAACTCCATCCACGGTCACTATCAAGAGACGATGTAGCTTTTTTATCCCAATCAATAAATAAATAAAGAAATATGGTAGTGATTTAAAAACAAGAAAAGATAAACCACAGTTTCAAAAGGTTGGTCGAATTCGTGCAAAGAAAAAAAACATGAATGAATAGTTGGAGTTAGCTTCTCGGAAACAAAGAAATATGGAGCATGCAATTGATGTGCAACATTGTGTTCCACAGAATATTGGTATGGAAATTTTATAGTATGTATTGTCTTACATGAAATACAATATATACTTATCTTCAATGCAATTTTATAAAAATGTTATTTTTTATTGTTACAGCGCAGGGATCCACATTTGGCAATGTTAAAAGCTAACGGGTTCAATTATTTAATGATAATATTGTCAAGAGAAACTCTATGCATTGTAATAGAGGTAAAACAATGATGCTTAAAAATTTTAATGATTCTCCCACATTATATGTGGGTGTTTCACCTCATGCAATGGTTAAAGAACATCAAACATGTTAAAAATTTGGTGCAGGTATTGTTACTAATGATCCAGACATACCAACAAATTCAGAAATACAAACAATACAGATAATTCCATACTTGAACATATGATCTCTCCTCAAAGGTAAATGACTTTAAAGTATTTGATTAAGGAATATAATAAGCAATCACATGATTCAATTGTTGAATGATGACATGTATAAATCATTGCAAAAAGCATTTTATTTTCTCTCCTTTGGTGTCTGTCTGACTTTCTAGCCCATTTATTCATGTTCATTTAAATATTTTATTCCTTGATGTGAATTTTTGCTTGCATCCAATAGTTTTGATAGTGGTTAAGGAAATTTCTTAGCTCCATGCCTTCCTCACCAGGATTCAGAACTAAGAACTATTTTTTTATTTCTTTCTAGATGCTTGAGGGCTTCTTTCATACTGATGAAGTTGATGCAAAATCTCCTAACTATCTCTATCAAGAAGTGGTATGGATTCTCTTCATTATACCTTACATTTTTTTTTGTAGAAACGATATACTTGTCTATTGGTAGTGTAATATGGCTTGTTACTAATTAGTACTACATTTGGATTACATGGCCAGAATGCTCATGCTCATGCTATTTGTTTGGAGAAGATCCTCCATGTTGCCCATATGAACAGTGTATTATGTTGACATGTTTTTTCATCATGTTCTCTCTAATCTATACATTTAGCTTTTCTTGGTTTTGGAGGATGGTGGCTCTTTTATTTTTGGATGTATGTTGGGAAGAGCATTGAATCTCACCTGGCTAGAGAGATCTCTACATGTTTTTTGGGCAGAGTAAGTTATTTCCCAGAGAGATCTCTACCTGTATGTTGGGCAAAGTAAGTTATTGCCCAGAGAGATCTCTACATGTTTTTTGGGCAGAGTAAGTTATTTCCCAGAGAGATCTCTGCATGTATGTTGGTCAGAGTAAGTTATTGCCCAAAGAGATCTCTACATGTTTTTTGGGCAGAGTAAGTTATTTCCCAGAGAGATCTCTGCATGTATGTTGGTCAGAGTAAGTTATTGCCCAAAGAGATCTATGTATGTTTGTTACTAAGCATGTACTCAGGAGAATTGAATTCCAAAATGCAAAGCAACCTCCCATCATCAATTCCGTTTATTCTCAATCATTCAATGTATGATGGTCTTTATTACATATAGATTTTTCATTAAATTCTCTTGTTCTTGAATATCATATCCCTAATGAGTGTTGGAATTTGTAAATTATATTCACCTGTTAAATTGATGGTTATGGTGCTAATTTTAACAGCATTGGCCATTGTTGGCTATATGAATGATCATTGAATTTTTTTTACTGTATCAAATGGACAAAATGCCCAATTATAGGTGATTTTTCCTGGGATTCCCCATGCTTTCTTTTTAACAAATTTAGATCAAATCAACCTAGAGTTATAAAACATACATCATTCAGCAGTATCACAAAAGAGATAAGGGGGTCTAAACATAACATTCATTATTCAGGAGTACTTGCATCACGGAACTGCCCAGAGAAATGGTGGTTGTATTGTATTATATCACCAGATTTGTAAATGTCATGTATCGTTGTCTCGGCTTGAAGTGTTGAATCTTTCTGGGAATCACCTGACAAATGGATGTGCTCTCTATAAAATTATAGATGGATGTTTGATTCTATCACCATCTAATCTTTGCACCATTTTTTTGTTATACAACAGAATTTAGTACAATATCTTGGGAACATCTCTTCTTAACGAGCTTAATTATTCTTTGGATTTCCTCCTATGCCAAACAATCTGTTTTGGGATATTATGATCCCCTAATAAATTAAATGTAATAAAATGTAAGTTATTTTGTATCTAAAGAGAATCATACCATATTTTCTCCTAGTTGGAGTCATCTTTTGCAGTAATTGGCATCAAATGTAACAAGTTGTCATTAAGTGATTCGTACTAAAAATTTCCAATAATTTCTCCTGCTAGGTTTACCTCTTGCAGTAATTGGCATCAAATGTAACAAGTTGGTGTCTTTAATTGATTAGTAATAGAAACAATTTCCATTTCAGTTTTTCATGTTATGAATAGCTTACAGGTTTTCATCTTTATCCCCCAAAAATAAGTTAAAAAACCTATTTCGCTTATGTAGGTGATCTTGTGACATCTTTGCAAAATCAATGTTGTAACTGAAGAAACACACTAAAATATAAAATGATATTGGAAAAGAAAGACATGGCCCTGTTGTATGTTTGAGCCTTGAAATTGAATTGTTGTCTTCAGACTGGTGTGCTACACAAATCATATTTTGGACCTATAGTTTAAAGTTCATACACATAAGTAATTATAGAACTGTAGCATAACCTGCAAAAATAGTAGTAACACTAGACTACATGCATGTTGCATGCACCTTCAAATCTCATTGTTAATCCATATGTACTATGAAACACGTCCAAAGTATCAGTTATTGCATGCAAAGGGCAAATGTATCTGTCCAAAAATAGTAATCTGGAAGAAACTCATGGATGCGACCACATTGGGTTCCAATTGAAGCATTTGAACCACTGTTGAACCCAATCCCTGAAAGCATACCTCGCACTATTGTGTTACAGAATCATCCATATAATTCTCATTGCTGCCAACTGATGGATGCAAGCATGAATCTCCAAGGTAGAACAAGGATTACAGACGGTGTAATATTTGGTGCTAACACCAACTTGTATCCCCATAAAGCATGCTTGATTGTCTCCTCAGATCATCTCCAGTTGAGGTGTTGTTGTGCATGTGTCTAGATTAGTTGTACCTACTCTTTTTCCTAGTCTCTAAAGGAGAAAGCAGGGGTATAGGCTTATTGATTTAGTTCAACAACAAGCAGTGAATTAGCTTGTGTTCCCATAGCGGATTTCAGTTCAGATTAATGAAATAAGATAAGATTTTTTTTAATGTCCAACAATTGACCATAATTAGGTCAAAGGGATTGCTAGGTACATCAGAAAAAATACATAAAGTGAGTGTGAGTGCAACTCCTACAAAAGCATATCTACCCTGAGTTCAAAGATCTTGAATCTACAATCTAGAAAGCAGTAACAGGTTTTGTAAGACCATCTACTGTGTTTTTGTTTTTTCGTTTATCAATGATTTAGCAAGTTTGTTGTAATTCGGTTTTCCTGATTCATAACAGTGATGTGATTTAGGATAGACCTATGAGTTCTCATTATATATTTTCTCCAGTATGTGTTTGTAGATTTTAACATTATTAGAACAACATTTTTGAGTGGCTTTTAAGGTTCGACTATCTAATAGTTTAGGAATTCTTTGAGTGCAAAGTCTACTTCCATGGTTTAAAAAAATTTAACAGTACATGTATGGGATACTTCTAGCATGTACCCACCACGTATCTGGCATGTCTGGTATGGAGTTTTTGCAGTAAATGTGTCCCCAAGGTGCAGGTATGTGCCCCCATGTTAAACATGGTCAATTAGGCCTAGTTCATCTTTTTTATTTATTGAATGAATACTGCATATGAAACACTGTCAAACTTGGACAAAACTTATTTAAAGGGTCTATGCCCTCCTAGAGTTGAACCTGGATCATTAACATGGCGACCCACTGTCTGAATCACTTAACCATGGACCGAAAGACTGGTCATGTTAATCTTAAGGGTTGACTCATAAAAAGAGGAAATTTAATCCCTTGAGCTATGCTCAAGACCTTTGCTTGCATGGCTCAGGTAAGGTTATCTTGTAGAAATTATCATAGAAGGTTGAAACATTGTCACACAAATATGAAGTTTTAGGGTGGACAACATTGGAAGTTTTTTATGCAAAGCATGAAAAACATGTATTAAGTTCTTAGGAGTCAGCACCCGTGATCATAGGTATAAGAGTCGGCTCATAAAGTTATTCTTAGATTTGTCCAGTTGGAAATTACACGCCTGAATAAAATATAAATCCAAAACAGATTCCAGCAATGAGCAAATAGAAACACATGCCAGTGGGGTGTTTGTTGACTGGTGAGGTTGATGGAGTATCAATCCATCCACCAGGTTTTTATTTCAACTGCTGAATATTTTGATGGAGTATCAATCCATCCACCAGGTCAATATTGTTATCGTTTGATTGTGCTAACTATGTTCTGCATCTTGTTCATGGTTTATTTGATTTTCAATAAACTAATTTCAATACTTCCCTAATGGTTTATTTGATTTTCAATAAACTAATTTCAATACTTCCCTAATGGTTTATTTGTTGTTCTTTTTAATTTCAATTCTGGTTCTTTACTGTTTTAATTAAATAGTCAATTAAAAACTTCTTCTAAACATTGCATCTCTGGCACCTTTTCAAATTTTTGCATTTAACAATTTTAACTATTTAAAACTTCTTTGATTAATTTTGTTTTTAATTAATTAATTAATCAGCCATGTCTCTTCGAATCCCTGTCAGATTAACTGTAACTCTGTTTAATTTATAGTTTATCTTCCAACCTGCGAGCTTCCTTCTTTTCTAGTCGCTGGATTCACTTCTTCACACCTGTGGGAATCCTGTGGCATTCCTTAGGCTCATGCCTCCAGGCTACATCCTTGTAAGCTTCTACAAGTTGTCAAAATCGCTCCAGCAGCTATAACTTGGAGCTCATACTGAAGAAAAAGCATTGTGCGCAATGAGTCATTAATGAAGGCTTAAACCAATCTTTGCATCCCAGGCTTGCTCAAATCTTTAGTTTCTTTATTAATGATTGTAGCCAATTTATCAAGAAGCTCATTTTGATCATGATAGAGACTGAGATTGAGATTGTAGTTCAACCTTTTTTTATTATTCAGTAGACTAGACTCCTGCTTACTCTCTGTATGCAGAGGAAATATAATGAAAAAATCTTGTTCACATGTCTTCGAGCATCCAGGTTGTCCGACCCATTCAATACAACATTGAATATTACCACCAGATCATTTAGCAAAATTGAAATTATGAAAGGAATTGGAAGTTGATTGAATTCTCATGATCATAGAAAACAACTACAATGCAAAAATTAAGTATTGCATTTGACTAGTATTATTAGTGATTGGAAAAGATGAATGAAATGTCATAGTTCATGGTTTCAACTTAAAGAGTTGAAATTTCATGGCATGGTTTGTTATATTCAAAGATAGTGTTTGACTAGAAGTATAGTTTCAATTTTCTATATTTCAAGATTGGGATTTGACTTTCAAATTTTTTTGGGAGGTTTTACCTTTTAAAATGTGATTAAATAAAAATGGTTTTAATTAATTTATTATATTAAATAAAAATTCAAAAATAATGTAAATTTTAATTTTTTTCAAGTACTTCCCTAACGCCTCCATCCTAGATTGGATAAGGACACCGGATAAATCTTTCAACAATGGATCAATTGGATGGAAGACCTTTGTACTCGCCTTTCCTCAAGTGGGAAAATGGCTTGCTTGGTCCACAGGGAACGGAAAGGAGGTCCGGTTAGGAGAAAATCCCTGGGTAGGATCTTCAGTCTCATCCAGGAATGCGCCTTCTCTTATCAGAGGGAAACAATTTGGAAAGAAGCTGAAGTTCTAGGTCTAGAAGGAGGAATCAAAGAAGAATGGAATGAACTCATTCTTCAGTTACAGTCGTGTTATATTCATCTTGAAAAAGGCATGGAAGATAAACTGGTTTGGACTAAAAACTTCGCTAGAGGAGATTTCACGGCCAAGCTTGGCTATAAGAACTATGCTTTGGAACTATTCCAAGGAGAAAAGAAAGATTGGTGGAAACAAGTTTGGAAAATCGAAGGGCCTCTCACAGCTAAAATCTTACTTTGGCTAGCTTTAAACAACAAACTTTTAACCTAGGATAATCTTAAAAAAGGAGGATGGTTGGGACCGAGCTGGTGTGTGTTATGCCATTCCGAAGAAGAATTTGGATCTCACCCTTTTACTCTTTGTTCTTATACAGTGGCAATCTGGAAGGAAACCAACAAAGAGTTAAAGTCACAAGGATCACATGCAGGCATATCTCTAGAGCAAAAATGTTGCGCATGGTGGTCAGATAGCTCGGTACGTCTTCTTAGTGCATTCCCATCCTCTTTTACTTATGGAATATCTTGGGCACAAAACAAAGTGATTTTCAATAACAGTATTATTCCTTACGAAGTGACGATGGCTCTTGTAGTGCAGTGGACCAAAGAGCACAAATCAAAAGAAAAGAAAAACACAAGAAAAGGGAACTGGTTCCCCCCGTCATCAACAAAGAAAAACCTTGGGATATTTTCAACGGCGCAAGCCAAGGATTCCCTCCTTTGGGAGGATCGAGAGGTGTTATATATCTCTCATAAAAACAAAAAGTGCGGGTGAGATATACTCCAGGACATTGCTCGAACAATAAATCAGAGCTAGCAGCCCTTCATGATGTCATCGAGCTAGCAGTAAACAGAAATATCACTAGTTTGCAGGTCTTTGGAGACTCGAAAATGGTTGTGGATTGGGTCAATAACAAGATCCAGATCAAAGCTCCTCACTTACAACAACTCTTGAATGCTATCAGAAGGCTCTTGATTCTCTTCTCAAACCTCTCCATTACTCATATTTTTAGAGAATTAAATATGGAAGTAGATAGCTTGTCTAAGAGTGCTTTACTATTAGCTTCGGGACAGAAAGAGATAGAAGATCTGCGTGAAGAATAACAAGTTATCCTTTTTCAAGCAAGAACATTGTTTTTCCTTTCTGAAAATTTTGGTAACAGATCAGAAACTTTAAAGGAAGGAAAATATTTTTTGAATAGTAAGTGTTGAAGAATGATACACCAGACACATGCACTGATGATTAATTTTGAAGGAACGCAACCATTCTTACAGCCAGGATATACTATGCAGTTTGAACAGAACAGTCAACACAATCGACCAGTTTATCACGTGATGACTGAACGAAAGAGATAGAAGAACGGTTCGTATTCCTACCTAAAGAAGTCGCAAAAATCGGCCCTTTCTAAGGCCCGTGAAGACGTCCTCTAATTGGTTAATACACCCCCTTCTTTGGGTGGTCAATCTTGTATGTAACATGATATTTATTTCATTACTAGTAAGCTCCAATTCCATTGATATAGTGAAATAGAAGCAATAGTAATATGGAGTTATAGATACCTAAGCAGTAAGTATGATTACGCTTATAACATGCTTATACAAGTGTGTTCTATCCAATGTATTCCCCTAATTATTATGCAATTTTGCAAAGCAAATCTGACCTTTGATTCAAGAATTGACATCAAATGCTTATGGAACAAAGGATCAATCGACACTGTCAATCAGATATTTTTTTGAAATGTAAAATTAATGTCTATGCAAATTATACAATGACAAATGAGATGTAATACTCAGGAAGTTACGAAGTATTGATGTAAGTCCTGAAAGGACAGTTCATGATCACTCTTTATTTATAGTGATGTATATTTTCCATTTGGAAGATATATAGATATATATATATATATATATATATAATGCACCTTAATGTTAATCTCAAAATTATATATAACTTTTATTGAATGGGAAATTGATTTTAAACTGTTAAATGAAGCATAGTTCAAAATGAATCTTAAATTAAACCTTAAATAAAACATTTAGTAAAAATGAAACTTGCATGCACAATGAAAGTGATTAATATTTATTGAAAATGTGACTTTAATGTGATACTCAGCAAAATTCAAATTATCAAGGACATTGAAAGTTATTGAATTTTCATGATCATAAAAACCAATTTCCCATGCAAAAATAAAGTATTGCATTTGACTATTATTATTAGTGATTGAAAAAGATGAATTGGATGACACAGTTTATGGTTTCAACTTGAAGTGTTGAAATTTTAAAAGTTTATGGCTTGGTTTTAATTTTTTATATTTAAAGATACCCTTTGACTAGAAACATGGTTTCAATTTGATACATTCAAAGATTGGAATTTGAATTTCAAATTTATTTGTGAAGTTTCATTTTTTATCATTAAATACAAGAAAAAAATGGTTTTAATCAATTTATTATATTAAACAAAAATTTAAAATGATGTAAATTTCAAATCTTTTCAAATTTATATATAGATTTTTAGAAAAAGAAAAATAATTCAATGTAATATTAATCTCAAAATTATATTGAACTTTTTATTAATGAGAAATTGATTATTTACAAATGGGACATAGTTCAAAATGAATCCTAAATTAAATTAATGTAAATTCCAGAACTTATATTTTTTGGAAAAGAAATTGACTTCAGTATAAATTTATTGGAAATACTTTGACCTTTAATGAGACATTTAGTAAAATTGAAACTTTCATGTTCAATGAAAGTGATTGACATTTATTGAAAATGAGACTTTAATGTGGTATTTAGCAAAATTGAAATTCTCAAAGGCATTGGAAGTTGATTGAATTCTGATAATCATAGAAACCAATTTTCCATGCAAAAATTAAGTATTGCATTTGACTCTTATTATTAGTGATTGAAAAAGATGAATGAAATGTCATAATTCATAGTTTCAATTTAAAGTGTTGAAATTTTATGACATGGTTTTAATTTTTTATATTCAAAGGTAGCCATTGACTAGAAGTATGATTTCAATTTGCTACATCCAAAGATTGGAACTTGACTTTTAAATTGTTTATGAATTTTTTATTATTATTAAATATAAACTTAAAAATAAAGATTAAATACACATAGTTTTAATCCATTTTTATGTTAAACAAAAACAAAAATCCAAAATAATATAAATTTTAAATATATATATCATTTTTTAAGAATATACAATGTATGGTCACCTAACACCTATAAATATGACACATGAGAATAATAGGTTGTTAAGTCACCTCAAAATTATAATAAATATGACATTTATTGAAAAGCATGAGAATAATAAGCTATTGAGATTTGGAATGAAAAAATAAAATACAATTTATTTTATTTTTTATATATATATATTTTTTAAAGAATCAAAATTTCAAAATTATATTTAACTTTTATTGAATGAAAAATTGATTCTTAAATTATGAAAATTATATATAAATTTTATTAAATGGAAAATTGATTTTTAAATTATGAAAATTATATATAAGTTTTAAATTTGTACATTATTTTTGAAGAATATATAATGCACCATAACCTCCAAATTATAAATATGATAGTTATTGAAAAGCATGAGAATAATAGGTTATTTATTTTATTTTTTAAATATATATATATTTTTAAAAGAATCAAAATTTCAAAATTATATTTAATTTTTATTGAATGAAAAATTAATTCTTAAATTATGAAAATTATATATAAATTTTATTAAATGAAAAATTGATTCTTAAATTATGAAAATTATATATAAATTTTAAATTTGTATATTCCTTTTGAAGAATATACAATCCACCATAACCTTAAAATTATAAATATGATAGTTATTGAAAAGCACGACAATAATAGGTTGTTGAGATATTTTAGGAAAATATAAAATACAATTTATTTAATTTTTTAAATATATTTTTTTAATAAAAACTTTTAAAATTTAAAATTATATATATTTTTTATTGAATGAAAAATTGATTCTTAAATTATGAAAATTATATATATATTTCATTGAATGAAAATTTGATTCTTAAATTATAAAATGAGGTATAGTTTAAAATGGATTTTAAAGAAATTAATGTAAATTTCAAAATTTGTATTTTTTAAACTTATTAAAAAAACTTAATATAAATTTATTGGAAATATTATAATTCTAAAAGTGAAGTGAGAATGGCATTTATTGGAAATGTGATTTTAATGTGATATTTAGCAAAATTGAAATTGCAAAAACATTAAAAGTTTATTAAATTCTCGTAATCATAGAAGACATTTACTCATGCAAAAATTAAGTGATAAGAAAAATATAAATGAAATGTCGTAATTCATGATTTCAACTAAAAGAGTTGAAATTTTAGCACATGGTTTAAATTTGTCATATTCAAAATTGGGGGTGAGGTTCCTAAGGAAGCCCCCCACCCAATAAATACTTAGGGACAGAGCCGCTCTAAAAAAGGCTGGGCTTTATAGTGATTGAATTATAGCCCACATTGGTAGTTGAATGGAAGCAAAATTTGTCATATTCAAAATTGATAGTTGAATAGAAACATGGTTTTAATTTGCTACATTTAAATATTAGAATTTAATTTTCAAATTGTTTGTGAAATTTCATTTTCTATCATTAAATATTAAATATAATTTTGAATGGAAGGTGAAAGGGAGTTTTCTAGTTGCCAGGAATATAGTAGACATCAACGACAAACTTTCGACATTATTGCAAATGCAACATTGACATTCTTCTTAGCTCAGGGTCAGAGTTAGACACTTGACTAGGAAGACCAAGTGAAAATTGTTAAATATCATCTTGTTAAATATCATCCAACAACTGACACCTGGAAACACTGGTTTCCAATTGGATTTAAGTTGTAACTAATCGTTCATGTAGAAGTACTTGTTGTAACACATTGTACTACTCCCTGGATTTTCTTCTCAATCATTTCCAATAAACTTGTACCTACACTGAAATTCAACACTGTTGTACTTGGTAGTCTTATCTTATATATCTTATCTTATCATCTTAACTTGGAGGTTCCTTCTTTAGTTGATCTAGAATCCTCTTAGGCCTCAGCACAGAGTAGTGGTACGAAAGAAAACCATGTTTCAATTCTTCAAATAAGTTGGCTACAGAGTAGGACAATCCATATTAGCTCATCTCACACTTGAGAATTGCATCACTTCTGTAATCCCATCTAAACCAGGTCAACTTATAATTAACATGGAATAATATCAAATAATATTATTTGATATTATTATGTTATCAAGCCTTGATATTCATACCTCATGATTTTTGTCTTTTGGATTAGGAATGCATTCTTTATCTTCCCAGTCTTCTGGTTGCACATGCTCAAAACGACACTATAAGGAAACCGCTACATCTCAGTATTCAATATGCAGTGTGATTCAACTCAAAATTTATGATCCTTGACACTTGTAGGAAGAGGTTCTAATCACATATCCGAACACAACCATTCCATATTTTTAGCCTCCTTTGATTGATGACACTATGCTTGAGGCAATATGAAGATTTCTCTATGACATCATTGACATGTCTATCATCTTGGGCATCAACACAAGAAACATTAATAATTGATTCACAAGCTTGTCCTGAAGGTGACATGGAGAGGTTTAGTTCCCTTTCAGCGACTGATTCCTCTGATAGTGAAACACTCTTATATATATATGCATGGTTAATCTTATGTTGGTTGAGAATGGCATCAGGATGAAGTCTCTATATATATGCATGGTTAATCTTATGTTGGTTGAGAATGGCATCAGGATGAAGTCTCTATATATATGCATGGTTAATCTTATGTTGGTTGAGAATGGCATCAGGATGAAGTCTGAGAGAAGTATCAAGTTTTGAATCCTTTCCAAAAGCTAAGCTTTCTGAGAAATTCAGTGCATTATTGTCTTGGTCTGCCTGTAAAACCTTGCTCAACATATCTTGTTTAGATTTTCCACTATCATGCTTACCTGTGGAAGCTAATATGTATACCTAAATCTCATCCAAATGTTCTGAGTTCTCTCTGTTATAAGTCTTTATTTTTATTATGTTAATTACTGTTTGTTTAATTAATTAATTAATTAAATCTGTGTCTTATTTCCAGATGTTAATTCAATTACTAAATATATGCACGCAGATGCTCAAATCTTCATATGACTAGACCAGTGGGCATCCACAAGAACCTATGGACAAATATGAGTATTGGCAGGCATAATCCTTCATCCTACATGTGTAACCTTCATCCTCCAATTACATTCTTTGACCTGCGGGCATGTTGTAGCCTACAGGCACAATCTGTTGGTATCTCGAAGCTCCTACGGGCATATAATCCTATGCCTGCTCCTTACAAACCTTGTTGCAGGCATATTTAAGATCTTATGAGCTTATCCAGTCTACTGCGGGCATCTTCAGCCCTCAATATGCAAACATGATTTTTTCCAACTTGGCAGACTTCCGCTAAACTCACTGCCAACTCTTTTACACCCACGATCATCCATATGACATGATTTTTTCCAACTTGGAAGACTTCTGCTAAACTCACTGCCAACTCTTTTACACCCACGATCACCCATATGACCGGCATGCCAGTAGTTTAAAAATAATAATCAACAGTCGAGATCATCTTCTCGGTAGATCAACGGTTGTTGTCGCTTTTTCCAAAAGATCAACGGTTGTTGTCGCTTTTTCCAAAAGATAAACGGTTGTTGTCGCTTTTTCCAAAATATAAGGGATTTGATATGTCATCCTGGGCTCCCGGCTGGTGACTTCTCATAGAGTCCAAGCACCCAAAGCCCCCACCATAATCTTGATATCTACATCAAATAAAAATATTAAAGCTGGGCTTTATAAACACTAAATAGATCTACTTCTCTATTAATGTGGGATATATCCCAAACACCAGCTCAATCTGAACCATTGATTTTTCGATCAAACGGTTGCTGAGAATTTGCTTGCAACCGCTCCCAACATCTTCTTCAAAGCTGCGAGCTTGGGCTATCTCAAAACACGAGCTCTCTGACTTCCTTCACCTTCAGAAACACGAGCTTCTACTACCTTTCACACCTGTTGGTTCCTTCATGCCTACGGGCATCTTTCTTTCACATCTGCGGGCTACTACAAGCTTCTGTTGGCTCCTCCATAGCGCGGGCATCATCCTTCTTAACGCGGGCATTTCCACCAATATAGATAGTGTTGGTACCAGATTTGTCCCACTAAATTTTTTGGATTCTAGTAACGTGCATCTAAAAGAACGACCCTAATTGTCGTTGCCAGAAGATATAAAACTAATCATATTTTTGTTAAAGCATTGATCTTTTAGTGTCAACCTGGATGTATTGGAGCGCTTAACAAAAATTGATCTTCTTGATCTATGCAGTGAGGTAAAAGTTGAAAAGTGATGTGACATAAGAAACTTGAGGAGCTGTGGGCGAGTTGTTCAGATGTTCAAACTAATCATTGAGAGTCAAGCCATAAAGCAACGCCTGCATGAAGAACAGAGGCAACATTTGATGTGAACATCTGTACATTCGAACTGCTTTTGCTCTTTGCTTGTAGGAAAATTATCACAGGTGAGAAATAAAATACTAAGAACGTCGATGTCCTATCTTGAAGGTTATCTTTATCTGCACATTTGGTTGGTATCATGGGGATTCCCTATTATAAGCGTGAACTCTTACAAATAAGGATCTGTGCCAATAGATTTTTGCTTGATAGTGCCGGAAGAGCAATGGAAATTGATCCAGATGTTTACCCAAGGTCTTTAAAAGTGTGATTTTTTCCTATTGCAACTTATATATTTTATGGAGAAACGCCTAAGTGACAGTGTCAAGCATCGGGTTCATCCAGCATTGTGGTATACCGCATTAGTCATAGGAAAACTTCCAACTGAAGCTCTTATTCATTTCACTGATTTCAGAAGTTTAAACTTATGCATTGAATGTTGGATTTTGAAGGCATTATTATGGGTGTCAAAAATATTCCCAGAAAACCAAAGGAGCTATATTTGATATCATATAAGACTGGTGGAAAACCAAATGGTTTTCATAATTCTTTGAAGACTTTAAGATTTGGTGGCAGAATATATTGGACAACAAAGTTACAAGATTTGAATTGATAGAGTATTTTACATCAATATGAAAAAATGGTGAAATGAAGTTTCGACTATCCCAAAAGAGATATTTGTACACACCTTCTATCCATATTTTCAGGCAGAAAATCATGAGCATTCAAAGGATCGATCTCTAGAATCTTATCTTGAACTTTATAAATCCACATTTCCAAGTCAATATCCCACATTCTCGGGCACAAAATCAGTATTGATTGATTGATTACAGATATGACAAATGACAGAGTATTATGTGGCAGATAAAAGTCTCATCGAAGAGGATAGTTCCAATTTTGATTGAAATTGTTTTATTTTCAGGATTTAATTTTCTAGAAACTAGTAATAACAAGTATGGTTTTTCTATAAAAATAATGATTCAGAATGTAGTAGAGGGGAGTTCCAGCCGAGGGCTGAGAATGTATTGAGAGGTTGCTGGCCAAAATACTTCAGTTTCCTATCTCGCAGGAAACTGATAAAAAACAACTCCTTCAGTGCATCAATACCAACACCTGATTTTGATATTTTGATATTCTTCCACTCTTGGATCCTGACTTGGATTTTGACTTATTTTCTCTTCCGTCACCATAATATTAACATCAGTGGCTCATATTCAATACATCTGAAATGTATGCCTATATGCCTAGTTCTGTCAGTACTGTCAATGCCATCAATGCCAACCTGTATTTCCATATTTCCAACATAGTGAAGTTGAGGTTCTCAAGATATGGTTGAGATATAGTTGAGATTTTCTCTCAACTTATTTTATTGTAATAGTGTTTCGATCCTAATTTTGTGGATATACAGATCTGTCCTCTCCTTAGTTTGTATTTTTAACCATGGAGAATTATTTAAACACTTTGTTAAGAGAGTTTGAAGCAGGGGACTTCTGGGTGGCTCTTTTGATGAGTCATTGGAGAGTCTTTTGTAATCTCCTTGATGAGATGGAAAGCAAGAAAGAGGCCTGTTTATAGTCTCAAGATGGAGCATTTGTAAATCTCAAGATGAGATAATGAGTCACATATTGTGAGATCACTGTGTGATAGCGCATAGCCCAGGATGGGACAAAGAGTCACATTTTTTGAGATCACTGTATGAAGTTCCAGGATGGAACAAAGGGCCATATATGGGAGACCTCTTGGAGAAGGAAGATATTCGCTTTATGTGAGCCTTTTTTTTACCTTGTAGACCAGTCCCAGGATGGGAGAGAAGTCATTTGCGAAGGTGAATTAATAAAACGGTTCGTCAATTGAACAATTTTGAAAGAGGATGGAAATAATGAAGAGTAAGATTTTATAAGTGAAATTCAATTCCTTGTGTTTTAAAATATATTTTATTTATTGGAGGTGATTTCCATTTTACCCTGTTGGGATCTAGTGGTGACTTCCATTGTTGTTAGGAATACTTGGGAACCAAAAAAAAATCCAGATAATAGTCTTAGAATGTTCAAGTGAGACACGGGAAAATGAAGTGAAATGGCCAAATTATTTCCTTTTCCCTTTTTTCTCTTTTATTTTAGAAGGGAGGTGATGGAGGCCAAAGGTTGGTGTGTCAATGGAGGCCAAAGGTTGGTGTCAGGCACAGTACCTATTGGGAAAAGTTCATAACACGCACAATTCATGTTGGGCAAAGTTCCTAACAGGCACAGTTCCTGTTGGGCAAAGTTCCTGTTGGGCAAAGTTCCTGTCAAGCACAATTCCTGTTGGGCAAAGTTAGGAGTCAGGCAGACTTGTTGTTGGGAAAAGTTCCTAATAGTAACAGTTCCTCTTGGGAAAAGTTCCTAACAGGCACAGTTCCTGTGAGGCAGAGTTCCCATTGGGAAAAGTTCCTAACATGCACAGTTCCTGTCAGACACAGTTCCTGTTGGGAAACGTTCTTGTCAGGCCCAGTTCCTGTTGGGAAAAGTTCCTAACAAGAACAGTTCCTATTGGGAAAAGTTCCTATCAGGCACAGTTCCTGTTAGGAAAAGTTAGGAGTCAGACAAACTTCCTGTTGGGAAAATTTTCTGTCAAGCAAAGTTCCTAATAGGCACAGTTCCTATTGGGAAAAGTTCCTAACAGGTACAGTTCCTGTAGGGAAAATTTCCTAACAGGCACAGTTCCTGTAGGGAAAATTTCCTAACAAGCACAGTCCCTGTTAGGCACAGTTCCTGTTGGGAAAATTTCCTATCAAGTACAGTTCCTGTTGGGAAAAGTTTATAACAAGCATAGTTCCTGTTGGGCAAAGTTCCTAACAGGCACAGTTCTTGTTGAGAAAAGTTAGGAGTCAGGAAGACTTCCTGTTGAGAAAAGTTCATGTCAAGCAAAGTTCCTAATAGGCATAGTTCCTCTTAGGAAAAGTTCCTATCAATGGTAGCATTAAAGTTCCTATCGAACAAAGTTCCTGCCAGGCACAGTTCCTGTCATGCACAATTCTTGTCATGCACAGTTTCTGTTGGGAAAAGTTCCTGTCAGGCACGGTTCCTGTTGGGAAAAGTTCCTGTCAGGCACAATTCCTGCTGGGAAAAGTTCATAACAGGCACAGTAACTGTTGGGAAAAGTTCATGTGAGGCACAGTTCCTGTTGGAGAAAGTTACTAATAGGCACAGTTCCTGCTGGGCATAGTTACTGTCATGCACATTTTCTGCTGGTCACAGTTCCTATCAGGTGCAGTTCCTGTTGGGAAAAGTTCCTAATAGGCATAGTTCATGTTGGGAAAAGTTCCTAACAGGCACAGTTCCTATTGGAAAATTTCCTAACAGGAAGAGTTCCTGTTGGGAAAAGTTCCTGTCAGGCACAGTTCCTATTGGGAAAAGTAGGAGTCAGGAACAGTTCCTATTGAGAAAAGTTCCTAATTGTAACAGTTCCTGTTGGGAAAAGTTCCCGTAAGGCAAAGTTCTCGTGAGGCAAAGTTCCTGTTGGGAAAAGTTCCCGTAAGGCAAAGTTCTCGTGAGGCAAAGTTCCTGTTGGGAAAAGTTCCTAACAGGCACAGTTCCTGTCAGGCACAGTTCCTGTCAGGAACAGTTCCTGTCATGTACAGTTTCTCCTGGGCACAGTTCTTGCTGGGAAAAGTTCCTAACAGGCATAGTTCCTATTGGGCAAAGTTCCTACTCTCTCTTAAACTAGGTCCAATTTTCATAAAACACTGATTTGGCAGGTACATCACTTCTCCCTCAGCCACTTTCAAGACAATCTGAAGATATGGTCAGGCACACAAAACACCAATCTACAAGACCCCCATATGGTGTGGGCATTTTGTTCAACACGCAATTTGTGGCAGACGTTTTCCCAAGGCCACCTGAGCTTGTTTTCCAGCACTTAGTCATTTTCGGGACTTTCTCCAAAGTTTATTCTGAAACCCTATTTTGGTAGATCCATAACTTTTTCTTCGGACATGATTAATGAAAATTGGTACCATGGTTAGGTAGACAAATCAACCACCTACAAGATGACCATATGGTGCGGGCATTATATTCAACCCACAAATTATGGCGGGCATTTTCTTGAGGCCACTTAGGCAAATCTGCAAAGTTCCTGTCAGGAAGACTTCCTGTTGGGAAAAGTTCCTGTCAGGAACAGTTCTTAATAGTCACAGTTCCTCTCGGGAAAATTTCCTAACATACACAGTTCCTCTTGGGAAAAGTTCTGATCAATGGTAGCATTAAATTTCGTATCGAACGAAGTTCCTGTCAGGCATAGTTCCTGTTGGGAAAAGTTCCTAACAGGAACAGTTCCTGTTGGGAAAAGTTCCTAACAGGCACAATTCTTGTTGGAAAAAGTACCTGTCAAGCACAATTCTTGTTGGGAAAAGTTCTTAATAGGCATAATTCCTCTTGGCCAAAGTTCCTAATAGGCACAGTTCCTATTGGGAAAAGTTCCTAACAGGAATAGTTCCTATCATGCACAATTTATGTTGGGAAAAGTTGCTGTCAGGCACGATTCCTGTTGGGAAAAGTTCCTAATAGGAATAGTTCCTATTGGGAAAAGTTCATAACGGGCTCGATTCCTGTTGGGAAAAGTTCCTAACAAGCACAATCATTTTAAACAAGAGGTTTTCCCTTCAACAACAAAGAAAGTCTAATTATATTCCTCCATGACCATGAACCATGAAATCTCTCCAAAACCATGAAAACTCTAGCCACCATCATCAAAGAGCTCCAACAAGCAAGCATCAATACAGGCAAGCCCTCCTTAAGTAATTTCCATCGCTTATTACACAAGCTCTCCACAATAGCATGGTTGTATTCCTTAGGGTTTGCAAACCATAGGATAGACATGTAGATTTAGAGGCTACCACTAGAGTTGTCTTTCCATGTACTCATATAGTATATATGTATGAGAATGAAGTACATGCATACCAAGGTTTTATCACAATAATGGCACATTATCTCAAGCTCTCCAAAGCCATGAAAACCCTAGCCACCATCTAAGACCTCCAACAAGCAAGCATAAATTCATGCAAGTTATCCTTGCCTTCAAAACCAAGCTTGTATTACACAAACTCTCCACAATAGCATGGTTGTCTTCCTTAGGGTTTGCAAACCATAGGATAGACATGGCTCCTCAAACCCTACGTCTTCCACTGTTGGATCATCACAAAAGCACCATGACCTCCATGTACTCATATAGTATATATGTATGAGAATGAAGTACATGCATACTAATTTTTTATCACAATAATGGTACATAATTTCAAGCTATCCAAAACCATGAAAACCCTAGCCACCATCTAAGACCTCCAACAAGCAAGCATATAATATTCATGCAAGTTATCCTTGGCTTCAAAACCAAGCTTGTATTACACAAGCTCTCCACAATAGCATGGTTTTCTTCTTTATGGTTTGCAAACCATAGGATAGATATGGTTCCTCAAACCCTAGGTATTCCACTGTTGGATCATCACAAAAGCACCATGACCTCCATGGATCATCAAGAATCTTGTCCATGGATCATCCGAAAATAAAAAGGTTCCTAATCATGTAAGGCATTAGCTCCACTTCCCATATCTTCTACTAGGCTAGAAATCTTAGTGCTACAACAAGAGCTATAAGAACCATCATCATGTTCTCTATGGTTTACATATATAGCACAAACCCCGGTAACCACAAGAACAAACCCCAGCATCACACAAGCAATCTCTACAAGAACATCCAAGACATCTCTTTATACCCTTATCTTCTGCTAGGGTTTCTTCATGAACTCTCACGTCTAGCTCCTATGGTTCCTCATGAACCGCAACGTCTCTAAGACAAACGTGATACAAACACAACCGTTCCTACAGTTATACACATGCTATAGAGAATGAAGAAAGAAGTTGGCAATTTATCTAATATTAGAGATATCCTCTTGTGTGGGATAAACACAATATGATTGGCTCCTGCATGTCCATGCCCTTAAGTCATACGTACTAAATGATTGCTAAAATGGATTATAGCATATACTAAGTAGAACATGGGCCACCTAGCACAATAGCAAGGAGCAGAGAAGTTTCCCATTTTATTTCTCTCTCCTTTTTATTTGCACCATATAGATGACTAGAGTGAAGATGTGTTGCATATAAATGTTCTTTATGACTATTTTTCAGGAATTTTACTGTGTATGGGAGTTCTAAACTCATACAAAGTAAAATTCCAAAAAAATAGTCATAATGAATGTCTACAGTTAAAAACTACATGCTCAAATTATAAATGTTCTCGAAAAGAGAAAATAATTAGAAACAACACCACATGGATAATAAATTATAACGTATCCTTGTTCATCATTAAATATATAGGAGATCATAATCCAGGAGTGGTGCCTATCCATTGAAAATTCATGTTTTGATTATTTTCAATTATGATATTTTTTTTTGAACTAGCTTACAGGGGAAACATTAGCACCATTCAATTTGTTCACCTTGAACTTTTGCCAAAGTCTTTGCAGTTGGCCCTCTCTGACACATCCACATGGACAAGCACTAACATGTCACCCGGGACTTGAACCCTGACCAAGGCTATATTAGTTCTACTAACACAACAAACCACCATTGGCTGAGTTTTCTAAAATATGTCATTAATTGATATTATTTGGGATGTATGGCCTAAGTTCCTAACCAAAAAAATATGTTAAAATTTCAATTGAAAAGAAACAACCATAAAATGGAATTTATACCTACTGGCATCTACTCACCAACAAACTCCTTAAGCATAGAATCTATAAAACTCCACAATTTGAAGATCATAAATAACACAAAAAGGTGACACAAAACTAAATGGAGTGAAAATACTCAAACTCATTATAACACCAAAAAATACGGATAGTATAAATGAAACATTGTATAGTAGATTTTGCATACAATAATAGCTACCATAACTCCCTCGGTGTTGCACCGTACGAAGCATTGTATGGAATATTGTGTAGGAATCCCCTTAGTTGGGACCGTTTGGAGGATCGTGTTATAATAGGCCCCGACCTACCTCAAGAGATGGAGGAGAAAATGGCCATGATCAAACAAAGGCTTAAGGAGGCCTATGATCGATAGAAGAGCTACGTTGATGCCAAGCGGTTAGACTGAAGTTATGAAGTAGGTGTTTTCCTCCAAAGCTTCAGCATGAAGGTGTTTTAGAAGATGTATACTTAGCAAGAATGCAAAAGGAAATCTTTCCATGCAATAATAATAGGTCCAAAGAAGATCTTGGATCTAGTACATTCAGACACATCCAGACCAGTGACAGTGGCATCCCTGGATGTCTTCTTATACTATGTATGGTTCCTTCCATGAAGACTTCAACAAGTTCCAGAAGTTTAGGACTTAACGAAGAAGATCAAGGTCTTCAGATCATATGATGAAGCAGAGTATCCTTCCAGAAACTCCAGTGATTTCTGCAAGGAGGCAGAGATCAAGAGGGAGTCAACAAAACAAACAAAGATAATTATTTTAAACTTTGTATGATAAGTTTTATTTGTTCAAATTGAATTGTTTTTTATTATTGATGAATAACATAACTATTTAAATTAGTACTGGTTAACCCTTGTGGAAATTTATGTCATGAATAGATCCATTGTAGATATTGTGGAGATGAAGATCCGTGATTAAGATCAACCTATGTTCTTACGAGACAGTGCATCCAGTACGACAGTTATGCTCAGTTCAAGTGTCCTCACCATATATTGGATGACAAAACTCCCGAGGAAGCATTCGCAGGAGTAGATCCTTGGTTGTCCAACATACTCCCATGTACCAAGGAAGAAAAGGACAAAGACAGTAGCCTTCAGGAGATCTAGAAGGTTTCATATGGAGTCCAATAGTATGGAGGCTCTGAAGGATGAGTGTCCCTCTATTAAGATGAGACAATAGAGCCAACAAAACAAGTGGATCTTCCAAGAGATGATGCAGTGATTAAGCAACAAGGCAGCAGGAATCCATGATGGAATAATATTAGTCCATCATGAAGATCGATGTGTGATAGTTCCAAGACCTGAAGGGAAGTCAATGATGGTCTCCAAGTAGATATATAAGATCTAGCATGCAGTCTAGATTAGCATCAGAGATGACTCATGAAGGGAAACCAGGTTGAAGACTCAAAGGGAGTCATGGAGAGTATTCAACGTTCTTAAGTGAGCAGGAGGCTCACCTTAGTAGACCCACTTGATGGGAAGTGACACAAATGAGAACGAAATGGCTTGGAGATTAAAAGGAAAGGCTCCTTGGCTATCAAAGTGAGATGACAACTAAACATTTTTCCACCAATATGCCAATTATCATAAGAATGTAAACACTATTCGGAACATTACAAAACCAGATGGGGAGTTTGTCAATAAATTTGAGGATATAGCTCGTGTTGGTGTGGATCACTTCGGGACATTATACAAAGAAGAGGATAGAATATCCATTGCTAAGGTAGTTCGCAAAATATCTGTGTTCTATGTGCTTGATTAATTTTCAATATTTGAAGGGATCTTGAAGTGGTGGTTTTAGTTTCAAATTATTCTGATTAATCTTTAATTAAAACCCTAGATGTTCAAGTGTTTGACAGACTGTGTGAATGAGAATATTCATATTTATGTCATTTTTCTTCAATGTCCACTATGCAAAAATTCTGAAGAGACAAACAACCATCTGGTTATGGTATGTTCATATTCTGTTCTAGTTTGGAGGGAGATTGAAGTTATAACAGGATTAAAAAATGTTTGGAGGGGAAATACTATTGAAGAAGGATGAAGAGAGTGGATTGATAACCCAATGCTGAAAACCTATAAAGCAATACCTTGCATACTAGCCTGGAGCATTTGGTTGTCTAGGAACGCCGGTATTTTTTATGATATAATTATCCTTCCTCGACAATGTGAATCAAGTTTTAGTATATTTAAAAGCATTTTTCTAAGGAGAAGCGGGAAAATCCTCAAAGGAAAATAGTGGATGAGATAGTGGATAAGAAGAGTGCTTGGGGTTATTTCAATGGGGTTGCTCTCGGAGAACCACAACAATGTGGAGCAGGTGGAGTACTATTTATAAAATATGGTTTCTGCATAAAATTCAGAGTGGGACTGGGTATAGAGACAAATAATTATGCTGAGATGATGGCATTAAGACTCCCAGTGTTGTTGGTTGGGGAAAAAGGAGTGTCCAAAATGCAGGCATTTGGTGATTCATTAAATGTGATCAAGTGGGTTAGGAATGAACAGAACTGTTCAAATTTCCTGTTATAGCCTATATTGGAGGAAAACGTGGTGATTTGCTCTTCTTTTAATACTCTCATTTAATCATATATGCATAGATATAAATTCAGATACCGGTGGATTATCAGAAGTTGGGGTAAACATGACATGTGGGCAATGGTATATTATGGAGAACGGAGAGGGATTGACATCAGATTATCATCACCCACCTTTTCATGAATTGATTTAAAGATCCTAAATCTATTTTAGATGTTTATGGATGCTCTACTCTAATGTATAAGCACTATTTTCTATTTTTATATTTGAAGTTTTTTGTATCCCACCACAATGATATGCAATGACAGAAAAAGGATTCACCCCCTTTTAATAGTCTGTGGAAAACATCTGAAGAGTATAATCACCTATAGGATACTATTTGTAAACTGTAGGCTGTATCCTGTAGAGACGCTACATGAGGATAATGACAATCATTGGAAAAGCATATTATAGGGTAAAGTTGAAAAATGATAGGGTAAAGTTGATAAATGATAGGGCAAAGTGGATAAATGATGAGAATAGTAACTGAAACTGGAAAATCAGAGGATAGGGAAGAGTTGATATATGATGATAATTGTAACTGAACCTGGAAAAGCTGGTAGATCCGAGACTATATATTAGATGATCTAATCACTGATATGTGCAATGTTGTAATGGAATTTTAAAAAATTTAATTTTGTTGAAAAACAAATTATGATATCTTTTCCGTGGAAGAAAAGTAATGATTCTCCAACAACTAAAGATGAACATCTCGGGGAAGACCTTCCAGGATCTTTATAAAGAGGGCAGGACCTCACTGTTGGCCTTTTCCACACCTTGTCAACCCTCTGCAGTGCCCAATTAAGCGAGGTATAATCTATCATTCTGAGGAAGTTAATGGAGAACATAAATTCATAAGGCAAGATTTGAACGCAACCACTGATCTTATTATTCTAAACCTCAGCATCCATTTGTAAAATTGGTTTACGATAAAAGAAGCTTAAACATTCCAATAATTTTATCTTTAATAACGAGAAGGATTAACATATATAACACTGATCTATAGAATGAGCTTGAAGATTGCTGAAATTGGGAACTTAGTACTAAATTACAGAAGCTATGTGTGTTGGGAAATTCCGCAGATTTCCCCTGTTTCAGATTTGGGAGAGCGAAAACAAAAGATCAGAATAACAAGACACGCAAATTGTTAATGGAGTTCGGCCAATTAAGACTACGTCTCCGGGCTGCTGCAGATCTTTTATGAAAGGGAAAAATTACACAGTGTTTGCAAACACTCAGAGCATAATGATCAGGACTGAAAAAGAACCAGCGCACAGGCTTTTCTTCTTCTGTCTCGCTTGCCTACAAATGCAGAAGTCCGCCTTCTATTTATGGATGCAGAAGCACACATCTACACGTTTTGCCAGGCTAGCTTATTAATTGCCTTTCGTTCTTCTTCAACAAAGGATGCACCGTCCACTCTGTTTTCTGGGTTGTTGGCTTGACAACCACTCTGTTTCCCTTTCAGCTTAAATGCCATTTATGTAAGTTTGACCAACACCTCCGTGGGCGGAAGCGGCAGTTCCAGCAGATCGATGGCCTGCTTCTGGAAACGTGGACTGGCGTGAAAACGAAGGAGACGGTGTGGCCGTTGATGGGTAGAGCTTTGCAGAGCTCCAGAAAAGGGATTAATGTGTCCCTGCGCCAACAATGTGTTGAATAAATGAATGCCCTAAGAGATAATTTTATGTACAAGAACAAAGAATTAAATAATTGGCAGAGGACTAAAGCAGAGCGTACCTCGAGAACTATGGATGACGATGTGTTTTATGCCAATATTATTTAGTTAGTGATTTAGCTGCCTTCGCGAGGTGTTGCGCGAAAGAAATACAATCAACTCATGTGGCTACAATATAGACCTATATGTTGGACTGATCAATATTTCACAAAACCTATTTCATGGGGCGGTTCGACCCTGTCTTTACCCTAGGAAAAATTGTTAATTTCTTTCAACGATGACGCTAGTATTTAAGAGTATTTCCCCTCCTGTGTCAGATTGTTCCTTTTGTTCTATTGCATATCTGATCCATCTTATTCCAATCGCATTCAGAAATTCCTGATCAGTAGATCCTTTCTTGAACCTGATGAAAAAGATCTATGTTCATTCATTCATTTGGTTCTTCATGTGACAAATGGGTCATAGAGTTGTTTAAAATGCCCCAAGTGTTTAGCTTTGTTGTTGGTGTCTCATCATTAACTCGATATTAAAACCGATATTAAAATGGTGTGGGATATGGGCCAATCAAATCGCGTGCTCCCTGGATCTTGTTGGTCGCTTGCTAAAACATGGATCTCCAGGAGTGTCGGATCTGCTTAGTCGTTTGAGGAAACAGGGGTCTGCAGGAGTTTGAGCGCGTAAACGATTTGAACAGGGCGGAAGTGGTAGCTCGGCATTAACTCACCAGCAGACGAGTAAGGTGGTAGCTATGCATTAACTCATGTCCAAACCTCGATAATGTAAAAGTCCATGTCAGTTAGCTGGAGTTTTGGTTACAGAGGTGGAGTCATGGTTACTCAACATTAATGCTTCACTTAGAGATTTGAGTAAATCCGGAATGCATTGTGTTTTCATCGGTATAAACTCAAAATCAAAATCAAAATCAAAATCAAAATCAAATCAAGTTTATACATCAACAAGCACACTTCACTTAAGAGATTTGAGTAAATCTAGAAAGCATTGTCTTTTTATTGGTATAAGCCTTAAATGTGGGAATTGTGCAATAAATTATTTGTTGAAGTGTCCTAAAATTCTTCCCATTTTTTCCATTTCTTAGGAAACATTGTTTGATCCAGTTTCTTTGAGATGCGGGCACATCTTCTGGTTCAGTTGTGCTTGTTTTACTGCTGCAGTTACAATTGTGGATGGTTTGTACAGTGCAAACCCTAACTCCAAATGCCCTTTATGCTGGCTGGTGAAATTTCGGGTGCATGTTAACTATGTTTATTTTTTCCTTTTTGATTCATACATTTACTTTTATCTTTTCAAACATATGATCTCTCCTTTTCATTAAATCTAAAAATCTGCATTCATCCCAGAAGAGGGTTTTTGGCGATGTTGTGCATTTAGGCGAGTTGGATATTTTATTAAGCAGAGGGTACTTAAAGATACTTTCCTATTGTTCACTTTATCTCGAGAGAAAAGCAAAGGGAATGTATGCTTTCCACAGGAAAGGCTCTATTTCTTTGGATTTATATTTGAACATGTTGTATATCAATTTGGTTCTGAACAGTTATGAATGTGTTCTGCGTCTCTCAGTTGTCAGGAGTATTGGGAGCGGAGGCTTCAGATAGAAAAGTTTGAGCACCTTCGGCAAACAAAGGAACACTGGGAAAATCAATGTCGGGAATTCATAGGATTCTAAACCTGAATATTCTCAACTTGTTCTTGATCTATAACTATTTGATTGCATGGATCTATTCTAGATTTGGTTGTCATGTTGATTGAGGTGTTTTTCTCCTACTCTCCCGTCAAACAAGAGAAGGAAAATCAGTGTATATACACGACACAATGTATTCTTCTTTCCTAAAAATCTCTCTTCTGATTCAGAAATTTGATAAATAATTAGTTCTTGGAAGAAATCTTCCAAAGAAAAGCACAAAAGGGACACACAACAATAACCATGTGTATTCTGTCATAAAAGACCTAGCTACTAGAGATCAAAGTGGGTTGTTTGGCACTAAAAATTGGAAATGTGGCTGGCAGAGTAAGTGATATACGAGACTATTCAGACTGTCATTAATATTTTTTTTATCGAGTACAGAGTTTCATCGGACTGACCTTACTTCAGAAGCCATTTTTCGAGTTCAATGACTTCATATTTGGAACCCTCAGTTCCGCGTGTGTATCAGTGAGTTTGTAACATTTTGAGTAATGATTTGCAGCTTCAATTGCGTGTATATGTTTGCTTGTAATTTTTGAAGTTCAATGAATGTTGAAACGAAATTAGGGGAGTATCCATTTACAGTTAACAGCAGAACACAGTTAACACAATCAAACGATAAAAATATTGACTTGGGTGGTAGTGTCGGTGGTCGTGGAGCGTAGATATTAAACTAGGGCGCCTTAAACTGGATCTCAGTCGATGGGTTGAAGTCAAAGCAGACAAATTATCACAAGCACAAGTCTGGGTTTATCCTCATCAACTCCACTCCTTTATCATTCTGGACTGCACATCGACTCTCGCCCTTCCACTAACTTAAAATAGTTTTTGTGCTTGCCTTCCCGCCTGTAGACGAGAAACGGTGGCACAAAGAAGGAAGTTGGAGATGGGACGAGGCTGCAGTCGGGATTTCTGGCAGATTTGTGGGCCCCATACGAAATGATAGGTCCCCGATGGATGCTACATGGCGGCAGGGATGGGGCATGCGAGGAACAAGGGACATGGGTTCCATGGATGCATGCATGGAGGGGTTTGTCTTAGGATCCTTAAAGGCTCTACAACAGGTTGAATAGTGCTTTCCTAAAATTAAACCCTCCTGCCAGAAATAACTGGCAAACTTGAATTTTACCGATGCGACTGGAAAACTTGAATTTTATGGCGTGGGATAACTGGCACTCAAATCGCCCCGCTTTTCCGATGATTTGTTCCCTAGATCTGGTTATAAAAACCAGCGGAATCGTAGTTCCACCCCATTTACTGTAGAACTATGCCATGGAACTGTGCCCTTAAGGGTTTTGGCCCATTTTAAGACGACCCGGATCGTCAAAATTCCAAAAAAATAACGAGAAGGGGTGGAATTGTGCCTCACCAGAAAATTTTCCGTCGCCAACAGGGGGCAATTTGAGTGCCAGTTATCACACGCCAAATTTTACCGATGCGACTGATGTAGTGATCGTAAAGTATATTGCTTGTGTGAGCGCTTGCTTCGTTTTGTGAGATATTATTATTTTCTAACTAATCTTTTATAGTTTAATGCTTAAATCCTCAATTGTTGCCTATTCGAGAAAATCAGAGAAAATCAAATTTGCATAATTATTTTGTAATAATCTTGGTATTTAAAAAAGGAAATAAAAAGCTTCGGTGTGGAAAAGAGAGTAGGCACTCGACATACATCTAAAAGCTTTGTGACGAAATGATGTGAAGTTTTAGGGAATGTACACCTAAAAATTAATACAAATCTTAATTAGATTGTTTTAATAAGAATTAAAATTATACAATTTTTTTAAAACAATTTAAAAAATTAAAATGATACCATTTTTTTTAAACATTTGAAAAAAAGAAACTAGAAATATTTCTATTTTTGTTTCTATTTACAAAAATATGGTATTTACAAAGTTGAAAACAAAACCTTTCATATACAAGATTCATCCATGATTATGTTATATTAAACATTATAAAGTTATACTACTTCCCTTGTAACTATCATAACATTCAAACTTAATTAATTTACTAAATATGTACACTTTCAATAAAATTACAATAATATAAAAAGATTTTACCTAATAAAATAATACACATTCCTACTTTTTATATTAAAATAATAATAATATATATCATGCAATAAATATTGATATGGCTATATATATATAAAAGATGACCTTCCAATTTCATTTTCATTTCATGCTCATTATAAAAGACTCAAAAATATTCAACAAACATTATTCAACGTGACAAGTGTGGCCTTAATTCTGTTATTGGCCTTATTTCCAATGGTACTATTTATCTATCACACTTAAGCTTTAAGCTAAGCTCAGTATTATGGAAAGATCTATCGTCATGGGTTGAATAGAGGGTTACTTCTTGCTAATTTAGGTTTAATATATGATCTATCAATACTGCTTCATCTTAGATAGGGATTCAACATGGAACATAGGTTTATAGTTATGCACGACTCATACGACTCATATATATTTAAAAGAGGGTTCATTACTTTTAGAAGTTTCATGTAAACCATATTATGTGGTTCTTTGGGGATAATATATGGTTATGGCATAGTTTTTAGCTTTTGACTTCACAATTTATATAATCTTTACGTAAAATTTGGATCAAATACTTGTTTGAATTAGGATAAAATTTTGCTACCAAAGCATTCAACATGGTGAACACTAATCCTTGTTACATCACCCCTAATGAAAGCAAACAATCTTAAATTTTAAGATTTTTTTTAAGCAGTTATGGTATCTCATTTCATTAGCGTGTGGCAACTTCGTATGTAATCTATTATAGAGTTCTATTTATGATTTTTTTTAAAAGATAGAAATATCTATATAACTGTCTCATTTTTACTTACAAAGGTAAATCCGATTTAATCATTATGTATATGTTTAATCAAAAATTGATTTAAAATTTACTTAATAATTTATAATATGGAGAAGTATTATCAAGAATGCAACTTCAAAAGCTATATTCATGACCAATAAAGTGAAGAATAATAAAGTAATATTGTTAAATGATAAAAAATGTGAATACAAAGGAAATACTAATTTGACTAAGAAAATTGTTATCGACTATTTTAATTTTTTAAATATTATGATTGAGAACTTATTTTACAAGATTATAATATGAATTTTGAAATTGTTTTGCATCGTGTTATCCATCCTTCATTAAATTTAGTGCATTGTATCAATTTCCTTTCTTTATAAAAGGTCCATTTTCAAAACTATTTGCAAATAGAAGTACTATTACCAAAAAATATTTTTATTTTTCTTATTTCAAATAATTTGGCTATTTTCTCAATAAAGGATTGTAAATCCTACTTAATGGAATGATACCTTTCACAAATAAGAAATGATGGTGTCTTTTCTTTATTTGTTATCCATTTCAATTATATTGATGAATTCAACCAAATCAATAGAATTATCATACCGATCCATTTCTTTGTTGCTAGGTCGTTGGAAATAACAGAGGCACACTAGTAGTATGATTCAATATAAAAAGTTGAAAGACAGTGGCTGCCTGGATAGAAATAATGCAAGATGTGGTATTACAACTCACATGGTACAAATTTCATCAAAGATTGTATTAGACTTTCATCAAAGAATATATTAGAAATGCACCAACAATGATGGTTTCTGAATTGACCTCCATTGATTGTCCACGGTTCCAAGTAAATAGATCCTCTCTACAATTTTTTGCAAATATAGCAGGTGGCAATGTCGAGGACATTGCCACCACGTGGCTCTTGTTGTAGATTGTTTTGATAGCCATATCATAGTATTAATTTCTTGGAGTAAGTTAAAGTTAGCAATAACCACTAGCAACTATAAGCTTAAGATTTATAAATACTTATTTATTCAATTTAATTAGATTTATGCATACTTATTTATACAATTTCATTAGTTTGTTAATTAATGTTAGTGGTAGTTGCATCATTCATGTATTCATATTTGAATTATTATCAATTAGTGGTTTAGGATCATCAAATTTTACATGATAATTTATTTAATGTATAGATGCTATGCAAAGTGCTTGACATCTTTTTCTTCAAGTTGACCATATGAAAAATAGATGTTATATATATAACCTTACACCCTCTATAAAAAAATTATTAATTACATTGTAAAAGGTACAATTAGATGTATTTCTAGTATTTCACCTTTTTAATAAATTCATGGTCATCACTCGGAGCATGATATGAAGGAAGTGAAGTAGGCGAACAAGATACATTATTTCCCCAATCGACAATATTGTATATTTGAGAAAAACAACAAATCATTAACATTTTTTTTCCCAAATCAAATCAATAATTACTAAAATTTTCCATAAGCAAGCATGTAGACCCAAGGTCCTAGTGTTAAAACACGCCTCTAATACCATGTATAGTGCCCAAGCCACCAATTCAACATATGAGTGACTCACACAAGATAACTAACTCAAGAATGAGACTGATTTTTTTAAACAAATCCAAGTTTAAGAGTTCTATAAACAACAACAAGTCGACCATGATCATTAACACAAAATCCAAAGCAGTTTTGCAATCTATTAAAAACCATTGTATCGTATAATAAAATTCATGCTTGGTAATACAAGTCAAACTAGAAACAATGAGATAGGCATGCCTAGCGTATAAAGTATATCAATTATGCTAAACTAACCAGTTGTTGAGTATACTTCTTATCAGACTCATTCAGAGGCAAAGAGTGGCTACAGAGTAGTCGTTCAAAAATTATCTCAATGGCATTCCTTTTTCCTCTAGAAACACTTTAGAATCATTACCCTTGTTGTTCTCTTAAGGATTGATACAACTTCAACTATATCAAAAAACTTGCAAGCCTCTTGCTTCACTAGCATTTATTTTACACTTAAACGATTCAAATCCAGTGAAATTAGTAAATATAGTTAAAACCAACACAAGTGCAACAACATAAATTAATTTTTTGAGTACTGAATTAAAAGTTAATTCACAAGATGGAAGGCAAATCTACCTTTGTGCACTCAAGTAACACATATAGATACTTGAAAACACATTACATGCTCAAGTCTAAATTCCTAAGTTAAATTTAAACTTATAATTACAATTTCTTTTTTAATCATTATAAGAACATCATCCTTAAGTTCCAATTACTAAACATATTACCAATAGAGCATACAACTATCATTAGCATTTTTCTCTCAAAATTGTTATCCTTTAAAGTCCATCAATAAACTTTTATTAAATAGTTTAACCATACTTTAAACATTGTAATGGGATTAGTGATAATTATTCCACATAAGCACTCGGAGATTAATAATACATAATACACAATTCCAATCCTACATAAGGTATCTCTATCAACCCCCATTCCTTACACTATAAACTATTTCACCTATTATGTCATACATTTCACAATAGAGGTCTTAACAGTGATCTATCAAAATAAAATTATGTCAAACACTTAGAATGAAAACTATGCATAGCATTTCCTTCATTAAAGTTTTTTTTAAGTATGCATAAGATATAATATCATTAAGAACTCATAACAAACACTCTATATGCTAACATAACCAAGACCAAGTGTGAGCATATTATGTTAACAAAAACACATTTTCTAAATTAATAAACAAAGAACTATTCTCTATACCAACAACCTTCAATTTTGTTTAAACCATTTCCACATATGAAAATTGAAAATAAACAAGGTATAATATTCTATCATCCTTAAGTTCGCATATTATACAAACAAAACTAAAACACATGAAGATGGATTACAAATGTTGCTACTTCATCCTCTTTCCAAAATGTCTTCACCAACAAGGGTTGGCAGTCACAGTTTCCTATGGCCTCCTAGCATGCATCCATGAGCATGTGCATGCTTATGACCATTGCAGTTCAAGGTAACAATTTATCTCACAAAGTTTCAAAAACATAACTGAAATTTTCCAAAGAGAAAACTACATAATAAATCCAAGATTAAATCTATTTAGAAAAACAAAGGATAGTGGGAAGCTAAGAGACATATTCAGATTTTAACTTAAATAAAACCAACCTAAGTAAGTATCATCTCATTCAAACATTTTTCCAAACACTAGGAAAAAACATTCATGCTATTGATGAAAACACAAAAGGTATATACTAACTTCACTCCATACATAATAGGATACTGAAAGAAATGAAGTTTAGAATAATTTCCTACATAAATAAATATTTCTTCACAACAAACATTTACTAGAGAATTTCCTCTTCTGTTGTGCATACTCTTTATTTTTACCATGTACTTATCCATGCATTCCATGTGTAATGTTTATAGAATTGTCACAAGTTTAATATACTCAAGGTATCTCTTATAGTTTATAGTTGCAATTCAATTAGCTCAAAACTTTTCAAAAAAAATAAAATACAATCTGCATCATTACTCTTAACTATGCAATTTGCTAACTCCATTGCTAGATATTGCTAACCTAGCTTTCCAATTAGAAACCACATGTTAGATATCAAATTCATTATATATTTCCACTTAAACATTCCTATAAACTCAATTATACCAATAGAAAACCCAAATTCCAAACAGATTATTTTTATGTTGTACATTTCCACTATTAATACCAAATTAACAAAAAATACATCTAAAAAAAAGTTATATAACAAAATAAAAAATGTATACATGGACAAAAGACTTATTCCAACATCTGAATGTGTATTCCAATTATTAGCTCCTTGCCTTAACCAACTTAGTTTGTGCCAACCTATATCCACACAAACCATACCTAAGTAAAAAAAAAAAATCCATCAAAGTTTAAAGCTATGATAAATCAAGACTAGAAGCTATATAAAAATTCATCAATAAAATATGCACTCGTAATGGGTTTACCATTACTTGACTCACATCTATTAGACATGAACTCTATTAATCCACTACACTTTGACAAAGGGGACTATAATATCACTAATGCTCAACTTCCTTCCATATTAACTTACCATGGAGTTCAATCAAAGCAATTTTCTTACAAAATTTCAAGAACATTTCCTCACCATTTCATGGAACCTCTTGTATTTATAAGCTCTTTGAGTTGTTTGAGGTTTGACACCTCAATTTCATGCAATTTTTCCTTTTTATTTATTTTCTTGTTTACTAAATATTCACTCCCACTTTTTTATCTTTTTATTAACTTACCATGGAGTTCCATCAAAGCAATTTTCTTACAAAATTTCAAGAACATTTCCTCACCATTTCATGGAACCTCTTGTATTTATAAGCTCTTTGAGTTGTTTGAGGTTTTGAGTTGTTTGAGGTTTGACACCTAAAACTTAATGAAATATGTGCAAATACTTGTCCTGCATATTCTATAAAGAGACCCAGTGTCTCTTTCTCAAGACTTGGTAGACAAGGAGAAGCACATCCACTCATCACATTACAATAAAGCCAAAGCATCCTAGTTATGTCCCATATCCATATGTTATTGAGCTAGAAAGGATTTGTCGTGCCTATTGCACATGCAAGAATCTCACACACATAAACATTGAGCATGGAATAAACAAACCCTATTTATTACTGAGATTGGAAATATTTCTACAATTTTATATTAGAATATTGAAATGACATCTTGCACAGATTTTAGGCAATGGTGATAGTAAGACAACTATACGATTAATTGACAATGTACTGTTTTTTTAATGGTGGCTCAATCCTACATGGAACAATGTATGACAACATTATATAAATTACAAATTTTCCAGTGAATGTTATGGACTAGTAATTAACTGATGTGTAATAACAACAAATTGAGAGTAGCTTGATTTGCTATATGATATGTGGAATTAACTGTGGATTTTAATCTACATTTTTCCTAAATCAATGGCTCTGATACCAAATGGATTAAACAATTTGTGCTTATTCGAAGACTGATATAGTGTTTTTGCAATTGTATAGTAGAACATTAAATAATGAGTAATTAATATGAATTGATGATGTTACAATGAGCCTTATAATGGTATACTTATTTGCATTGATTAGTCACTAGGTGAAGGGGTGTGTGTTCTTAGACATTTTATTAACCTAATTATTATTTTTATTATTATCATTACTACTACTACTACTATTAATACTACTACAAAATGGATCAACAAAATATATATAACACCATCCAAATCAAAAAATCCTTAATATCACAAGATACACTCTTCATTATTGGAATCTCCAACATAAATTTCTCCCAAACATTCAAAAACTAGAAGCCTGCATCGCCAAGATCAATAAATTCATAATGTAGCATATGTGTATAGACATTTAGCATAAGAAAAATACCAACATAAGAGATCAATGTCAATTAGGATTTTGTAGCCTTCCAATATTCATTCATAATAAACTAGGATCCCTCACTCCAATAGCTTAACAAGTTCCATGACATTTTTCCTAGGTCAATATAAAACACCTCCATCAATAAGTTCTACATAATTTGCAAACCTAGCATAATTGTGACTAACTCAATGGCATCAATAGCCATTACATCATTGTCATCACATAAGAAATCATATCAACATCATTCAATGCATTCTCATCATCATATACAATTAGACATAACATATGTTATGTTATGTGCATGCACTCATACACATCTCTATATACATAAGCAATCTACACGAAAGTCATCAATTTCCACATCATAAATAATACAAATCATCAAAGTGACCAAAGATATACAACGTGCTCATATACAAAGCCAAGTCGGTCAAAATGGGGCATTATATAGAGAACATTATCCTCTTGTCCCATTTAAGATTCCCATAATTTGGATTGACTCTAAGTTAGGATTTTAGATCGATGCATGTATAAGAAAATGTTCAATAAAATGTTATTATATGTCTACAACATCTTGTTGCAAGTGAAAATGCTCTCACTAGATCATGATAGCTTTGTAATCTACAAACTCGTATGCCCTCTAGATTATGAAGTGTCCAAAGGATGAGAACTGTGGGTAGATAGGTCCCTACTTCACTATAAGAACTTTCATTCTCCCATACCTTTTTCACTTTCTTTCCAATTGTTAATTTAGAGTGTTGATGTTCTTGGATAAGGCTTCTTGAATTTTGAGCTCCCTCCCTTGTAATAGAAATGTTCAATATTAGTCCTAGTGGAAAAGGGGAGAGAGATAGATATTTATTAACATTATACCCAATTCGAAAAACAAAAAGGAAATAAAGAAAAGTGGAGAGAAAGGATCCATGTAGAATTTCAAAGGAGGAAAATTTTGGTAAATTTGACCATGTTCTTAATATTTATGTGTGATTCCATTTTTCTTAGATTATTTGAAATTTAATTACTTGTAATGTTCCATTTAATAGACTCCTATCTATTTACTATTTATTGTTTACAATGTATCATAGAGTGTTGTAATTATTGATAAAGTAAAAACTTTCAACAAAATCTACAAAACTAAATTGAGAGTCCAAAACTATGCCAACATTTGTAAATGACACAACTACTTCAAGTCCTAAGAGTAAGACATATGCCTAAAGGTGTTGGATCCATTGGTGAAGAGTGAGGTGTTTTTCACTAGAGGGAAAGGTTCAATTCTTATGAGCAATCTTCCTAGATCCATGGGGTCGCCTGTAATGTCCCTTATTAGGAATTTTATTAAAATTGCAATTTTCCACTTTTTTCCTTGGTTCGATCTTTGACTAGTTTCGATCTCTAGGTCCCAAATTTGCCCCAAATGATCCCAAATCTTCTGAGAAGGTATATGAATGATATTAGAACATAAATATGTGTTTCAGGGATGCCTTTGTACCTTAAAAACACTTCTGCAAATACTCTTTCAATTCTGGTCAATGTAGGTAACTTTACTAGTGATTTCCCTTTGACTAGTATTGGTCTCTAGGTCTCAAATTGACTCCAAATGCCTTCAAATCTTCAAGGAAGGTGTATGAATGATATTAGGAATTGAATATGATGTTCAGGGATAACATATGGCCACCAAAAGACCTCTGCAAACTCTCTTAAGATTCTGGACCAAGTATGCAATTTTACTAGTAATTTGGGGTTCAAATCCCCCTAAGGTAAGTACTGAAAATGGCTTCCCAAATGCCTCCAAACCCACTCAAATTTATGAACAGAGGTATTTAATGTGTTAATTATGTTATTAAGGTCTCATATGCACCATTAATGGTTTATTACAACTGTTCTCACCCTCTCCCATTCAACTGCAAAAATCACCAATTCGACCCTTGGGGAAATGGCACTATTTCTTCTCCCAATGCAATTAAACTAAGTAAAAATACTTAAAATGCTCAAGTACAGTACATGAAACTTGTAAAATACATCCATGGCAGTCCATTAATCACAAATGCATCAGATAATCATCCATTCATTAGAAATCATCACCAATACATTGATTCACAACAAGGTAGTGGGGAAATGGCATTGTTCTTCCATTAAAAATGAGATTTATACATTTCTACTTGGAATTTCGACCTAAAACTTTATGGAGATGAAGAACAGAGTATTTACTTCATATTACAAAATAAATAGGGCATGAAAAGCTCCCCCAAAGAGTACAATAGCTCACCAAAAACGCCCTCCCTCAAGGATCAAGAATATGCCATCAAAATTGGAAATGGTTGAGAGAATGTGTTGCAATAGAAGAAACCATGAGCTGCCCTGTAGGTTACACCTGCAAATAAAGACTCCATTAAAGCTCCAAATGAAAAGTCTGAATGGCCTTTCCAATTACCAACTTGGATGGGAATCTTTCACCCTCGAAATTGGCTAAGGCAAGAAACTAGTCATCCACTAGCTCTCCCTCTACACAAATGCAATTGCAAATTCTACAAATGATCAAAAGCTATCCTCATAATTCATTTCTACATTTTATAACCAACATTATCCTTCTGAGGGTCGAAATCCTCTCAATAGATTCAATAGATTTCCATTTAGGAAATATTCCACATTTGCCACTTGTCTCCTAGTTCCAACCTTCCATCTTCTCCCAAATTCGATTTTGAGTCTCTTTGGCTTCTCCAACTCCCAAATTCGTCTTCTTTGAGCCTATTTTTGGGGCTGGCATGTCATAGTGGTCAGATGTCAGAGGTCAGGTCTGCAATTTGTCATAGTTGTCATAGATGCTCCATCATTGGTGTCATAGGGGCTAGGGAATCTAGCCCAAGTGTCCACAAACTTCCACTTTGACTCTTTATCTTCCATGGAGGTTACCAATACTTCCCAATTCGACCTAATATGTTCAATGACATGTGTTATGACTTACCAACTCACCCAAGAGTGTTCACATTCCCATTAATTCGAATTTGCAAAATAGAGATATCATGTATTATGAAAAATCAAGTTAGTGTGGGTCATACATCCTCCATATGTCTCCAAAACCATTTGTCACCTAGGATTTCTCTTGAATTTCTTTATTCACTCTATTTATTAAATACTTTAACCCTTATAATGTCTAAACACCATTTATTATCCCCCTTATTCCAAATCCCAAAGCTTCCACCCCCAAACCTAGGAAACTAGTAATTTTCCTCCTTGGCAATTATTTGACCCTTAACATCAATTTTACAAACTCTAATGAATATGGCCAATGTGATTAGGCCATTGTGACCCAATTCCAAATTTGGGACATGACATCGCCTTGAGGAATTGGTCAAACATGTGGTTTCACCCGGAGTGATTGTATTAAATGACCTTATGACCCATGCACACATAAGTGGATCAAATACCACCTCCATGACCTTCAAATTTTAAAGGGGTGGCAAGTGCAGGAGGGGTTCTCTTAGATGTTGATGGAAATATAGATGTGCATTATTCATGGGGCATAGGAGTAGCAATGAATAACCAAGTAGAAGTTTAGTACACTTTTTTATTAGGAATAGAACTCCTCAAGACACATCAAATGAAGAAGGTTATGATATTTGGGGAACCCCTCTATGTGATTAAGTAGGCGAGGAAAAATATTTTCAAAGAAGGAACAATGCAAAGAAAAACCTTCCAAAGAATTTCTTCGAATCTAAACAATTTGGTTGATGTACATTTGTTTCACATTCAATTATTAAACAACACCATAGCTTATTGTTAAGAAAATGAAGTAGTGTATTTAGACAAGGGGGTTCTAGTAAAAAATGGGGACCCCCCTAAGAGATATTGGATCCCCTATAGATTATGATGTCAAGCAACGTTAATACCTCATCAAACTTCACCCACTTCCCTCATGGCATCGTAGGTGAGAAGCACACTTGTCCTCTATTGAATATTGTAAGGTATGCAAAGCATATCACTTCATTAAACCAAGTGAGGAAGCCTTTACACTCCCATGTGCTTCAATTTCCCTTATATTCTTGCTTATTTCTCCCTACAAGCATTTATGTATGGTCCTTGTACGCAAACACATTCACAGATGTGGGATATTTCTTATTTAATTTGCAATGTTTGAGGATGGTATTGTTGGGGCAAAGCGGTTTTAAACACATGCAACTTGTCTTTGATCACTAGAGGAGGCATCCCTAGGTTCCTTTGTGATTGTCAAAGGTAAGAATTTGTGCCCTGTGTGGTTTAATTTCCTGGAACCTCATTTTTTTAGGGATTGGGCCTTTCTCCTCTTCTTTCCTTGAGGGAAATTGGATGTACTATTTGCATGTAGCCACTAGCAATTATCTTCTTTGAAACTTGGCTCTCCCTTTCTAAAGCCTCTTTTAGCCTTTAGTCAATTATGGTTTGAGGTACATTTTGGATAGTATACAGGACTAATTTCTTTTTATTTGTCCTATAGAATAGACAACCTCTCAAGTTTGAATATGAATGGAGAGAGGACAATGGAAATCAATAGGACAATGAGAAGAATGAATGGATAGTTGAAGGGTATCCTGCAAGCTATGGAGTACCTTAGCATCTATTTGTAGAAGCAAGAGACCAAGTAGGAGGAAATGGAGGTTAATATGAAGGAACATGGCTAAAAATATGACAAATTGGCCAATAACACTCGCATGCACTATAACATTATCCTAGAATTTGTGTGTGACTCTCAGTTTGTTGTTGGTCATCCAATGGTTTATGTTGGTTTAGTTAGGGATAGGCATATTGAGGAGGAAGCAATGCAACAAACTATTGTGGATTTGATTGAACGACCACATCTACAAGAAGACCGATGTGTGGACAATGTTGATCAATACATGGAGGAATCCCATAGTGGGCATAGGTTCAATTAAAATTATTATTTTTATATGTTTTTCACTTGTGTTTTGCTACTTTGGAAATATGTAAGGTAATGTCATTTCAGGTTTTATAGGGAGGTTCATAGTCAATTTCAAATTATATAGGGAGGTTCTTGGTCAAGTTTTGTTTATGTGTGTTGTGGAAGAATTAGTTATGTTTACTTGGCTCAAAAAAACATAAATCAAATCTTATAATCTAAGAGTAACTTAAATAATTTGTAACATTGATAATATAAGTTCAAAACCTCAAATGGTTACTCTTATAGCACCCTTCATTAATAATGCCTTAAGAGGAATTGTTTTTAACGTAAGCAACTTAATTATTCACTAGAGCAAAATTAAAAATCCTCACATATGACTTTGGGGACTTTCGAGATTGTCATATAAATACCATACAAAAATGTATTGAGAATAAACCTAAAAATTGGGAGGGGATTATCTAGATGAAGGGATAACTATGAAGGAATTGCCATCTAGATGAGAGGATTAACGTGTAGAACCCATACAAAAATGTGTTGAGAATAAAACCTAAAAATAATTGTATAAGATACTTTTTATGAAAAAGGTTAGCTTATAGGCCCCTCTATCATGTGTCCACCCAAGAGAGCCCATACAAAACTATATTGAAAATAAAACCTAAAAACTAGTTGTGATAAACTCCCACTAAGACATGGTTACTCTTATAACACCCTTCATTAATAATGCCTTAAGATGAATTGTTTTTAACATAAGCAACTTAATTCTTTACTAGAGAAAAATTAAAACTCCTCACATGTGACTTTGGGGACTTTCGAGATTGTCATATAAATCCCCTACAAAAATGTGTTGAGAATAAACCTACAAAAATGTGTTGAGAATAAACCTAAAAACTATGAGGAGATTATCTAGATGAAAGGATAACTATGAAGGAATTGTCATCTAAATCAGGAGATTAACATGTAGAGCCCATACAAAAAATGTGTTGAGAATAGAACCTAAAAATAATTGTATGAGATACTTTTTATGAAAAAGGTTAGCTTATAAGGCCCTCTATCATGCATCCACCCATGAGAGCCCATACAAAAATGTATTGAAAAATTAGTTTTTTTTGAAGAGAAAAAAATATGTAACTTTGATATTATAAGGAATAAAACAAGGTTACATCCGAAATGTCATTAATCTGATAGGTTCAACTTAGCAGAAACTTTACGGCCATAGCCAATCTAAAATAGTAAGACCATATAAAAATCGCATATTACAAACTGTAATGCCGAGAGTTCATCATTCAGGAAAGCAAACTGGCAGAAAAATAGAAAACGAAAAAACATGTCCTCCAACATAGCCTTCAGAAAGTAAGGATGCTTCCTTGATCAATAATGGCCTCGTCCATGCATTCACTGAAGTGCAGAAGGTCGTCCATCGGCCCCAACGCCAGCTTAGATAGTTGGCCTGCTGCCATATTTGCTTCATGATATATATGCTGACAACAAAGCGTGTCAAAAGAAGCACTTAGACGTCTCACCTCCTCCATCCAGGGCTCAAGGAGCATAGCTTTGATCGCATGCTTTCCAATGAACCAATTGACCACCACCTGCGAATCTCCATAAATGGTCAAGGAGGGGTAACCCCTCCTGTGTGCAAACCACAGCAAACATCGCAATGCCAAAAGTCCAGCCTTAAGACCATCTCCACCTCCAATGCCCACCATAATTTTAATGTAATGGTTACGACAAATGTGAAGCATGATCCCCACTCCACACATGCCCTGCTGAGAGGCACCATCAAAGAACCCATTAATGGAGCCCTTGTCCAACATAGGGAAAGAGACTTGGCATACCTTTGTTCTGCCAACCATTTATGGATGCCCGTTCCAGTGATAAAGAATTCTTAAGGCCGTGGCCTGCACTGTCGGAAGGGAGTCATCAAAGATCCCAGCGTTTCGAGCTTTCCAAGTGCCTCCCATTAGGAATAGAGGAAGGGTGCTTTTGTTCCCATAGTGTACAAACCAACTGCGTACACAATCAACCAGATTGAGCCCCTTCCACTCAACAGGAAGACATAGCCAACCACGTAAAGCCTGCCAGACCTCTTTCACATAACTGCAATGGATGAAAGTATGTTGTAATCCCTCATCAGCCGATTTGCACAAATAGCACATGCCCGATCCATAGAAGCCCCTTTTCTGAATGTTAGGCCAAAGGAGGATTTTGTCCTCAAAGCGGAGCCAAAGAAAACAACGCAGCTTTAGTGGGATTTTCCATCCCCGCAGTCTTTTATGCCACTACCGAGGGAGCGGGGGAGTCAGGGCATTCTTAGCTAACAAGTTGTAAACGTTTGCCACTGTCATTAAACCCATAGATCTAGGTCCATCCCATGTCAGAAGATCAACCTTATGGTTGAGCATGATCCCCGCACATGCAAGTCTGGAGATGTATGATTCCTAAACAGAGTGCCACTAAGGAGGTGGGCTTAATTCTTCGCTCGAAAGCCAACACTCACGGGGAATGTCACTACGATTTATAAAGAACTGAGATAACACCACCAATTTTCGGTTGTGGAGTTCCTTAATAAGATCAACAGGAAGCCGATACGCACCATCATCCCCAATGAAAGGGTCCACCCCCACAAAGATCTCAGTTCCTTTCCCAATATTCCATTTAATCCATGGTCCAATGTAGCATAAATTTTTGTTCCATATAGCCGAGGCCTGTGAAGAGTCACCCTAATAATTCCATAGTCACTGAATAGTGTTATAGGTTTTCAGATACTTGGTTCGAATAACCATGCTCCATAATCCACCATTAGTTAGAGCCCTCCAAATACTTTTAGCCAATATTGCCACATTAAACCAATCCAAATTCTTTAAACCCCATCCCCCACGATCCTTGGGCCAACATAGACTGTGTCAAGAACACAAGTGCCACTTTCGAACCAATGGTTTGCCTGACCAAATGAATCGGAATAATCTGCTCCACACACCATTGAGGATCGAAGTGGGGAGCCTCCTTAAACCAAACCAATAAATGGGAATACTTTGCAACACAGATTGAGCTAAAACAAGCCTCCCCCCGATAGAAAGCCATCTGATAGCCCAACTATTTATCCTATGGTCAATCTTCTGCAGCAACCACCCCCAATCCACCTTTCCATAACAGTTTGGTTTAAGAAGGAATCCCAAGTATTTAATTCCCGCATCAATGTGAGAGAAGGCATAGGGAAACAACCCCTTCATTTCATTGATGGCAAGCTCCTCAACCCCATTATACATAAAAGAAGATTTGCCCAAACTTATAGCCATCCCCGAGGCCGTGCAGAAAATATAAAAAATGCCCTTATAAATTATCCAATCATCAACAGAAGCATCCCCAAAGATCAAAACATCATCAACAAAAAGCATATGCGTAATCGACATAGCTCGAGAAACTCTTACCCCTTTAATACAACGGTCATCCTTAGCTTCCTGAATCAATCTGCTTAACCTCTCAATCGCCAAGATGAAGAGGAGAGGAGATAGTGGACAACCCTAACGTATGCCTCTGCTACAGGAGAACATACACGTGGGCTCACCATTAACAAGAACCCCATCAGTGGTAGAAGAAATGCAGGCCATAATCCACTAAACCAAAATGAGAAGAATACCAATCTGTAAGAAAATAAATCGGATATAGGACAAGTCTAGCCGATCATAGGCTTTCACCAAATCTAGCTTAAGTATAAAGGCATTGAGATTCTTGGTCTTTACAGAATGTAAACATTTTTAAGCTACACCCATAGCGTCGAGTATATGCCGATTGAATAGAAAACCAAGTTCATAACGATTGAAAAGCTAGCTGTGATAAACTCCCACTAAGCTAAATGTGATCTCATAGAAAAGCTTTGTATCTCATAGAAAAGCTTTGGGTAAATACCCATAGCTTATGATACTATTTATGAAAAAGGTAAGCGTTGGGCCCCTCTCATGCATCCACATGTTAAGGTGGCAGACAAAATTCGAATTTGTTGAAAAATTCGAACATTTCATGGCGGACTTGGAATACTTAAGGGCATAATGTTCCTCAAACGGGTGAGTTTTTCCATTTAAGTAAAAAGGTGGTGTGTAGTTGGATTTGATTAGCTTGTGTGATTTTTTAAGTTGGATTTTGTCCCTTTAATTATGGGCAATAAATGTACAATGAAGTGGATAGGCGTGTTATATGAGATTGCTTTTGAGTATTATTTTATCATACAGACCCACAATGTGAAGAACCTTCCATAATGGCATTGTTAATCCCTATGAAAAAATAATATTTTAGAAAAAGAATATTCTCTAGAAATGAAATTAACACGCTAAGTACTAAAATCTATGTTAAAAAGGATAAATGTAATATTTATTATGAATATAAAATATAATTATATGAAAATGGTAAAATATCATTTTAAATTGTATTAAGATGTATTTTATTTTATTTTTATCATTTAAATGTTAATGTAATTTTTTAAATTTAGGTAGTTTAAATGTTAAACTTTTTTTTATTTTTTCAGATTTTTTTTTGGCTTTTTTTTTACTTCTAGAAATTTTAGATTAATTTTTTTAAAAGTATATGATAGTTGTTAAATTTGTATAATCTTGGTGCCCATGGAGTATTTGAAAATGTTGAATTCATTTATACATTCAAAACATGATTTGAAAACTTTTAAATCTAGATTTTAGGAAGAAAAAAAATTCCTTTTTAATTTGACAATTTTTTGTCCTTTAAAAATTTTAATTCTTCTTAATTTGAAATTAAAATAAATTTAATTTGTTTTATTATTATGCTACATCAATGTTAGAGACATTTGTTGTGTTATATATGCACTTGTGAACCTAATAACTAATTTTCATTTTATTTTGTTTTCAAATAATGCTAATTTTATTTAAACAAGTAAACAAAGTTATATGTTAAAACTTTTAAAATAACATTGCTAATCATGTTTTTTTCAAGTAACACCAATTTTTACATTTAAAAAAATTAATATAACTTTTTTAGCAACATTCATTCAATCCAAAAAGAGATATAATTTTGTCGAAATAAACAAATTATGCTTTAACATTCACGTGAAATATTTAACAAATTCTCCTTATAGAAATAAAAACTTGCAAAACATCAATTAACAAACAATAATTAAAACCCTAACCTAAAGCTAGATGTTGAATCCAACCAATTGTTAATAGCAATATCCTCATGTAACCTATTCTCTTTTAGCATTGTCTTACAAAGCTAATGAATCATATTTTCAAAAAACATATAACAAAGTCAATCATGTTAACAAATCTTAAACCATGAAACCATGAGGCTAATAGCTTCCAATTCCAAACCTTCTAAAAATAGAGATATAATATTCCAACTCCCAATCTTTAATCTCTGGAATGTGTTTCTCAAATTCCATAATGCATTCATCATGAACCAAGTATGCCTCCTTCACCTTTGACTTTATGCTTTGTCTTCCACTTCACATCATCCATGGCTGCTTTATTGGCATTTCCCATCAACCTATGCCATTTCTCTAAAGCACATAGTTCTACTTATGCTTTATGAAATTTCTCTTTCTTTTCTATGGAAAGCTAATGGGCTTCACGTGGAGATCATATGAAGTCTAACACCATCTAGATACTATGATTTTCCAAGCAATGGTGCACTTTTGAATGGAGCGGGCATGTCACTTCTTCCCTCCAAAACTTTTCAATCAAGCAATCACATAACGTGACCACATCGGTAGCGTTGGTTTTGAATAACCTTACACTTTACTTTAGATGGTGACATAAAATGTGTACCATAAGTCAAGAAACATTGCTTAAAGATACTTTTGTGGTTAAGTGGGTATAGTGTATGGACCCTACCAATTGAATGTTGTTCAGTATATCTAAATCTCTCGCCATGCCTTAAAAAATATACATCACGTAATGATTTTCAAACAAATTTTGGTTAAGATATCACGAGTCGAAATTAAAAGGAAATATCAAAATGGAGTCTTCACGTGATTGCCAATTCCTTTGAGAAGTAGAGAATTTAGAAGAAGAATATTATCATCAATGAAATAGTGCATAATATGTATTTTTGAAAGCATAAAATATATCTTAATAATATAATTTAATATTTTTTATAATTATAAAATAAAATTATATAAAAAATTAAAATAGTAAAATGGTCATTTAAAATATAATTTAATATTTTTTATAATTATAAAATAAAATTATATGAAAAATTAAACTAAATAAATGACAATTTAAAATAAGTGTATTTTATATATATATATATATATATATATATATATATATATATATTGGTGAGATGTAGAACAGTTGGGTGATGGTTAAGATATCTCTAAGTAGAAAGTTCGTCGGTCCGAAGCCCCGCGGATACTAAAATTCAATCATGCTAAGGGTTGGTGCGGTCTAGACCAGGTGCGATCCCCAGATTATTTTGACGGCTTAGATACCCCTGATTCATGGTCTCTCGACCAATAACAAACCCTGCTAATCAAAAGTACTACCACTTACCAACAAATATATATATATATATATATATATATATATATATATATAATTATATAATTTTTATTTAAATAATTATAAGATAAATGATATTTATACGACTAAAGGATCAAACTAGATAACAAAGTTTTCATTATCTGTGCCATATCATTATTGTAGTGATATGATCCAAATTTTAAATTTGGTTTAACTTTGAAGTACTCCAAAGTAACATCATTTTTCTATAAATACGGTCATTGTTTAGATTTGTCCATATATATATATATATATAATCAATAACATTTTTCTATAAATAGATAAAGTCAAATGGTAAATACGATATGATATCATTGTTTAGACTTGTCTATATATATATAATCAATTGTTAAAGAATAAATGTGCTTAAAATTTAGTGATTCTTTTAAATAAGTAATAAATAATTATTGATTTTTTAATAAATAATATATAATTATTGAAAACCTTTACAACATTAAATATATAAATATAAATTTATCATCTAGAAATATTATATCAAGAAAAAATAACATTTATATATCTAAGCATTTTTGGGTTTTTGCATTTCAACATAAAAATATCATTTTCCAATATCAATTGAATGCTTCAATAGTTCACTTAGCACTAATTACATCAAGTGATGCTCGTAGGGGTGAAGAAATGGGATTGAAATTAGTGAAATGAATCATACATAGTGTCAATCGTCACCTTAAATTGGATTGGTGAATTATTATATTTTTCCATAAATGACTAGTCTCTCATCATTATAGGAGACTTTGTTAAAGTGGTTTAATAATTATCAATAATTTAGTAGAAATGATTCGAGACTGATAATTTAGAACTATCATTGACTATAACTATTGCTAAGATACATGTTGAACCATCACTGGTGCTTGGGAGCAATCCTTGCTTACATTTTAGAAGGCCATATTCTATTATTTACAGGTCCAGTATGCCATATTTATTATATGCATAGATAGATCATTCTTTAAGGCACTTAGGAGTAGTCTTAGTGGCCTAGAGGGTGGTTCTTGTGTAATTTTTAGGCATAAAATATAGGAATTTCTTGGTTTCAATGTGCATGGCTCGAAGTTCCTTCACGCAAGTTAAGGTTGAGATCATGGTTGTGATTATAACTTAGACTCCATATACCTTGGTTGGTTGAATAAATTTTTTTATGGAAGTAACAGTTATGAGTTATATTGATTGAAAGTAGGGGATTGTAGCCATACTCGGACAACCTATTACAGAAAAGAAGGATTTGGAACTTTTTTCATAACACTCCTCCTTGACCCAAATTATATGAAAATTGGGATAGAGGGAATCAATTTCTTTCCTAAACTCTTACGGTGACTATTATGGATGTGTATATATAATTTTACAAATTGCTCACAAAGACAAATGTGTTGATCCAACATTCCTACACCTCCTTTTGGTTTATTAGGTAGTAATTGAACTTGGCAAATGAGCACTAATATCCCATTGTTTGGCTTCACTCCAATTCTCTTTCTCAAGTCTCCTTTCTAGCTTTTCTACCTCTCATGAGTGATGGGGATCTTAAAATTGACTTACAACTCCAGCACATGAAGGAGATTAGGGTTGTTTTCCTTCTCCATTTCTTGGGCATTCTCCTTTGGAAGATCTTCCTCGACCATACTTTCTTGTTCCACTACTTTTTTCCTAGGATCTTGTATTTTGTGTGCATCTTTTACCAATTAGCTTCTTTCTTCCCTCCATATCTTCATCATCATCATTTACTTGTTGCTCCTTCTCACTTAATGCTTCAGATGGATTTGCAAAAGAAATTTTCTTGGAATGGTGTAGGCATTAATCTAGTGTTGAGTTTAGGGTTTCCTTCACCTCCTTTTCTGTAGTATTTACATTGGTGGATTCTCTGTCTATATTGTTATGGAGGTATTCCCCTTTTTACATTGTTTTTTGAAGTTTCTATATTTGCGACACTTATTACTTTTAAATAATAGTTTTTCATATCGCACTCCTAGCAGTGGTTCCATCCATATAGATGTAATTGCACTGCATCTACGAGCATTTATCCAAATCCACCTTAGCACATATTCTCACACAAAAGTATCAACCTTCTTTTGGAACTACTATGTCCAAAATTTTATCAATATTATTTCCTATACTTGAAGTTGAAAGGTTCGATAATACCAAAGGATTAATAGTAGTTGTGGTAATTCAACCCACACTAGAATCAATTTGTGGACATATTACTCCATATTAAAATCTAGATTCCATCGATTCAAGTACAGCCCTTGGGGGGGCATAAAATAAGGGTCACTTCTAAAAATCAAGTCATAGTCTTCTTTCAACTGAAAAGGTAAATCCTTGCACCACGATCCATAAAGGAAGAAGTTCATTGATCCTTTAATCAGGGGGATAATATTATTTCAGTAACTATTTGAGAACCTTATTATTCATCCATTACCTTGTAGACTTCTCAATTAAATACATTTTCAAGAAGAGGAGCAAACTTTTCTTGGGGATGTGGTTGTGGTCTTTATTTATATAACCTTGATGAGATTCCTTATCAAGTGATCATTATCATTCCCCCTATTTCGATCTTTCTACAATTGGCATTTGAAATACTCAACTTCTTAATCGAATGATCATATATTTGATCCTCTAGTCACATGTTTTCGTGGTGATAAAAAATATCCTTGGACTCTTGATTCCAAACTCTCATGCTCAATTTTATCACTCTGTGCACATGGTGAATTAGGTTGGAACACTACCCACAAATAGGATTTTTCCTACTATCTCCTATAAAAATTGATCTTTACTTGTATTGGAATTACCTCTCATGTTATAGATGCAACATGACTTAGTGATATCATTAGAGAGGGGTCCCACATGTAACAACATGTATTTATTTTATATAGTTTGATATTGAATCAATTGTTGTTTATTCAAATTCATTTAATTGCAGTAAAAATGAAATAATTTCACAATATACATATATATGTGGTATTCATTTTAATATGCAAATATAACATTACTAATTAAATTTACAATCAATCATTCGTAATACAACACTTTCTTAGAAAATATTTCCTTTATTTATTGCAATTAAGACAACAGTACAGGTGTTCCAATACTTATCGTTATTCTTAACTTGGTATGGCGCTGGAAAGATCGCCACGAGAGAACTATTGCAATGCCTTATCATACAAGAACCACTATATTGGATCTTGTCCAACGGTCTTCACCCAAGCATAGTTCTATATCTGATCTCGTCCAGCGGTCTTCACCTAGATATAGCCATGGCCAATGATTTTTCCTCTTGTCATTGGCTTCTCCTGATATATTTCCTTTGTGCCCTAGACATCAACCTCCCTTCCAAATAAATAGGAAATGAAAGGTTGCATAATGGAAGGTAATGACCTTTCCTATTATCCTTCACTATTTACAAATTTACAGAAATAATTTAACTTTTAAACTTTATTTTTACATATATCCTTTTCTCTTCTTTTCTTTTTCTATTCACTTTTTTTATTTTCAATCTATTTTATTTTTCTTTTATTTATTTATCATAGGGAAAATTGGTCCATGACACCACATGTTTTACTTTCCATTGATTGAATGTGTCATGTACCTAGATGCCTTCCATGGCCATTGGAGCACTCCGTAACCATTTTTGAACTTTTGTTAACAAACTATTAAGATTATTCCAAAACTATAATAGTGATACAATTGAATTCATATGCACAAACAATATAGTTGTGGAAATAACCAATACATATTTTGAATTCATTCATTACACATTTAATTCCATGATTCACACAACACATTACAAACAAAAATCATTCCACAAAAAAAAAATGTGAGTACTTAGATCTATAATCAAGTGAAAAACCACCAAACTAATTGCTAAGGAATGATTCACCACCCAATCATAGGAATTACCTATGAATTCCACCTCCGAGCTAGACCATGATACCACTAAGGCAAAGGAAGCTCATATAGGGATCTAATTTCACTTAGCTCAACCTATCTCTCTCGCAACATATCCAAGCTAATCATTACTAAGCACTCTAGCCATCACTCTACCATGGCACTCTCTTCTCCTTCATAACACAAGGAAGATACTCCCTTTCTATGCTCAATATTCCCTCGGGGATATTATTCCCTTCTATTGTAGGAATAAAGAGTCTGAGACTACTAGTGTCCTACTTTGAATGATTAGGAGTAACACTTGGTCAAATATCACATGACTAGCACTAACAAGGTTGCAAGTTTGTGTAGTTTTATTCAACTACTATGGTCATTCCAAACATGGTTTTACCCTCAAAACCATGCCATTTCATCTCATAATATTAGCAGAAAAATAACCAATAACCACTTTCTCTTACTAGCAACAAGTGCATGGAGTTCTCTTGTTATTGAAAGCACAACATGTATGGGATTCCCACATGGACCTTCCCTAACCCAATGGAGTAAGAACATTCGAGTGGGAGAATGAAGAGTGATCATGGGAGAGGAATTCTCCCAATTCAAATGGTGGAGAGTCAAAATTACGAATGAATGAGGGTGAATAATAATTTCCCCCTAAGAGTGAAAATAACACAATTGCATCCCTTCCCAAGAAGAATGGAGAAACATCCAAAGGGCCACATAAGTCAAAGATTGATGGTAAATATTTTTAAGGAAGAATGGGTAAGAAACACTATACCTCAAAAAACAAGTGTTGAGTCAAATCATCAATGCAACCCTTTTACTCTTCCATCTTGTACCATGCTCCCCTTTGTTGATTCTCAAGAAACCTTTATGGTTGATTTAAATTATTATGTATTCCCTTTTATTTTTGTTTTTAAATCCATAAGCATGTCATGGAAAACATAAAAATCACACCATAATCCTAGCCTACTATGGGACCTCATCCACATTCACTAGTCAACCCTTGGCCTTGAGCTTCACACTAGGAATATTTGCAATGCATTTACATTATATATATACATGGGGTCATTTAAACTCATCCCACATGACTTGACTACCATCACATAACCTCATCATTGGAATAATACACGATTTATTGTATTTTAATTCAAAAGCAACAAGCATACTCACACTACAACATCCAATTGACCATTATGTTAGTAAAAAGCACCACTCCCTTGTGATTTCCCCCATTAACATAAGGATCATAGTATATTGAAGCTTAAGTGTCGCTATAGACCACTTTTCCCAACCAATATAAGATAGAAATCATATATATATATATATATATATATATATAATGTGATATATAAGCCATAATATTAGTTTGTGCATTTGAACGATTATGGTTCCCCTTTTCCCATAGTTGAATGTTTATCACAATAAAATATAATGAACTTATAGAAAGCCATAGGTAATTGATTTTTATTGTAAATCCATTATTGAAATAGGAAAGTACACTTTTTATTTGGAGTAACTTAAATATTAAGATTAAACATGGCATTAGTTCTTAATATCCTACACACGTTTGAAGTGTTAGTTCAAACTATTATTAGTGAACTATAGTAAAAGAATGTCCTCAATCATATTTTAAATTAGTTCTTTGTGCGTGTGAAGTTTGTTTTAATGGTTGAGATGGAACAATTTCATGCAATATACCATTTTCAAAACCTCGAAGGACATAGAGTTTATCTCCAACTTTCCATACTAAAGACAATTACCATGTCCATGAAACCAAAATACTATCACATAACTTTTAATGTTTATTGTACCTTTACTATTAATTTTACTTTCATTAACTTGAATTTTAACATTTAAAAGTCAAAGTGACGCAATGACCCAATTGATGTTGAATTTTTAATCTATTTCCAGATCTTGACAATTATTTCAAGCATTCATTTCATCCCACATATTTCATTGCATAATGCACACTGAAAATTTCAACTTAAATTGCAGTAGAAACAAAGGATCATAGAAAGATAGCCATGAACAAGAGACAAAAGAATTTTATCCTAGGAAACCCAATAGGGAGAAAACCCAACCAACTTTTCTTAGAAGAAAACAATTCAATTCAAGTACAATACTATTATTCATGAATAGAAACCCTAGCACATAAGACTGTGCCCTTCTTTCACAAGAAACCCTAGTGAATCTCTAGGGAGAAATAGTGAACCACTAGGAGATGATAAGGACCCCAAAATTATTTGCTCCTTGCCTTTGTTATGCCTTCCTTGGAAAGTGCGCACAAGTGGAGAAGAGGAGAGAGGATGTGATGATATGAAAATGAAATGCTTTAGCACTTTATTTATATTCTTTAGTTCACTTGACTTTTTCACCAATGGAGTCAACTTGCTACTTTTGATCTTCATCTTTATTTTATCTTCAATGGCGACTTGCTTTTTGTCTTCAATCTTTCCTTGGGACTTATTCAATGGTTGACTTGACTTCTTGGTTATTTCTTCATCATAAAAAAATTGTCCTTATTGATGTCCATCTCCTCACATGCACGTCTATTCACATAGAGCTCTAATGTTGATTTGACCCCACTCTAAGAAGTCCTGGACACTTCTTAGAGCCTATGTCAAATTCAACATTAGATTAGACTTATATATTTCACAAGGGGATGAAATCCCTTATCAAATAAGCAATTCAACTCACTCTAATTAGAATAGATCACTCTATCACAGAGCACTCCTTCACATAGTATGCAATGTGACCTCCATCCTCATATACTCTTAGTCAACACACATGACTAATCAAGGATAAGCCCCTCGAGCCTTATTCACTCTTAGTAAACACACATGACTAATCAAGGCTACGCTAAGGCCATCCTCCACTATCCATTGGTACTCAACACACATGACCCCTTTGGGAGAGTGTCTGCATAATGTTTCCCTGATGCTACAACTTGGAGAAACATCAACACTCCCTCTTAGTGAGGAAGACATTTTGCATCACTACCAAGCATCACACTTGGTGAGAATGTTTGTGAAGAACATGTTGCATCACTGCCAAGCATCATACTTGGTGAGAATGTCCTCAATCTGCATCTTGAGTCTTCCATTTATAGCCAAATCACTATGGCTATCTAGAGAAAAGACTTCACCTAATCCATTCACCACTAGCCAAATCATATGGTCATTTCTCTTGAGTGAATATCTTCCCCATACTGCTCATTTGTAGAACCATCACGGTATCTAGGCCATTCACTTCACATGAATGTATGTCTGATCTTGGTCATGTGTATGCCTGGGCCATTCACCTCTCGTGAATGTATGTCGTTTTCCTGTAGGACCATCAACACTCCCTCTCACTGAGGGATACATTCTCCATTACATCAAGCTTGTCTCTGAAGTATATAAACTTCGCCTTAGATAGAGGCTTGGTGAGAATTTCAGTTATCTTCTCATCTACGGATATGTACTAGAGCTTCATTGCTCCCTTCTTGCCATGTATGGGAAGCTTTTGAATCCATACTGCTTCATGATCTATGACACTAGCTGCGATATACTTTGTATCTACTATACTGAGTGCTACAAATGTTTGCTTCCTACTCAACCAAGATATCATAGATGATCTCAAGCTAAATCAACACCCTGAGGTGTTATTTCTGTCCACCTGCATTCCTCGCCCGTTCAAAATGTGTATATCCCTGCATCCTCACTTCTCCACTTGAGACATATTTCAAACCATATCCAACTATACCACATAGGTACCTCAGCACATGCTTTGTTGCAACCCAATGTACATGCCTTGGATCAACCATAAACTGGCTTATGATGTTCACTGCAAAGCAAATATCTAGCCTAGTGTTAACTAGGCACCGCATCAAGGATCCAATCAACTGTTTGTACATAGTGGGATCCACCAAATATGAATCTAAAGCAAAATCACTCAACTTCTTCATACTATTCTGCATGCATATAGTGGGATCCATCAAATATGAATCTAAAGCGGAATCACTCATCTTCTTCAAATTTTTCATCATAGGTGTAGCCATGGATTTGCAATCCATTATCTCGAATCTCTCAATATCTCAACTGTGTACTTCCTCTGACTAAGGAATATCTCTCTTGGTATCTGCCACACCTCCAATCCCAACAAATAATGCATCTAGCCAAGATCCTTCATTTGAAACTCAGAGGTCAACTCCCCCTTGTACTTGTCAATGAGCCTCTATGCCCCTGTAAGGAATAGATCATCAATAACATGTGCAACAGGTACTCCCTTTGTGCAGGAGCACCTAGCTCCCTCTGCACTTTAGTATCCTTCTCCCTCTACATCTAGACACTCTGCATCTGAGTATCCTACACTGAAGCAACCTACTTCCTTATGCACTATTGATCTCTATGTATCCATTTGTCATCTCCCACCAAGTGGATCCATTAAGACGAGCCTCCTGCTTCCTCAAGAACATTGAATACCATCCATGAATCTCTCTGTGACCACTAATGGATTTTGGATTTATCATCATTTTACCTTATCTATATTCCATTTTACTCCTCCATATTCATGCACTAATCCCTTCTTATGCTCATATACCGGTTCTTATGGTCAAGTAATATTTCCATTACATGTCTTAGTATTTCATTTGATTTTTTACTAACATTGAGAGAATTAGTGTACTATGTATTTGCTTTGAATATTGAATGAATTATTGAAAGCAGTTACAACATATTTGAGGGAGTTATGTAGCAATTGTGGAACCTTTGTTGCGGAACTACATAAACTCTACAGGTAGTTGCGGAACTACGAAAACTCTACAGGTATCTGTAGAACTACAGAAACTCTACATGAAGCTGCAGAACCTCCTACAGAAGCTATAGAAAGTCAATAATTCAAATTTACCTTCAACCACCAACTTTGGAGAAAGATATTCATTAGGAGTAATGGATTTTTATAAATCTATTATTTCTATTATTTTTATATGTCTCAAATCATGATGTTAATTTAAAGTTGGTAAATGGAGGTGGATATGAGTGCATAGTTGGCTTATCCACAAAGATTTGAAAATCTCTATCAAATATATGATGGACCTAAGAAGTCAAAAGTTGTTAGGAGACATTTGGGATGAGTTTTGACTATTTTATTATAGCCTCTATCCCTAAATTCGAATTTGACTTCAAAGGTATTCTAAATAGCATGTAGTTAGTAAGGATCTTGGATTAGTTTTGAATTAGTTTTGAGATCCAAACTTTTAGGAATTTGTTGAGGATATTTTGGATCCTCATTTATTATTTGTTATGGAGAAATCATGTATAAACAAGAGTTCATTCTCCATTTTATGGGGGGACTCTTAGAGCATTAGTCAAATTAATGATGGAATAACTTTAATTTTATCTTGATTCCATATAGCTCTTAGTTTTATTATTTTCTTTTTGTAGCATGATTTTATTCATTTTATGGTCATGTAGTTATAATTTGTTGCTTTGTTTCAATTAGATAATTTTGCATTTATCATTATGTAGTTTATTTCCGCAGTTTGATTTTAATCCATAGATCAGTGATTTAAATGTTTATTTTTACAATGAATGTGCTTAATGCAATAATGATATTTACTCCATTAGATCATAAACAATAACTTGTATTTGGCAAGGATAGCTTTTAGATTTTATTTCTGCAATTTACCTTTCTGTCAAGTGTGTTGTGAAGTTAGATTTAGAATTTACTTACTTGCATAGTGTGAACGTAGTATTAGAATTTACTTTTCCTGCAAAGTGTGACATAGTTCTAGGATTTACTTTTCTGCAGAGTGTGAATGTAGTTTTAGAATTTACTTTCAAGTGTGAATTTAGTTTTAGCATTTACTTTCCTTGCAATTTAGTTTCAATAGTTGTTTAGATGGCTAGTTTCAACTACTCATGCTATTGTTTGTAAGTAAGGTTATTGAACTACAACTTCAAGTAGATAAACCAATGTAAGAGGAGATTGTGGTTTGCACATACGGTGCGCGGTAACTCACAAGTTCTCAACGAACCTCAGGTTGACAATTAATGTACACTTCTTAGTTGTTTTCTAAGTAATTAGAAGGCAATTAAAAAGCTCGTCAACCACCACAAGAGATATAACTCACTAATTATAGAAGTTATGACTCGCTTTTATCACTCACAAGAGATATGAATCACTCTTGTCCATTCAAGAGATATTACTCAATCTTGACTTACATAATATATGACTCACTTTTGTCCTTCACAAGAGATGTGACTCACTCTTGTGAGCATAAATTGTCGTACTAGATTCCTCTTCCCATAAGAACATGGGTAAATCCTAGTCATGGATCATCACTTTGGAAGCCTTCGTAACCTATCCTGAATACATGGCATAATTTTTACACAAGAGTTAACTAGTACTAATCGAAGAATTATGATATACATCAACAAAATATCAATTTAACTTAAGTAAATAAAACTCATTACTTAAAACATTGAATACTTATCTTTGTTGTCGACTCCCTCTTGATCTTTGCCTCTTTGTAGAAATCATTGAAGTCCTTGGAGGTATACTCTCATCCATTGTCTAACCTCAACACCTTGATCTTCTTCTTCGTCAAGTTCTCAGCCTAAGCCTTGAACTCCTTATCTGAATGCACTAGATCCAAGATCCCCTTGGATATACCATCACTGCTTGAAAATATCTCTTGGAATTCTTTCCAAGTATATAACACCTGCAAATATCCTCAAGCTCTTCCCGGAGCTTTGGAATACCTCTTTATGAAGTGTGCTTTAATGTGATAGTTGGTCTGCAAGTGTCAATCTTTAGACTTGTCTTTTCTATCAAAACTTCTTCTCGCCTTAGCATCAAGTTTTCTTCTTCTTCTGTGGTGGATGTTGATCAACATCAGTTGCTGATGCATGTTGCTTTCTCTTCCTTTTCCTCTGAGGACACTAAAAAACATAGTGGCCATGCTTATGACAATTGTAACACTTGATCTTTGAAATATCCTTCTTCTTTTATTCTTCAACTGGAGTTATCCTTTACCTGTATTTCTCTTCCTAAAATGTCTTCTTCCTTTTCCTTTATTATGAGGACACCGATAAGCAAAGTGACGAAATGTAAGGAAATTAGAGCATTTAACTTTTGAAAGATCCTTCTTCTATTCTTGAACTGTCATGTGCCTAGAAGCACTACTATCCATTGACCAAGTATCACTATTATATGTAATTATTCCATTAAGAGAGGAGACAAAAGAATACTGGAGTTCATCTGCAATCTCAACATCATCCAACATGTCTTCTACTCTGGGAATAGACACCATCTTGATAGAAATCTGATATCTGATTCCGAAACCCTAGTCCCAGCAGAAATTAGGTCAAAATTGAAATTTGACACAATCAAAAACTAACTCCATATATAGATGCACCCTCCTTAGGCAACCTCCAGAACACTAAGATTGAGAAAGAACTTAGGTTGGAAGAGTACAACCTTGGAAGCCCTAGTTTCTAGACTTAGGGCAAAAAGTTGTTAAACGGTTGTCTTTCAAAACTGCTTTGATACCATGTTAAATTTTTAATCTATTTCCATATCCTGACAAGTATTTCACAATGATTTCAAGCATTCATTTCATCCCACAGTTTTCATTGAATAATTGCACAATGAAAATTTCAACTTAAATTGCAGCAGAAACAAAGGATCATAGAAAGATAGCCATGCACAAGAGACACGAGAATTTTATCCTAGGAAACCCAATAGGGAGAAAACCCAACCAACTTTTCTTAGAATAAATCAGTCCAATTCAAGTATAATACCATTCATGAAGAGAAATCCTAGCACATACAAGTGTGCCCTTCTTTCACGAGAAACCCTAGCAAATATCTAGGGAGAAATAGAGAACCACTAGAAGATGATGAGAACCCAAAATTATTTTCTCTTTTCCTTTGCTAGGCCTTCCTTGGAAAGTGCATGCAAGTGGAGAAGAGAAGAGAGGATGTGATGATGTGAAAATGAAATTCTAGAGAACTTTATTCTTCAATTCACTTGACTTTTTCACCAGTGGAGTTGAATTGTCTTCTTGTTGGGACCGACTTGCTAATTTTGATCTTCATCTTTATTTTATCTTCAGGGTCGACTTGCTTTTTGTCTTCAATCTTTCCTTGGGACTTCTTCAATGCTATCTAGGAATTCTTCAATGGTTGACTTGACTTCTTGGTTATTTCTTCATCATAGAAAATTTGTCCTGGTTGATGTTCATCTCCTCACATGCACGTCTATTCACATAAACCTCTAATGTTGATTTGACCCCACTCTAAGAAGTCCCGGACACTTCTTAGAGGCTATGTCAAATTCAACATTAGATTGGACTTGTATATTTCATAAGGGGATGAAATCTCGTATCAAGTCAACAAGTCAACTCACTCTAATTAGAATAGATCACTCTATCATGAAGCACTCCTTCATAGAGTATGCAATGTGACCTCTAGCCTCGTACACCCATAGTCAACATACGTGACTAATCAAGGCTAATCACCTTGAGCCTTATTCACTCTTAGTCAACACACATGACTAATCAAGGCTATGCCAGGGACATCCTCCACTAGCCATTGGTCAACACACTTGACCCTATGGGAGAATGTCTGCAAAATGTTTACCCGATGTTGCAACCTGGAGAAACATCAACAATTGACACAACATAATGGAGAGAGATTTTGGGTATATTTTATAGTTCAAAAATTATACATCAAGTTATTGTGGAAACTTCAATTGCATACAATTTCCAATCCTCATCCACTTAAAAGGTACCTATGACCTAAAAATGTTGTTAATAATTAAACATGGTGTTGGACCCAATTGAACCATGTAGATAAAAAAACACTAATGATATGACACCACATTGTGTCTCCTTGATGAAGGTGAAATGACATGTGCCAAATCAACGACTTGAGTATTAAAATAATATGTTGAAAATTTTGGATAATGGTAATTATGGCTCTATGAAGGCACTACACAAAAGGAAAAGATTATAGAATGGTTAATTTGAAAACTGAGATCTGAAACAAATTTAAACAATTGAACCCATTAGATGAGCATGTAAAAGAAAACTAGGGATAATTTAAGGTAGATTGTAGATAATCAATCCTTCAAAATCAAGCAATTGACAACTTTGCAAGAGAAATAGCTTGAATTGAAGCAGTTAAAAACATATTAATCTCTCAAATTTCAAAATTGAACTTCATTGAAATGGAGAAATTTAGGATAACATGTAGAGATGGCCTTTTTTAGAAACTACTTGATTAAACAACGTAAAAGGATGCAAGAATTAGAGAAAACAATACATAAAATACAAGTACATAAAATTCCCTACACATATATCCAAGAAAGAAAATTTGAAGTTCTTGATTGATGTCTAGCTTGTACAACAAGAGAATATAGAATGAAACTACATTTGTATACCTTGAATTGGAGTATGGTCTTCAACATACAATTAGAATAGTCTCCCAATGCAATGGATTTCTTGAAAAAATGTGATTCTCTCGAAGTGTGGGTATACAATATATTTATCTTGAAATGTTGCAATATAATTAGTAGATGTGGGAATCCCAAAGTAAGATTGTTTGGGATGAGACTTAAGGTGCCCTTGAAGCTATAATTTTTCATTAAAATATTTGAAGGCAAAGAGACTCTATAATATCCTTACATATCCATTTCTTGTTAAAAGGCTAGGCATTACAAAAGGCATGGCATCTTTTGGATTACCAACCCTGTGATTTAATGATTCCTTTATTTTCAAAGGTCAGAATGGGAGAGAAAGGTTGAGTTAAGGAACCTTATTGATGGAGAGGAGCATGGAAGGCCTTATTTATGTCTATGTTGAAGCAAAATCTTCTAATACACATGACAAGACCTAAGCCAATGAAATTATAGTTCATTGATTGAGATTTTCTTGTTAGGGATGAATAAAAAGTTGCTAATTTGGGAGGCACAAGAAATCATTAATGATTATCTCTCTAGGAAATATTGAATCCAAGTGATCCTAAAGAAATTTTCATTTATAGACATGTGATGAAGGGTTATGGAAGAAAGAAGGAGAAATTTGAGAATGATTTCAAGGAGCTCTTCATAGAACCAAAAGAACCCACAAATAAAGAACCATAATTGTGTTGCATCTTTGATTGAGATTTTCTTGCTAACGCTGCACAAAAGGTCGCTAATTCTGAAGGTACATGAAATCATTAATGACTGTCTCTCCAGGAAATATTGACTCTAAGTGATCCTAGAGAAATTTTCATTTATAGGCATGTAATGAAGAGTTATGGACTTAGAAAGAAGAAGAAAATTGAAAATGATTTCAAGGAGCTCTCTATAGGACCAAAACAACCCACAAATAAAGAACCATAAGTGTGTTGCATCTTTGCCTTTGTTTCCTAGACTTGAACTAGGGATTGAAGCACGACATTATGTTTCTTTATTTACTTAATTTTGTACAATGTATATTATCTCATAGCATTGTGGTTTTAATAGTGGTTTTAATAGAAACTATTTAATGATTATATACTTTGTAAAAGCCTTGGTTTTTTTTTGTAAGATAGTACCCACGGGGATTTGAACTTGTGACCTTCCATTTACAACTTCTCATCTCATTTACTCGTTACCAATTGCTCTACCCCCCATGGGCTTTGTAAAAGCCTTGGTTATTAATTAACTTTTGATGCATTTTTATAAGTTAACTTTGTATCAAGGTGATCTAATTTTTAAAATTACCATAGCATTAAAACATCTCACACATTATTTATCTAATCATATTTAAAATAATTATAAACTAGCATAAATTCATCTTTTCCTTACATTTGTTACATGGAGAGAAAATAATAATAATAATAAACAAATAAGAACCTCGATATTTATTCACAAAAAATTGAGATTTACACTTCAACACTTCCCTCTCAAGGTTTGAGGGCTTATGATCAATGTGTGTTTCTCTTTTCAAGAGTAGGTAGTAGTAGCTTCCTTTTTTAATGATCAAACTGAAAAATAGGAGTTCATGCAAAATGACCAAATTGATGTTGATTGTATAACTTGTTGATTACATATCAACCAATAAAAAGATGGAATGTATTAGTGTAATGGCCATTGCAATAATCTTTTTAGCAGTTTTCATGGAAGAGAAAATCCTTTAGCATTGACTCCAGCTATCATTTTATATTGTTTATAATGTACAAATCCAAACCAAGAAATAGAGTCTATGGCTTAATATTATATTTTTCTCTTTTAATCTTGTGACTCACAAAATTATTATTTTTTACTCCAAAATAAGACAAAGTTCAATGAGAGATAATTGTGTACCATGTTATGAGAGTTGTGAATTGAGAAACTAACAAAATGGATTCTAAGCTTGCTAACTAATTGGGGTAAATGTAGAGGGAGCTATTATCAGTAATGGCTTAGTTCACCACTTAGAAGCTGCTCTTAAATACAACATAAGATTGACTAGAACTAAATAAAAATATATAAGTGTTTTGAGAATAATTACCTTGATTACATGACTATGGTTCGACTTGAAGAGACTCCACAACCTATCCAATCTTCACTAAAAATTGCTCTTAACACTTCAAAGTTCTTTTAAAAGGATTACAAAAGATAGAAATGTATAAGTATTTCGAGAATAATTACTTTGATCACTTGACTATGGTTTGACTTCAAGAGACTCCACAACCTATCCAGTCTTATTTTACTAAAAATTGCTCTTAACAACTTCAAAGTTCTATTGACATTTATCATCGTTATTATTGGTAATAAGGAGAAACTACTCATTACAATATTTCTAACTTTTGAATTATGGACATATCCCAAAACAAAATGGGAGTAAACGAAATATTTTTTAAAAAATGGGAATCCATCATTTTATGCATGATAAACCCAAACATATGCTCAATGCACTTTCACACACTTATAAAATTGGTTTGTACCTTGTCAATCCCATACAATAATTTGGCTGAAGGCTACATCAACAATATTTAATATGATCAATAGCCACATCCAAAAAACCCCACAGAGGAACATGCTTACCAAAATTTGAACCTAGGTCATTGTCACAACTCCTCCAAATTGTTGCCAAACCAAAGTGCCACAATTAATGACTTACATGTAGGTTGGCAAATGAGATTTACTTAGTTGTAAATTGAAAAAAGACACGAAGGACACAAAGCCACCAAGTATTAAGTTTGACACTCATAAGCTCTCTTTAGATATTTTGGTTCATAGAAGGAATGAAAGTAAAAAAATGAGTAGTCTTGTCTTGATTGAAGGATCCTTTTTGGTTGGTCGAAAAGATATAGTTTTTTGTTTTAGTACCAATTGACCTTAAAATCCTATTAAAGCTTCCCATGATTTTGTACTTTCATTGTCTTTTGGATAATGAAATTTATTATCACACAAAACTTGAATTTTCTATGCATGAGTTAAAACTAAAAATTAAAGACAATTTCAATGTTAAGAGTAGCTTTTGAAACACATAAAATAGTTTAATCATTATTGTTGCACTTGAAAAGGGGAGAAGAGCAAAATGTGCTGAAGTTATAGTGAACGAGGAAAATTTTAGGGGCAAAATTAATCCATGTACTGATTTTCAACCATTTTTTCCAAAAAATTATTTATCCATTTCCATTTGTTTAAATGATTCACCTAAATTCTATAGGATAAAAATAGTTTACTCTAAACATCCTCAACATCCTCAACACTGTCCAAAGATTATATAAATTTCATGGATATTAATATGAAGAAGACTATAAAAACATTCATAGTAAACATCACATTGAATTAAGTAAATATATGATGCACTTCTTGTAACCAGGAAAATGATGAACTTGTAAAATGCAAACTTATTGAACTTAGAACAGGCTAAGGAGACACATCTACCCAATAATGTCCTCAAAATTCTTAGTTGATTTATACTTCTTTATAGAAATAAAAATCTGTATTGAATTTTTTTGGTTTTTTTTAATGGTGATGATCAGTCTTTTACTGAATGTAATTATGGTTTTACAATAGTGTTTTCTAGTATTAAAAAGGCAATAGTCCAATTTCTAATTAAAGAGTTTTTTAAAAATATTATTTTCCCTTTTTCAAATTTCGAGGAAGATGGAGTTAATGTACTTTCCAAATTGTTACAAGGGAGAATCTTTGCACAAAGTAAACCTATTGCAAGCAGCGTTTAAATTTGAACCCTTCCCGGCCCTTCCAAAGGGTTCTAGCCCTTCCTAGAAGTGTAAAGTTAAAATTGCCCTTCAAAAAAAAATTAAAATCCGAATTTTATCCTTCCAATAGGAAGGACATAATTTATATCAACATTTCAAAAGGACAACATTTGAAATTACCCATCCATATAAATTTCAATTTATATGTTGAAATTCCTATTCTATAAAATTCGACTCGTCATTTAAAATATTGGAAATATCATAAATTATAATCATTCACTCACTCATGTCATGCACTCACTGCTTAGCTTTGCAAGGTGACGAGACATGACTGATGAATACGATGTACTAGCCACTGGGATTTGACTCTGAATCCCGACTCAATTCGGGCTGAGATCTAAGGTGTGACAATGTGTCAATGACCATGGTTGTAATAACAGAACCACTACTAGGCCCAAAACAAGGCCGAAACATTGTGCCTACTACCTATGTGAACCTGGATACCAATGTCCACTAGTTTTTCGTCAAAATGAAATTCAAATTTCCCCTTTGATGAGTCCTCCTCTACAAGACTTCATTTATTGCATGAATGTCACAGACTCACGAGAACTCTAAACAGCACTCAATGGCATGCAACTAGAACCACAAACCAAGCCGAGGTTGATTTATGCCAATATATAGAGAGGTGGCACTAGGAACACAATATGGAGAAACAAGTTAGAAAAAACATTTGGACCAAAGTACCACAATGGTTATTAATAAAATTTACAATAAAAAACTTGGCTCAGGAATTGTCTTCAATTTGATGGGTGGCATGATCATGATCATGTAATCTCCCTCCGTCCTTCCAAAAATATGTGGTTTCTCACCACGTTTCTCTTCGACACTCGCCACCAAAATACGTATAAAAATTACATGTCTTTACATCCTCTTCCATTTAAATCCTCATCGCATAGTCATGACTAAGGATTATTATGCATGCACATCCTCACCTTATAATATCAATTGGTTCGAGGCGCAGAGACAACCATAAATTATCAAATATGTCAAGACGCAAAGAGTAAGAGACAACTATAAGTAAGTCTTATAGTAAATTTACCATATAAGTCTTTAATTTGCACTATCATCTGAGATTTGACACGTTGGATTGTTGTGATCTTCTTATAACTCCTTACCAATGTGATTGTAAGGCTTCTTTTGATGGTGAAGTCCATAATTTTAAGTCTTCTTCCTCATTATCATGCCTTTTGGTAAGACAATAAGGAGGGAAGTGGCCCGCATTAGCATGGAAAACAGTTTCGACATAGAGCTAGATACATTAATTCTTTCATTAAATAACTTAAATTTCATACCAGTGACTATGAATTCACCAAATTGTGGATTGGTAAAAAACACATCAAATTTTAGAGCCTCGAGCTCTTAATTACTCATGTATCTAGAATTTTCATAAATCGAGCCATTAACAAACTTCTTTTGTTGTTCTGGTTCAATTTAAAAGGTAGATTGTCGAGACTCAAACATGTGGCGAGTTGCAAGGCTCTAGTTGACTTAGGATTGATTCCATTTCCCCTCCATCCCATACCTGTATGTTGTCGCAACAAGTGTTGAACAACAAAATTTGATGCCCAAGCCCTTATGATGCTAGGGTTGCTAACTTGGTTGTTATGGAGGATTATTTTTTAAAGGTTTTTTGAGCTATGCATTGTTTTTTCTTAGGCTCCTAGTGTCCATCATTCTTACATCTCTCAAGCTTGGATGGTTTCCCTCTCTCCAGTTTGAATTAAGGTTTTGGTTGGGTTTATATGTAGATTTTGGTTGTAGGTTTATTATAGCCTCATTTTGCTTAGTGGCCTCTTTTTGTACATAGTTAACAGTAAGTAATTTTCTCAGCAATATGCATAACATCATGTAGATGCCCCAATATGGTTATTGCATAGTCTAAGTAGTTTTTATGTATAATGAAGTGTGGTTTAACCTAGAAAAATACAACAAAATAGTTGTTATTTTAATGAACTATAAAATTAATGTTACATATATGTCAAATTAATGTGTTCAATTTTGGTTTTATTGAAAAAATACCATTTTATCATGTAGATATTCAGGAGTGCTCAATTGTTTAAGATTGTAAAGATTTGGATGGGAAATATTTGTGTTTTGCATTTGTTTGGGGGAAGGGTTTAGTTAATTTATACTTATCAATTGAAGTACTACAATTATTTAAATTGCCCTTCATCTTTGAAGGACTCCAAGAACAAATACCCTTCCAATAAAAATTAATACCCACCCTTCAAATTTGATCACTAGTTGCAAGCACAATCTTTGCACAAGGTAAAACTGTTAAAAAGCACTAAACTTATGGGACAGAACATACTTACAAGAGAGGCATTATGTGAAAACTTGCATATTTATACCCAAAAATTTGTGTAACTGGAAGCTTAAGTTTTCTTCAAACTTATTTCTTCAAGTATGTTAGCTTGTCAATCAATTGATGTGTTAATGGAAGCTACATTTCTACTGTGTTCAGATTTAGGATGCTTATCAATTGTAAAATAGTTTGGTGATCATTAGATTGTGCATAATAGTTTATTATTGAATGGTTGGCAAGTTAAATGGTCTGCAAAGTGCTTGGCAATTTTTGCCTCGAACTGGCTAAATGATGAAGGGATGCTGGGCATATGGCCTTAAACCTTTCATTGAATTTTTATTAACTAGCACAGCCACTTAACTTGTGGCCGGTGAACACTAATAGGTTACAAGTTAAGTGTCACAAACAAGTACTCTATGCATAGTTGCACAAACTGCCCGTTATCCATGCATCAGCTGCAAGTTTTTCATACATTAGCTACTAGTTATACATGCATACCTACCAGTTATTTTTTATATTTTTTTTATAATTGTTTATTTTGAATTTGGAGCGACTGCCATAAAATCAATCTGGACCTGGACAATACACTTGTCTCATCCTCATGCAATCTAAGAAAAGCATAGATGCTAGTCCACCCCAAATTCTAAGATATAAACACTTATCGGTGTAATTAGATTCAGAAAAACAATTTAGATGTTATTTCATGCTTAGGACCTCCAGTTCACACTGAAACAACATTTTCCGAACACATAGTTCATTTTGAGAAGCATGCAACTATTGATCATTTTTATCATAGAATTTTTTTTTAACACTTCTACAATGCTTCCTAGCTATATAGGATGTAGACCTCACCTTAATTTGCAGGGACTACCCACACAAATGTACAACATTGCTCATTTGTGGTTTATAGATTAGCATTGTGACACTGATTGGATACTTCTGTAGGGCTACCTCGGTGGAGGTGAGTCATCGAATTGTAATTTATGAAATTTAATTAAATCCTCGGTGGAGGTGAGTCATCGAATTGTAATTTATGAAATTTAATTAAATTTTCATCATATGAATAAGAAAGCATGGCTGAATAAAACAACCTAGATGGATATGTATGGAATTCTTCTACATTCAACACTAGTCTGATGGCCAATGGGCTGAAAGACTTCAGGCAAAGGAATCTTAGGTCCCCGCCCCAACATATAATTCAAGAGTCAATTATTGACAGCAGAACCCTAATTATCCTATGCTTGGCATATAATATATACAATATAGTCCACTGGAAACAGCTGAAGGAAGAATGGTTGCTGGACAAGTTTACTTGTTCAACATTTCCATTTCACAATTGTGTCTTTACCCTCTGGAGAAGACACATAATGATCGATAGCAACAACTTTAAGATCCTAAGCGAGCCTCAAACAAACATTGCCAATTGACAGTGGCACTCTCAAAATTACCAACAGCTTGTTATCAAGCACATTATTCCACTGGAATAAATCAATGGAACAACAAAAGGTAGATACGTTCATTTAGTTCAAACATTCATCTCCAAACGATTACATTCCACCATATTGATGTTTCACCTTCTCTAAGAGAAGCATGAACCACATAGACAAAATCCTAATTCCAGCAATATTAGCAAGTATGAACGAAATGTTATTAGTGTTGTGAAGTTTTATCACTAGGCAGTTCTGCACTTTACTGTTAGACCACAGGCTCATACATGTCCACATATATTAGTAAAAGTAACATACAAAGTCTGACTTATAGAGCAAGAAACTGTGTCTGGTTTCAAGACATGCTCCTGCTGAAATGTACTAAAAACCTACTAGATTCCTAAACCTCAAACTACTCCATTAAGAAGGGTCTGGGTATGAACTTCCCTGTAATATGCAGTAATACGAAGTTCTATATGATATTTCCAATGGTAGAATACTTTATATGAGATGGTAAACGTACTAGGAAATATGCATAATCTCAGCTCTAATTTCTGCAGCATTCATCAGCTCTTCATGTTCCTCGAAACATGAAAGAATATGTAAAGGATTGGCAGATATCTCTTAGAGAACTTTATCTTCTTATACCATTTAAGATTTCCGTAAGGTGGAATGAATCTAACGTAGAATGTTAGCCCGATGCCTGTATAAGACATCGATAAAGCAAATGTTATTCTATGTCTGTAACATCTTGTTGCAGGCTGAAAGTATTCCCCTTGGACCATGACAAACATTGACATCTACACACCAGGCTGCCCTCCAGAATCTGAAGTGTCCAAAAGCTGAGAATTGCATGCAGATAGGTGGCTAGTTCACTATAAGAACTTCCATTCTCCAATACCTTTTTCCCTTTCTTTCCAACCGTTAATCCCAAGTGCTGGCGTTCTTGGATAAGACCCATTGAATTCTGAGTTCCCTTCCCTGCAATACAAATGCTCAAACTCAGTCCTCGCAGAAAAAAAGGAAAGCGATAGTTACCTGCTAACATTAAACCCAATTTAAGAAAACAAAAGGAAGAAGAGAAAGAAAAAGTAAAAAGCAATGTTCCATGCATAATTCCCAAGGAAAAAAATTGGATAAATTTGGCCATTTCCTTAATATTTATGTGAAATACCATATTTTCCCTAATATGCATTAGAGTTATTTAAAATTTAATGACTTATATTTTTCATTTTACAGATTCCTCACAGTTTACTATCTATCTGAGAGGCCAAATCTCTGCCAACATTTGCAAATGACAAAACTACTTAAAGCCATGAGAGTAAGACATCATATCGCAGCTTTAGGATCTTTTGCACAACCACATACAAACAAAATTAGAGGCCTTGTCAAGGAGAAATGATGTTTTTAGAGGAAGTGTCCAGGCCCGCTGCATCCCCACTCCCCACTGCGCAACCATATAGAGTGCTGAACTTACAGTCAATTACACCAGAAAATTGCTTAGACTGTATACCATAAATATAGTTGTATTATCTAGCAAACCGGATTCTAAAGGCAGACGCCTGGTTGGAATCATGAGGCAAGGATGGAATCAGACATCTGGGATGTGCAGCTACAAATTTACATGACTCATGTAAACTATTTTCTTCCTCCAGGTTTTGCCTGGTCAAAAACTTGAAGAACAAAATTCCATAGCATTAACAGATCTATACCACCCAAAGGAAATCCAAGAGCAGTGATCTTGCATAAGAAATGAGCTGGATGGTTTTATCAACTAAGAAAAAAAACAAAAGAGCAGAAAATCAGCGGTATCCTTAGATTAGTATGTGCTATTCTAAATCAAATATCTGTGGGGCTGTGGTCTAGGAGCAAGTTGGAGCATTTGCAACAATGATGATCCAGGTTCAAAACTCCAGGGGTGGCTCCCTGTGACACCCTTCAATGGTGGAAGATAGCCTGTTTTTAAGGTAAATTTTGCATGGAGTTTTGTACCTAAAGGGACTTGCATTGTTTATTTCTTTTATAGAAATCACCCAATGTTTGGCAGGAGGAACTCCTCGGGCGTGTACCTTTGGGGATTGCCGGATATAACCCAAACTGGAACTCCTGTTGGTTTACCATAAGACCACGGTCCAACCAACAATAAAAGGTAAGGCTTAAGGAGAACTTGAGATGGGTTTCAATCTACGGACATGAGCTCTCTGTCATGAGCTCTCTGTGGCATAAGTTCAACCCCAAACTCCTGGTGACCCCATAGCTACCTCAAGGTGCCAGAAAAACCCATAAAAATGAAACTTGGTCAAGGTATTGGGCGAAATACCATTAAGGAACTTAACAATTACAATCGAACATTTCAAACAATTAGGGAAATCAGGGGAAATGAAAGAGTACATACCAAGCTGGGGCATGGAAGCGGCCCTGCCGATAGCTTCTCTGCCTCTTCTGTCCCAGCCCACAGGACAAGACCACATCATCTTCATCCTCCTCATCATACTTTACATGCAAAGCTACAACATTCCTTGGAATTGAACTCGGATATATTGCTTCCCTCGTTGTAAACATTACATTTCTGCCATCAGCACTGTCAGCATTAAATGTGAGCATAAAATCATCCAGCCTGCGCACATAATCTAGAACTCGTTCCCTAACAGCCCACAACAACTGGTTCTCCAAGCTCTTTCCGCGGGCCACCTGATTATACAGCAATTCAGAGCCCGTAAAAGCATGAATTCGAGCCACGCCCTGCTCCAAGGCCACCATCAACCCCTCTATCAATGCCAAGTGCTCGGCAACAATTTCGTCCACGTAGTAACCCAGCTTTTTTTGCACCTCTAATAAGATTTCCCCCTCAGGTTTTCTAATGATGAAGCCAATGGCAGTTGCGCTGAGTCCCAGTTTCGATTCCCAGGGTCTCATCTCCGACACCCCTTTGAAATATAAGCTGTAAACTCCTTTCTCCGATTCAAAACTACAGCTCGCCTCGCTGAACTCATCTTCTTGATCTGCGGTGGCTGCAACTCTTTCTATGCTGTGAAATTCCTCGACGGCGTCGTTCCATTCCTCCTGCTCGACTTCTGCTTCTTCGTAATCTTCGTTTACTTCAATTAAGTTGAGTTTTTCCATGGTTGCGCTCAGTTTTTTGTACTCCTCAACAAGGCCTCTCCATTCCTCCAGTCTACTGATATCCTCCGCTGTTGCTTCATCAAACTCATCTGATGCGTCCTTAAAATCATTGTTGTTTTGGGAAGAGAATTGGTTCTCCAGCATCTCTTGGAACCTCAGCGCCATCAGAAAGTCATCCTGAGCATGAGAAGAAGCAGCCATGGCTTCGTTCATTTGTTCTGTAAATGCATATTCTTCATCTGAGTTCTCCATTTAATCTGTTTTCAACCTGCCCTTCAAATTTTAAATCCGAGGGAAGAATGTCTCAATTTTGCTAGGGATTTTTGTATTTAACAATGTACAATTTTTGCTAGAAAAGAAAACTGAGACAATATGAACTTGAAGCAAGTGAGGTTTCAATACTCCCAGTATGAATCAATCAAGCGGCCATGACACCGGTTTTAATACTCCCAGTATGAATCAATCAAGCGGCCATTACACAGAAATCATGTCACCCCTTTCCTCCACCACGAAGCCCCACCTAAACCTTAGTCTAAGTGGAATGTCACAGGGACATATAAAAAGGGCTGTAATGGCAGCTTTAAGTATGAATACCCTTTACTTTATATCATATTCGTTATGAAAAACCCAAGTACCTTTTGGTCCCATTTCTTCATGCGTCCACAATCTAGTATACATAGTTAGGTTGGCATGGCAGACAAATTTTGGAATCTGTTCAAAGAATTGGAACAATTCGTGGTATTTAATTCAAAAGGTTGGTATGTTTTCCAGGATTACCTATTTGATTAGAAATGTGACATGGTTAGGAACTTAGGTGGATTAAGTCAGTGTGTAAATCCCACGCAGGATCTCAAAAGTTGGCGCGCAAAGGATTTCAAAGTCTTCTGGTGTGTTATTTTAAAAGTTAGTTTATGAGGATTCGTCGGGATCCGTGATAGAAGAAAAAACTGAATTCGAGGATGAGGGGAACTGTATTTTAGGAGTGACGAAAATATACTATCAAATGAAAAATTAATATATATTTTAATAGGATATTTATTTGAGATATTATTAGATAATTTTAATTCGAATTGATTGAGTTTAATAAGATTTATTAATGTATAATTAGGATTGAGTTTAATAAGATTTATTAATGTATAATTAGGATTTTTAGGTTTATTAGAGTATATAGTAGAATTTGTTTTCATTTATTTAAGTTTTGAGAAGATTTATCATTATTATTTAAAATTTCTTCTTATTTTAAGGATAGTATTTAATTGTTTATGGTCATGGATTAAAGCCAAGTTAACATCTATGGAACAATTGGCTTATGAGGGATTAGGGAGTAGGTGGTAGAGGTTATAGGAGTTAAGATTGATAAGGGTGATAATATTTAAGGGTTATAAGGGATAGGGTGTTATAATGGTGAGGCCCTATAAGAGTGTTATAGGGTATCATGGTTAGGGTTCATTTTTAGGCTTATAAGTGCCAGGGGTATATGGGTTAAGTTTTGTACGGTTATAGATTCATGGTGATAGGATCTAATATCGGTAATGTATTAGGAGGGATTATGGAGTAGGTGTTAGAGGTTACAGGGGTTAAGATTGATAGTGGTGATAATATTTAAGGGTTATAAGGGATAAGGTGTTATAATGGTGAGGCCCTGTAAGGGTGTTATTGCGTAGTGGTTAGAAGCTAGGGGTTAAGGGTTGGTTTTTAGGGTTATATGTACCAAGGATATGTGGTTAAGTTTTATTGGGTTATGGGTTCATGGTGATAGCATCTATAAGGGTTACAAAGGTTATAACATTGAGAGATTTTGAGTTAGGCATTATTAGAGCTAAGGTTTTAGTGATTATAATCATCAAGGTTTAGGTATGATAGTAATTATGGTATTTCAAGGGTAGAGATTTATAAGTATTAGCGGATAAGAATAATAACGGTTAAAGAGTATATGTCTTAGGGCTTATATATGTTATATGGACTAGGGATTGTAAGGGTTAGGGGTAATATAAGGGATTGCAAGGGTTAGGGGTAGTATAAGTTAGAGATTTGGTATCATAAGAATATGTTTCAAAGTACTTTTTAACTTGAGAGGTTAGGTGTTACTGTATTATTGTTTATAGAGTTAAGGTTAGGTGTTAGTATAATAGTGTCTATAGAGTTAAGGTTTTAAAGATAGGATATGTAAGGAAAAGTATATATGCATGATAGATGTTAATGGTTATATGGATTAAGGCTTGTTGAGGCAATATGGATTATGGATTAAGGTAGTATAAGTTAAGGGTTAAGAGTTATAGGATTAGACTTCATAGTAGTTTAGAATTGTAATGGTTAGGGGATAGAATAATAATATAGTTTAGAGGTCAAGTGTTAATATTACAAAGGTTAGGAGCTATGGGTTTGTTATGAATAGAAAATAGAAAATATGATATTATTTAATTATATTTAATATTATGAAAAGGTGTATATGTAAAGACACAACCTAATACGAAAGGTTTCCTTAATAGCCTATAAAGGCCAAGTCATTTCTCATTGTAAACACATTATTATTATTCAATATCATGTATTTATATTTATATACTCTTGTATATTCAAGCTTCCGAAATTATAGCGTAACATTGGTATTAGAGCCAATAACCAACCATACTTCATAATTGTTTCCAATGGAGAAAGAAATACATGAAATTCAAAACCTATTTAAAGAGATAATAGAGAATTCTCAGCATGCCAAAAAGAGAGAAAGCGTATTTATAGCAAAAGAAAAAGAATTATTATCCAAAGTTAAAAACGAAGACGAACATCCATATGATCCTAAACAGCGTTGTGAAAAGGAGGAATATCAATGCACTGTGACTCTGAGCACTATGGGTTATGGATTCTTCAACACAATCTGATAGTGAGAATGATATTGCAAGTGAAGATGTGGCCAATGGCCCAAAATTAGAAGACAATGAAGCAAGTGACAATGATTCTGATCAAGAAAGGAGGAGGTATGTGTCATGTCCCCAAATTTTTCATTGGGTCACAATAATCTATAAGGGTTACAATGGTTATAACATTGAGAGATTTTGAGTAAGGAATTATTAGAGTTAAGGTTTTAGTGATTATAAGCATCAAGGTTTAGGTATGATAGTAGTTATGGTATTTCAAGGGTGGAGATTTATAAGTATTAGGAGATAAGAATAATAGAGGTTAAAGCGTATATGTCTTAGGGCTTATATATGTTATATGGACTAGGGATTGTAAGGGTTAGGGGTAGTATAAGGGATTGTAAGGATTAGGGGTAGTATAAGTTAGAGATTTGGTATCATAAGAATATGTTTCAAAGTAGTTTTTAACTTGAGAGGTTAGGTGTTACTATATTATTGTTTATAGAGTTAAGGTTAGGTGTTAGTATAATAGTATCTATAGAGTTAAGGTTTTAAAGATAGGATATGTAAGGAAAAGTATATATGCATGATAGATGTTAACGTTTATATGGATTAAGGCTCGTTGAAGCAATATGGATTAAGGTAGTATAAGTTAAGCATTAAGAGTTATAGGATTAGAATTCATAGTAATTTAGAATTTTAATGGTTAGGGGATAGAATAATAATATAGTTTAGAGGTCAAGTGTTAGTATTATAAAGGTTATGAGCTATGGGTTTGTTATGAATAGAAAATAGAAAATATTATATTATTTAATTATATTTAATATTATGAAAAGGTGTCTATGTAAAGACACAACCTAATACGAAAGGTTGCCTTAATAGCCTATAACGGCCAAGTCATTTCTCATTGTAAACACATCATTATTATTCAATATCATGTATTTATATTTATATACTCTTGTATATTCGAGCTTCCGCAATTATAGCGTAACATTGGTATTAGAGCCAATAACCAACCATACTTCATAATTGTTTCCAATGGAGAAAGAAATACATGAAATTCAAAACCTATTTAAAGAGCTAATAGAGAATTCTCAATGTGCCAAAAAGAGAGAAAGCATATTTATAGCAAAAGAAAAAGAATTATTATCCAAAGTTAAAAATGAAGATGAACATCCGTATGATCCTAAACAAGATTGTGACAAGGAGGAATATCAATGTACTGTGACTCTGAGCACTGTTTTCGATCAGGTTGAGAAGGACCTATGGGTTGTGGATTCTCCAACACAATCTATAGTGAGAATGATATTGCAAGTGAAGATGTGGCCAATGACCCAAAATTAGAAGACAATGAAGAAAGTGACAATGATTCTGATGAAGAAAGGAGGAGGTATGTGTCATGTCCCCAAATTTTTCATTGGGTCACAATGGCCTAAGCCACTTGGCCATGTTCCTGGTAGTTTTTCAAATTGGTGCTAAGGGTCAAATAATTGCCAAGCATGATGTCCAAGTTAGTAATAATGTAAAATTAGAGCCAAATGGACAAGGTGGGTCACATGAAGAGAAAATTTCCAATCAAAGTTTGTAATGTCCCCATCCAAATAAACTATCATGGAGGAAAAATTCCACTAACTTGCTAGTTCCCTAGGTTGGGGGTGGAAGCATCAAAATTTGGAATAAGGGAGCTACAATACCCAAAATGACCTTAGACTTACAAATTCACATTAAATGGGTCAAATAAATAATAATAATAAATAAAATAAAGTGGCATTGGATCATGAGGGCACATAAGATGTTGTGGCACCCACATGTGGCAAGATTCCGCACTACACTTGGCATCATTCTCTCACCAATTCGAGTCCAAGGTGGAGGGTAACGTACTTGGGGGATATGAAGAGGAAATATTCATGTCAAGAATCTAGGAAGGTCAAATTGGAGTGGAAGAGTAGCTCCCAAAGAAAAGGAAGAGGCATTGTGACACTTGTAGCTAGATTCCATGGCACCTATGATAACAATGATGAAGGAATCTATGACAAATATGACAAATTCATACCTGTTTGCAGACTTATGACACATCTAACATATCAGGGCTAAAAATATCCACCAAGAGGGCACATAGAGGGATTTATGGTCAACCAAGATTCCCAATTTGAATTGGGGGAAAGAGGAATGCACAAAAGAAGTGGACAAGTGTCTCATGAGAGAATCTATCATTAATTCGAGTTGAGTGAAGTATCTTGGAGGGAATTCGACCTCATGAGTCCATATGAGGTTAATAAAATAGGATGATGACAAAGAAGAACAACTTTTGGATCATTTTTTATTTGCACTCTTGGAGAGCTTAGCTTGTCCTTGCACGGTGGATGTTCATCCTCCCTGCCTTAGAACCAATTTCAAAGGTGAAAGATCCCTGTCCAAGTTGGTTGGAGGAGAGGCCATTCATACCTATAAAAAAATCCTAATGTATATGTTTTTATGCAGGTTTGAGTCCCCTTTCAGTTTGAGTTCATATTCTACCTTATTTCTCAACTATCTCTCTCTCAATACTCTCTCAATGTCCATGTGCAAGTGTGATGGCGCACTCATAGCTGCATAAAGTTTGTGGAGAATGATATTTTGAATCTATGGTAATTTTTTTTATATGTATATCACTATAATTAACTGTATATGGGAGCCACAACTCGAAATACCATACCTTTCATGTAATATTTCCAAGCAAACTGAAGATTTGAGCTAGTTTCCTTCCTATTTTCACATGGTGTTTGTGGAGTGAATTTGTATCTGTTTGACATCAGAATTTTTCTCATTTTTTTATTATAGTTATAGCTTCATATTAAGTACTATTGATGAACTAAATTTTATGTGCAATCCCTTTGAGTTTTGCTTAAAAACTGTGCAACAAATATTATGTCCATTGTTAACCATTTTCTCACAATTTCTATGTCTCACAACCTGTTGTTTTATGGGAGTTATAGTAGACCCTAAAACCTGATTTAATGCTTCATTTTGGTTGTTCTTGAGGTCCTATATCATATCCAAGTCTCATTTCAGAAAATAGGGAAGGTCGTATAGTGTTTGGGAAGCCAAAAAGTTACTAGACTATTGGGGTTTTCAACCATCAAATTCACCTAGTAATTTTCCCCTTCCTTCCTCCTTGAGAATTGCAAACCCTGAATTTTCTAATGAATGTATAAGTGTATCATAGATGAATTATTGTGTATTAATACCTCTCAATCCCCTCTATACATAATTCTAAAGCATTTGGGAGCATTTGGGACAATTTGGGTTTCACTAGTCCAAGGTTCGAAAATTGGCCAAAATGGAGTAATTTTCCATTGAGGGATATTACAGTGAATCAGAGCATGGTCCTTGCACCTATTCATTGGATCATCCATTTAAGAAGGAAATTGCAGCCATGTATTATTTAGATTCACAGTATGAGGAGGATTATTCTTTTTATGCCTCAGAGGAAGATGATTTTGAGTTGTATGATGGAAACTATGTGGATGAGGAACCCTCTTGCAATACCTCTACCTAGTTCACATTTAGAGATGATGATGGTTACTATTGTGATCACTTGTGCAATGAATATGTAGACTATGAGATCACACAACTAAGGAAATATCCTTTGAAGGAAGTAGCATGGTGGAGGGAAACTTACAAAACACTGCCCCAACAATATGAAGCCTATAATGTTATTATGGAGTCGTCCCTAGTAGTTCCTTTTGAATTTTTTCTGGATTATTTGTTTGGATATAGGCCCAAGAATGAATATGTGGACTTAGTGAAGAAATTTCTATACCCTTCTTTCAAAAGAACTTGGAGATCAAATCATATACGTTTGAGTGAAAAGGAGGAGCAAAATGAGGAGACCCATGACCCTCCTAGTTCTATAGGTGGTGAAGAAAAAGAAGAATTACATGAAGAGAATCGAAATTCACTCCCAAGTGACTCTGAAAAAGATGAAGAAACATCACATGAGCATGAAGAATATTCCATTGAAACTACTGAAGATTATTCTGAGAAACATTCTACTTTGGATATGGATCAAAGAGCATCTATTGATGGATGCTTGAACTGTGAAGGAGTACCTACTGATGGGTGCTCACACTTCTATGTTGGTTACATAGATATCACTTTTGAAGGTGTTTCTACAAGACAAAGTTCCATTGACCATGGATATGAATACCTTGTAGCAGTTGAAGAAGAACCAAGATCAACTTCCCCATCACCACTTGAGCTCCCATGTGAAGTTGATCCCAAGAAAAAAGAAGAAGAGGAGGTTCTCTTTCATGAACCATCCTTCATTGAAGGATCTTTGAAGATGAGTGAAAGGAATATCCATGAGGCCCTTAGCATACTACATGACACTCAAGCATTGGTGTCAAAATTTTGTTGGAGAGTTTCTTCATTAGAGGAGCCATCCTTCCTTGAAGACATGGAGAAGATTCAAAGAGCAATGTGCAACATCAAAGGTAATTTCATGTCTTTTCTTTTTTATAGAAACAATTTGGTTGAGCTTAATGAATGGTTACATGAGACATACTTGAAGAATAATGAGGATATTCATAAGCTCAAAATTCAAAATGAGCAACTTCTTGAGAGGTTGCAAGATACTTGTTCTTCCTCCTATGTTTCAAAATGTCACATGATAGATTGCTTGGAGGATTCTCATGACATGGTGGATCATGAGAAACATGGAAATTTGCATGTGCTTGATGTGTTTGAATATGAGCTTGATGGGATCCAAGCACTTGTTGTGGTGGAAGAGGAACTTGAGTTTCCTCTTGATGATGGTTATGCACTTTTTGAAGAAGTGCACGATTCTTCTAACTTGGAACCAACCTATGAGGAAAGTTTCACACTTTCGAGGGAGGTGCATGATCCTACCCCTATGGAGCCTTCACATGATGAAAATTCTGCATTTTTTTATCATTTGGGTGAATTGGTTCATTCTCTTACATCCTGCCCTTCCATATTTTACAGCATCCATCCTAATGAAGTATGGATGAAAGGGTTCTTTTTTATGGTGCCACATGAGGAGTATGAAACTCCTATCTCTCCTTTTGATGATGAAATGACTAGAGCACCTTCTTATTTACATTTGCAGAAGCATCCTTTGTTACCTTATGATGATACACATATGCATGGATGCACCTATGTGTTCGCTTGAGTCACTTGAAGACTCACGAGTTTCCTTGCTCCTTTCTTAGTTCATTTGATATTGGAGGAACTTCATCCAATAATTGGGTGAAGAGATATATGATTGGAGAAAATTCTTATTGGCAGCAACATCCTTTGTTATTTCTTGATTATACACATACTCATGGATGCACATATGGTACTCCTTTGAGCTCCTTGAAGGCTCATTGTTTTCTTTGCTCCTTACTTGGTTTAGACTTTGGTGGAGGTTCTTCATTCACTTCTTGGATGAAAGCACACATGGTTGATTATTTTGATGCATCTTACATTCTTTTGGAGCAGAATTATAGGACATGGGATCCTCACCTATGTCATTAGAGCAGATTTGATATAATACTTGATGCTTGTCTGTATGGGGCACATGATGATATACTTACTTGGATGTACAAGCACTTTCATGATTCTTTTATGAGGTACCTTCTTGATGTACATTTGTATGATGTTGTTATGTACTTTGATGATCTATATTTTGTACTCATGATGTTTGGAAGGATGCAATACAAGCAATGGGATCCTGGCTTAGCTTGGTTTCATCTCACTTGGAGCAGCAATTCAATTGTTGGTTTGAGAGAGAAAACCAACCTTTAGTTGTTTGAGTTCAACTTTGCAGAGCAGTGTTCCAGTTTCCTATGTGGGATACCTTTTGAGAGATGGATTCAATTTTCACATGCCTGGTGTTCATGGCATTTCATAGTAGACATTTCACCCCCTGCATGTATCATGATCATTTGGGACCCTAGGATCATTTTTGGTCTCATTGGTTTTAATTTTTGAGGGCAGCAAGCGGTATGGGAGATTGATTTACCACTTGAGAAGGTGATTATAATCAGAGTAGTGCAGAAACAAGCATGGTGGTTCCTCTTTGAAATTTTCTTGGAATCTTGGAAACTCAAAGTTTGGCAACTCAGTGGAAACTTCAAAGAATTATACAGTGAGCAAAAAGGGTTGAAGTTCAAAAAAGGTTTCCAAAATATGAAAGAGGTAAATATTAATTGTGCAAATTTTGGTTTTATGGATTTAATTAATATTTTGGTTTTTAGTGGTGATGTCACAGGAGATATCCATATAAAAAAAAATCCGCATCTCTTTACTTTTGGAAACACACAATTCCAGTACATGAGTGCCACTACTCAAAGTTTTGGAAGGAAGGCATGTTATTCAACATCCACGTTTGAAATTGCTTGAGGACAAGCAATTTTGGGAGGGGAGGATTTTTCATGTCCCCATATTTTGCATTGGGTCACAATAGCCTAAGCCACTTGGCCATGTTCACTATAGTTTGTCAAATTGGTGCTAAGGGTTAAATAATTGCCAAGCATGATGTCCAAGTTAGTAATAATGTAAAATTAGAGCCAAATGGACAAGGTGGATCACATGAAGAGCAAATTCCCAATTCAAATTTGTTAATGTCCCCATCCAAATAAACTATCATGGAGGGAAAAATCCACTAACTTACTAGTTCCCTAGGTTGCGGGTGGAAGCATCAAAATTTGGAATAAGGGAGCTACAATAACCAAAATGACCTTAGAATTATAAATTCACATTATATGGGTCAAATAAATAATTATAATAAATAAATTAAGGTGGCATTGGATCATGAGGGCACATAAGAGGTTGTGGGACCCACATGTGGCAAGATTCCCCACTACACTTGGCATCATTCTCTCACTGATTCGAGTCCAAGGTGGAGGGTAACATACTTGGGGGATATGAAGAGTCAATATTCATGTCAAGAATCTAGGAAGGTCGAATTGGAGTGGAAGAGTAACTCCCAAGGAAGAGGAAGAGGCATTGTGACACTTGCAGCTAGATTCCATGGAACCTATGACAACAATGATGAAGGAATCTATGACAAATATGACAAATTCATACCTGATTGCAGACCTATGACACATCTGACATATCAGGGCTAAAAATATCCACCAAGAGGGTGCATGGAGGGAGTTATGGTCAGCGAAGATTCCCAATTCGAATAGGGGGAAAGAGGAATGCAAGGAAGAAGTGGACAAGTGTGTCATGAGAGAATCTATCACTAATTCGAGTTGAGTGAAGTCTCTTGGATGGAATTTGACCTCATGAGTCCATATGAGGTTAATAAAAGAGGAGGATGAAAAATGAGATCATATTTTGGACCATTTTTTATTTGCACTCTTGGAGAGCTTAGCTTGCCCTTGCATGGTGGATGTTCATCCTCCTTGCCTTAGAACCAATTTCGAAGGTGAAAGATACCTATACAAGTTGGTTGGAGGAGAGGCCATTTAGAACTTTTAAGAATATTAATGGAGATGTTTTGATGCAGGTTCAATTCCCCTTTCATTTCAAGTTCATCTTCTACTTTCTTTCTCCACTATCTCTCTCGCAATACTCTCTCAATGTCCATGTTCAAGTGTGATGGTGCACTCATAGCTGCATAAAGTTTGTGGAGAATGATATTTTGACTCTATGGTTATTTTTTCTAATGTATATCACTATAATGAACTGCATATGAGAGCCACAACTTGAAATGCCATACCTTTCATGTAATATTTCCAAGCAAACTCAAGATCGAGCTAGTTTCCTTCCTATTTTCACATGGTGTTTGTGGAGTGAATTTGTATCTATTTGACATCAGAATTTTTCTGATCTTTTGCTTATGTTTCAAGTTGCATATGAAGTACTATTGATTACCTAAATTTTATGTGCAGACTCTTTGAATTTTTCTTAAATATTGTGCAACAAATATTATGTCCATTGTTAACCATTTTCTCACAATTTCTATGTCTCACAACTTGTTGTTTTATGGGAGTTATAGCAGACCCTAAAACCTTATTTAATGTTTCATTTTGGTTTCCCTTGAGGTCCTCTATCAGAGCCAAGTCTCAGTTCAGAAAATAGGGAATTCCGTACATTGTTTGGGAAGCCAAAAAGTTACTAGAATAGTTGGGTTTTCAAGCATCAAATTCACCTAGTAATTTTCCCCTTCCTTCCTCCTTGAGAATTGCAAACCCTAAATGTTTCTAATGAATTTATAAGTGTATTAGAGCTACATTAGGATGTATTAAGACCTCTCAATCCCCTCCATACAGAATTTTAAAGTATTTGGGAGAATTTGGGAGCATTTGGGTTTCACTAGTCCAAGGTTCAAAAACTGGCCAAAATGGAGTAATTTTCCATTGAGGGATATTTACAGTATGACGAAGAAATTGAAACCTATCTAGATCAAGATTAAGAACAGGTTCTTGCTGCAAAATAAAACAGTACAAAGCAGCGAAAACATGCAAAATTAGTTAATGGTGCCACCGATAGCGAACTATGGAAGAACAATGGGACTTATCAAGCCAATGTTCACGAAGACTATTCAGATAATAGTAGCAACACAGTGCCCCTACATAAATCGAAGGATTCCAAAATTCTATATGATGATCCTCTGGAAACATGTCATGAGAAATGTGTTCATCATCTCTCCGTAATTTTTTCTGACAAAGACTATAAAAATGTTTTCAATAATGAGGAAGATGTCATATTTGAAGGCGTTGGCACGGTTTATGTTGTTCGCAATAAAATAAAAACTCTTGAAGACATAATTATTGAAGAAGAATATTTAGAATTCCATAACCAACCTATTCTGGAAGAAGAAACATCACACCTTCCTGTTGTCGAGTATCAAAAGGCCGCTAAAAAAGTTGTTTGGAAAATTGAATCCATACAACAATCCTCGCGAGAGGAATGAATTCATGCTAACCCCCAAGATTCTCTCGAGATTGATGGGATGAGGCCAGAATTAACGAATAAAGATGTTGAAATAGAAGAGGAAGAGGCAGGTGAACGTGATTTTGAAGTTTCTGTTGTTCTAAATTATGACAAGAAGACAAATAAGATTATCACAAGCAACCGCAACAACATTAGGATGATTTTTGATCTCGATCTACCCTCATTTTCAATTTCTAACGGCCCTCAAGAGTATTATGATGGAAGTAAAGAGAGTGGCATGCTAGCCCAAGTTCTATCCAAGGAAAACAATAGTATCAGTGTTATTCTTAATCAGACCCTCCTTGTTCAGATATGAATAAATAATGAAAACAAAAAGGAAATGACCCATGCTACATATAGGTACACGTGGCAACGAAAAAACCCTTATCCTTTAGATGTAAACAATAGGGAAATTGCAGACAATAAACAACAAAAAGAAAACCCAATTGTTGAACCTCCTTTTCATTCACTGCCTAGGTGGTCAATGGTGAAGCAAGGGGAAGTTGTTGAGTTCAACTAATTGTATATCGATGCTAAGGATGGTTGCTACCATGCATTTGATGTCATTCAATATTCCTTGCCACCTTCAATGAAAAGACTAGGAATATTATCAACGACAGAGCAAAATAAAGTCGAGATTGCGAATTCATTTTGTGGGCCTATTCAGAAGTAGTATAATCTTGCAATTATTGTTTCCATGGGAAATCCAATGGATGCAGTGAGTAATATATTAGTCTGCGATGGCCTTGAAGAGGCTAAAACTCTTGGTTGGGATAATGAGTGTTATAGAGTGGTCACCTTGGATGGCATTCTGCTTACAAAACTTGGTATGATGACGATTGGAATTACCGAGCCACAAATTTTGAAACATCCTGCATCTGCCTCAAGACAATTCTTCTTTCACTTATTTCTGTCGGGAGAGCTGTCATGCCCTTCTAAACCACCCTTCAAAATGGAAACGATACAAGTGGAATAGAAAATAACAAGTGAATTGTTGTTAACGCATTATTTCATGGAATAAGGGGTAAGTTCATAAGTAATTTAAAAGATGATTATTAAATTATTTCTTTAATTTTAGTTAAGTTATGATCCATTCTTCGATAATAGGTATACATAAGTAAAAAAAAATTAAAAAAGGGATAAGGAGACCAGGTTTAAGGTGCAAGTGAAAAAAAAGGAGAAAAGAATATTAATATATATAAAATCATATTATAAAAAAGGGAAAAGCATTAAACGAGCGGTCAACAAGGAGCAGTTAAGAATGCTTGGAAAAAAGATTGACTTGGAAGGATTATGAACTATTCGTGAAGTTCTATCAAGATGGAAGTTTAAGAACAATTTGGAGACACCTTTTTTAAGATGGAAGTTTAAGAATAATGTGGAGACACTATTTTTAAGTTTTGAGGACAAAGCTTCCCTAAAGATGGCAGCAATCTTATGAATATAAAATATAAAATATTATATTATTTAATTGTATTTAATATTATGAAAATGTGTCTATGCAAAGACACGAATTAATACGGAAGGATGCCTTAATAGCCTATAAAGGCCAAGTCATTTCTCATTGTAAACACATCATTATTATTCAATATCATATATTTATATTTATATACTCTTGTATATTCAAGCTTCCACAATTATAGCATAACAAGGTTATTAGAATTTGTGTTTAAGTGATTAGTGATTAAGAGTTAAGAGTTATTCGAGTTAGTGATTATATTTTTAAAATTTAAATGGACCAAGTACTAGCAACTATAGGGTTTATGTTGAAGATAGAAGTTATACAAGCTATGTAGTTTAGGGTTTAGGGGTTATATGATTTAAGGATTATGATAGTTTTTAAGATAAATGTTGTATGGTCTAGGGGTCATAAGGTAGGTTTAGATGGGTTATTGTTTAAGAGTAAAATATGATTAGGTATAAGGGGTTTATAAGAGTTTATCATTTGGTGTTGTATGTTATACGAGTAGAGTTTACGAGTTATAAGAGATTTAGGTTAAGGGTTATATATATAGACCTAGAAATTGTCACCTTGATTGGAAGTGATCTATAATTTCACCTAAGTTGGTTATGTAATAAGAAAAAAACAATATAGAATTTAATGTAGAAAATAGCGTATGATTTCTATGGGAGTGCAACACCCTTTTACTTAAGTGTTTGGAGCATGATGTGAATAATCATACCATCATAATTTCCATTGGGTTTGCATAGATTTAAGTACACATGGAAGATCGAAGTTTAGCATAATTTTAGCATACATTTTTTCTCCCCCATTCATGTATCCTACAATTCATTATTTATAGATGAATAAAGGACTAGAAAGCACTGGTTCTCCTCTTAGTTTCCTTTTAGGGATAGACATTATTTGAGAAAATCATAAAATAAAATATAAATTGAGTATGTATAGGCTTAAGGTCCATAGGCTTAAGCTAAGGTATAGGAGATTTTATTATGATCTCGCCAACTAAAGTATAGGTAACATAGCACGACCATGAAAAACATAAGTTATTACATTCATATTCACTGCAAGTTCAATGATTCATTAATGTAGCTTATATTCATATTAGATTTAGGTGGTATTTGTCATTAGGAAATGAATATCTCAAGTGTGGGTCAACTAGTTTTCGGTAAGATATTAATGTATACAAATATTTTTAGGCTATGTTGGGATAAAACAAGGTTGTAAATAAGATAATAAGAGTATGGAAATAATTAGATTGTAGCAACACTTTGTAAATGTACTAGTTGATCATTTAAATGATTAACAATATATACCTTTGTATTGGAAAACTCAGAATAACTTTTGTTTTGTTCGATTGATGTTTAATGGATGGTTTTAAATAGTAGGGTAATATTCTTGAGTTTCCATTGTCTCGGCTTGAGAAATAGCACGCAAGTTCTAATTTTCATTTCTATGTTTGTTACTAGAAAATTGTAAAAAAATTGGCAACATTTATGCTTATTGGCACATTGTTGGGAAAAAAACCGGTAGCGTTAATGCTACAGATTAATAGAATTGAAAAATAAGTTCAAGTAGCATAATTGTTGTCTATCAATTAAAAAAAACAAATTAAAATTTAATTCTTTGTATATTAAGATGGACATCAATATTTAAACCAAGAATTTAAAATTTTGGTAGCATAATTGCTACTAGGCAACAAAAAAAAAGCAATTAAAAATTTAATTATAATTTTTTTTAAAAATCACTAACCTTTGGGATTAGATGCCATTAGGTTGAGGGTTGCATAAGCTCGATCGAGGGTTGCAAAGTCTAATTTGAGAGTAAACAAAATCTTGATTGAGATCTAACAAAATCTTAGTTGAGGGTTAGAAGTGAAAAACAGTTGTGGCCCTATTTTTTCCATTTATATAAAAATAGGGAGCGCAATAAAGTTTTTTTTTTCACCCAAATAAACCCTCGATCGAGGGTTTGGACTGCTTGTCAAATTAGCTTAATTCAGGTCTTATTCAGGCTCTCAATCAAGCTTTCAATAGCTCAATTGAGAACTTAAAACAACTAAATTGAGCATCGGGAAACATGTCCCTCTTTGTCTACCTTGCCAACAAGTGCTACCCATTTTCATGGATTCACCCAAAATTAGGGTTTAATTAAAGTTTTTCAATGTCCAGTTATGTTCCATTGACCTATAATTAAGGTTTCTCATTGTTATGAAATCTCTTAATTATAATTAAGGTTTATAATTAATTAATGTTTATAATATTATGAAATCTCTATTATATTGTATTTTACTTTAGATTCGAAACTTTAATATTACTAGCTTAATGCACACGATACTTAAATAAATTAAAACTAAAATGAAAGAGGCTACACAATAACATATCATCCACACATTGAACACAAGATGTGCCTTGTGAAAACTAAATACAATAAAAACATAGCTAGAAGTTGAGACAGATGCTCTTGCTTTTTTCTTCATAGTTATGAATGCAAGTACAAAGAAAGAGCACATAGAATGGAGTTTCCATGGACACTATGGCTTGAATGGTTGTTATAGGATATTGTAATTCATATGTTATGCTTCAATATCCCACTCCTAAGTGATGTTCTCAACTATAGAACAATAACAATATAATAAAAAGTGAACTCCTTCCTTTTATAATAGGCCAATTTTTAACATGTCCTTCTAGCCATCGATCTTGGGTTAGGGTTAGGTTTTTTGCATGCCTCAACTTCCATTTGATGTTAACATTTGGGACCCTATAGAATCTTCTTGAAAGTTCAAATGTGACTAGATCCACATGTGTGAGTAATCTGAGTTGATGTGGCATCCGCTTGGTGTCATTATGGCCAACATGATAGGTCGACTTGTGGAATACATAACTTCCACACACCAACTCTGATTGAGGTGATCTTCACAATACTGGGAAGATCATGATGTGTAGAATGAACTCTCATAAGCTTCATATTGAAATTTGGTGTTGGAGTATAAGACATAAAACATATTTGGAACAATGTTAACAATCAAAATTTGCTCACCTACTTTGTCATTAACTTCTTCATCATTATACATCATAATCGACAGTATAAGAACCATTTTTCTATCCCAATGCGTTAGCTCTAGTGGTTGAGTACAGTAAATTGCAAGTAGAAGGTCTTAGGGTCAAATCCCCTTGTGGATATGCATTAAAAGGGACTCACTCGATGTCCCCGTTGGGTTAGGCTCCATAATCAGAGCCAATGGTTTACCCCGTCTACCATCCATAAAATATGGGGAAGTATTCAGAGGGTTTCCCTACAAGGTATTCCTTGGAAAAAAAATGCACCATTTTTCCATCCCATTTCATCCATATGACCTAAGGAAATGACCAAATGGCCAAAAAATTGAAAGTCAAACTAAAAAATTGACCATAACTTATGGATCGCACCTTTTCCTTCGAAAAGCACAACTCTAGTTGCACATGTTGCCTAAAAACCATGACCTTGTCCAAAAGGTGAAATTTTTGTCAACATTTATCATTTCATGCTTCCCCGAGGGAAGTAGTGGCTAAAAGTGGACACATACATTGACATGGTCGAAACTAACAACGAATCTCATTTCCAAAACCCTAACCTTTCCACTAAGCAATCAAGGGATTGGAAAACATACACATTGGATATAGATCCTATTTTTAAACTATGTGTGTTCCTATAAAAGAAACCCTTGTGGTCACCATTTCATAGATCCATTCTCATGTATCTAAAACGCGTCGACATGCTGTTGGATTTCCGTTAGAAAAGATAGAGAAACCACATCATTCTTTCTACTTTCACCATAAAGGGGAATCCTAAACTCACACTTGGCTGGAGATACGGTCTACAAGGATACGAACAAACATGCCCTTGGATCAGTTGTGAAGGTCCATCGCCCTCAACAGATGGTACCAAGGTTTGTTTTGTATCATTTGAATTATTTGTGTAATAAAAATCACATTCCTTTTATATGCAACACTTTCATTCAAGGGTTTTGATGTTTAGTTTAATTTAGATCTATTTCCTTTTCCTTTAATGATTTGCTACCAAGGATTTCACAACCTCTTGGTAGGTGATTTTTACACTTGTATGTGAAAAATTGCACAACACATAAATGACTATAATTTTTTCGGGCCAATAAAAATGTAGAAAATGAAAAATGTTTTTTCTTATCATGAACTTCATATGCATGCATAAAACCTCAATTCTACAATATTTACAATACTAATGATCTTCATAACTTATTAACCCATGGAAAAAAAAACTAAAAAAAATTGCTTATGATCTTTTTATCATAAAAAAGTAATCAATTAAATAGAATTAAATAATATATTTAAAATTCTTTAAAAAACTCATTATAATGATGTCATTGTGATAAAATGGTTCTTATTTAAATGAAATATGCATTTCTATCATCAAAATTCTTAAAGTTCCATAAAATGAAGTTGGTCATAATCATTTATTGATTTTAAATTGCTTTAATACTAAATCATTTTTTAATATATATATATATATATTATTTTGAATTTTAATCACTTCTTTATCATTAATTATTATGGGATTTGGATTTTTAAATCAAGATTAAGGTTGAAATTTGACTTCCTATCTTGTACGTCAAGAATTTTTATATGACATTTTAATTTTAATATTGCCTTTCATTTGATGTTCAAATCTTAATTTTAAGAGTCATAATAATAGTTGATTTTTTCACTTCTTTATCATTAATTATTATGGGATTTGGATTTTTAAATCAAGATTAAGGTTGAAATTTGACTTCCTACCTTGTACGTCAAGAATTTTTATATGACATTTTAATTTTAATATTGCCTTTCATTTGATGTTCAAATCTTAATTTTAACAGTCATAATAATAGTTGATTTTTTTTTAAATAATATTTATAATAACTATATGAATTCTCATATCTTGCATTGACAATACCAAAAAATAAATTTTAAAAATATAATAAACAAAAAAAACATAATAAAAATAATTTGATTAAACTAAGCACATAAATAATGACAAAGGGTTTATCTTCAAAATCTTTAAACAAGCTTCTTCACAAGCAATACAATGGGCCACCAAATACCATGGACTCAAAAAAAGCCATGACCAAGTCAAGTTTACTTTTATTTATAAATTCAAAAATACAATTTAAACACGTAAAAATATGGATTTTACAATCCACTTAAAAATATTTTTATAAAACATTTATAAACTATATTAATTAGTTAAAAAATTAAAATAAAATAAATATTTATAATTAAACGTTAATCACCTTCTCATCATTCATTAATACCTTGTAATTATTTTTTATACAAACATAAACGATTGACTCGGAAAACCTAAAAAACTATCATAACTTACGAACATTGATTTAATGATCTGAGATGTGCATAGATTGAAGCGTGAAGGAATTCACATGTAAGAATGTGAACGTCATCTGCATGACACAACATAAAGACGAATTCGCCTGGTCATGCATATCTTCGTGAATGGACATTTTTCGCTAAATGTAAATTGAACTTGAAAAGCTTATTCCGATTGGATATGAAAACTAATAACAATTCGAATATACTATATTTTAATTAAATAGTCAAATATGTATTAAGATATATGTCTTCAACGTTGGAGACAAATCAGTTTGTTGAGAGGCACAATGTTTCCCATCAAACCATAGTTTAATTTCGATTATATGTTAATTCCATAGCAAAAATAAACATCTTTCATATATATTCAATAAATTGAATATATATTAGAATAAAAATTATTATTTTAAAATTAAAAATATATATCTCAATTATAATAATACATGATGAATATTATTCACCATTTCCAATATTATTTTATCACGCTAACCACATTATCACAATCCTTGTTATGGTTTTGTGAGCCACATTACTATTATACAATGCCACTCACCTTCTTTACTTCTTCACATAATGGTAGTTCATGGATGTTTTTTCAAAGTATGGCGGACTTACTTTCTGATCTCATGGAGAGACAAAATGTTTTTCAAAATTGTTTTTTTTATTAAATTAAAAATTATAATGTAAATTTACAGTATGAATGGATTAGAATAGTTAAGGGTTCTTTTAGAGTTGAGAGTTGCTACGATAAGGTTGTATGAGAGAGTTATTGTCAAATTTAAGAGCATTGAAGGATGGTCGAAAAAATATTAATTGTAATATTGGAGTTAAACAAGGATGTCCCCTCTTTCTTGCTCTTTTCGGCATATACATTGATAAGCTAGAAAGTTGTTTAGAAGAAGCAGGTTATGCTAGAATGACCTTAACTGGAATAGTCATCATCCTCCTCCTCTATGCCGATGACATTGTTCTTATGGTAAGGTGCCCCTCTGACCTTGATAAACAATTAAGGATTCTCAAGGATTTCTACTCTAACTTGGGTCTGTCTGTTAATACCGAAAAAACTAAAGTTATAATTATCAAGTCTAAGAAAGACATTTATGCGAATTTTGAATATTTAGACAATAACAACTTGGAGGAAGTGTCCTCTTACAAATATCTCAGAATTTATATCCATCACAAGCTTGATTGGAACTATAGCACTGGAAAAAGGATTAACGGAGGGTGGAAAGCTTATTTTGGCCTATAAAACAATTGTAAATAAGCAAACCTAGTGATGTGGGATAAAAAGAAGTTCCTCTTCGAAACTCTCGTCACTCCCTTTATCTTGTACGATTGTGAAGTTTTGGGTTGCAACATATCTCGAGAATCCTGAATAAAGATTGAGCAAATTCAATTTGTTTTTATCACGTATAACCTCAAAATTAAAATCAATACACCCTATCCTATTCTCCTTATTAAAGTGTGTCTTCCCCCCATCGAAAGCATCGCTATGACTAGGTACCTGATGTACAAGAACATGATAAATAAATTATGGTCAAGACCATCTACGAATAAAAAGAGGATGGTATAAAGATGCCATGGCTTGGTTAAACCATTGGGGGATTGAATAAAATGCCACTTTACAAAATATCAACAACCTAAAAAATACTATCACATCTAAGTTTAAAGAGAAAATGTGGGACGAGAAATATTTAGAGATCGAAATAAAGTTAATATATTACAAGAAGGTCATTAACCCTAATCTAGAAGATCAAAAGTATCTCTCTCTCTTAACTAGTTCGAAGAATAAAACTAATATAGCCAAGATAAGAACGAAATCCCATGAGCTTCATGTCGAAACAGGGTGTTGGGAAATTCCTAAAACACCATGGGTGTAAAGGATTGGCCAACTCTGTGAGTCTATGACTGTTGAAAACAAATGTCATTTTCTTTTAGAGTGCCTTACATACACCCACATTCGATCATAGTTTCCTAATCATTGCTACAATTCTAACCTCCAAGATCTTCTAACATGTCAAAACTATGGTGACCTAGGGATGCTTCTTTCTAAGCTTTTTTAGCACAGGAAAACATTTTTATAACAATCCAAATAATTCTATCTCTATTCTTAAGGTTCGATAGACCAAATGGGTCTCGGTGGATGCTAATCTTCACCACCATCATCATCAACATGGGAGGGCTTCACTAACATGAATGAAACATGAAGTATAACAATTATTGGGTGGGGGGGGGGATTTGGATAATTAATAATAATTAAATTAATTAAAATACCAAATAATTAATAATAATTATGTCATAACTATGATATTAAACGATGCAATTTTGTTATTAATTTAATGTAAAATAATAATAATAATTTAATTTTAAAGTCATAGTCGAGCTAGACACCAAATTGGTGTATGAGATCCTCTTTTTTGTGGCATAAGGGACCTTCTCCAAACAATGATTTGATTGCTAAAGTTTTAGAGGTGCACATAACCTACCCCCCTCTAGATTTGAACATGTGACCTCCCAAGAGCAAACACATGTTCTTAATTGTTAGGCCCACTCTAGTTGTCTAATGTTCAAAGACAAAAAGATGACACAATAAATAATAATAATGTATATACGTTGCTAACACATTGCATAAGTAATATAATATGATGTTAAAACAACAAAGTGAATATTATTACATATGTGATGCTCACATAACACAATAATGATGTAAAATGACATCAATAGGACACAAATAAGATGTAAAATAACGTAAAGGTTTGAGTCCCAAGGGTTTTCTCAAGTGTTGATGAGCTAGACATGAGATCTCTCCCCCCAAAGTTGGGGAGGTCACAAGTTTGACTCTCTTGATCCCCTTAGGGTTAGACCCCATGATCAGGACCGATAGTTTATTTTGTTTTCCATCCATAAATCTTGAGGAAGTACTTAGAAGGGTTTCCATGAAGTTGTTACTTAAAAAAATAATAAATAAAATTTAACTAAAAAATTGCACATTTCAATGCTAACACAATGCCATATTTCAATGCTAACACAATGCCATATTTCAATGCTAACACAATGCCATATGAAATATTGATACTCATCTTAATGGATTGTGATGTTAATACAATACATACTTAAGATGCAAACATGATGTAAAAGTGTCTAGTCCTTTTTTGCAATAATATACGATGCAACATGATTCTAACATAACACATTAAATATTTATGCATTATATTATTTGTCACTGAACAATGCCTTCTAAAATACACATTGAAAACAACAACGCAAAGTTGATGCAACATTTACACAAATCATGACACTCCCTTTATTGTCATGTTCTGTGTTATCCAAACTTGATTTTTTTCCAAAAAATTACATTGGGTGAAGCTAATGACGATGCTACAATCTTGTATTACAGTAGTGTTTAAGATTCAAAACCTATTAATGCCAATTTCAAATGATAAGGATCAAGCAAACTATTTTTCTCATAATGGTATAATTGTTCAATGTTGAATAAGAAATCTCAATCATGAATCTCATTTGATAATAGTTATATGTTATGCTTTTTTTTTTTAAACTATATTAATTTTATTTTATATACTATGAATTTAATCGAAAAATGTTATTATTATAATAATGTAATAGATAATTCATACAAGTATTTTATAAAAATTTTTATAAAAAACGTACTCTTATATATATATATATATGGAAAATGCAAGTGTGATGAGGATTGATGAATATGGTTCAAAAAAGGATGGCTGCAACTAGGGTTTTGTAGGGTTCTATGGTGCTGGTTCGGGCCAAGAAGGTAGAACGACGAGGTGTTTTTTGAAGCTTAACGATTACTTGGAGTCAAGCCGGTTCATTGCGAACTGGCCTAGTACCAGCCAAGTCTAAAAAAAGTGGGAATATGTATTGTTAAAGCTCTCGAAACGCCTTGTTTTTGTTTCTATTTCTTGGTTTCGAATTTGGTACGAGGGTTCATGGTGATGGGGTCCTTTGTGGTTTGGGGCTCCTTTCCTTGGTGCTAGGCTTTAGGGTGTATTGGTTTTCAAGGGCTTTCTATCTCCGTCGAGGGCCCACTTTGGATTTCAGGGTTCGAGGAGTTGTTACTGCTGGGCAGTTGTCTACTGTGCCAGGTCACGTGAAGTGTGGGAGGTGGCACTGCTGGTACCTTTGCAGCGACATGTGTTACCAGTGACCGGTCCGACCGGTTCTTTGGCATTTGGAATGTCTTCACTATATTCAAATCCCGGTGAATCATTTATCCATTCCTCCGGTGGTGCTCGAAATGACTACTCGCCGGGTTTCCTGCGCTCAAACTATGGGACGGTGAAAAACCCTAACACTGACTGTGGGTTTGTTAAAAATTCCAACTTTCATGGCGTCAAAGCAAAGAGCCAACGGAGGTCCAAAACCATGAAAGATAGGGAGAAGGTTGATCGTTTTGTGATTCCAGCGGTTTCGAATATGGAAAGAGTTGAGATGTTAGCAAGTCGTGCGTTGGTGGGTAGGTTTGAATTTGCTTCGGGTTCGAAATCTGAGATTGTCAAGTGGGTAAACAAGTTTTGGTCTCCGGTCATTGGAAACACGCCGAGGATTAATATGTTAGTGAACTAGTGGATTCTTTTCATCTTCCCTAACCAGGAGGCTATGGCTAAAATTTTGGCAGGCACATGGCTATTTAAGGATGGATCATTAAACCTCAAATGTTGGCATGTCTCTTTTGATCCCATACGGGAAAGAATGGGCATCCGGCACCTTTGGATGATCATCCCTGGGTTTCCCATTGAACTATGGACTGAGGATATTGTGAAGGGTTTGGCAAATTTGGTGGGGAAGTTCATAAGGGTGGATAAAAATTCTATTTTCGGCATTGATAGGCGTTATGCTAAGGTAATGGTAGAGCTGGACTTGAGTTTGGGCCTACCTGAGGCTATTGAGATTGAGTGGGGAGACAGATTTTGGGTACAATAGCTAGACTTCTTCAGAAACCCCTTCAGATGCTTTCACTGCCAGGTTATCAGACATATCCAAGCTAATTTCCCTACTCTTCAATCAAGATTGGTTCCTCCGGGACGCGGTATGGAGAAAATCTCTCCAAATCAAGGTTTTGTCACTCCAGCTCCTTCTGAAAAAGGTAAGTCCAAACTCCCTCCGGAATCTGCATATTCTGAACTTTCCAAAGCAGAATTCGATTTTATCTCTGATAGGGAAATGGAATTAAATAGGAGAATTTCAAGAGGGGAAGTTAAATTAAGACATGGGTTGTCAGATAACCTCTGTGACATGTCGTCCCACATTGTTCCTGAGAAGGGTCCCTCTTCGGTTGTTAGGTGCCTTGAGAAGGATCTTGAGGTTGTAGAATTGGATGTCTGTCCCCCTAGGTTAAGTTATGATACTAATTTGGCCCACCCATCAAATATTGGGTTATCATGTGCTTCAGAGACTATTCCTCCCCAAATTAATGCCTATGCTGAAACCCATCGGGTGGATGAATTCGTTTCTGGTGAATCGGGGATTGCTGCTATTGTTTCGGTTGGTGGGTGTGTACTTGGGTCGAAGGTTGATATGGGGTTTTCTCCTCTTCCTATCTTTTCAAAAAACCGCTCTAGGGACATGGATGTATTTCCTATTCATACTCCTAAATTTCAAAATGTTACTATTCGTAAGGGGAGAAAAAAGAAGAATGTTCTAAATCCTGATGTGCAAGTGGTTGAGGGTTCGGTTGATGTTGAGAGGGAGTATTTTGAAAAATCTGTGTCTATTGATAGTTCTGTGTCGGGCCTTAGAGTGAAGATGCCCGTGGTGGACATTTCTTGATGTCTTTGCTGACATTGAACATTCGTGGGTTGGGTGGGGCTTCACGGGCTAGGGACCTAACCAACCTTTTCCACTCTACTAGCCTGGGTGTTGTTTTATTTCAGGAGACCATGTGTTCATGTTCTGATTCTATTATGAAAATTGGGGGTTTGTTGCCAAGCTGGGAGGTTGCAGCCACTGACTCTTCAGGGTTATCCGGTGGTCTGGCTGTTGCTTGGAACCCTCAACTGTTCTCCTTTAAAGCCTTTAAGACAGATTGGGGGATTTTATTGGAAGGATTATGTGTTGGTCAAATTTTTATATTATCTGTGTTTAATTGTTATGCTCCCTACTCAAACAGACAGCATTTTTGGGATTCTCTTGTTTGTTCTGGGATCTTAAATGCAGAAAATATTATTTTTGCAAGTGACTTGAATTTCACAAAGTCACCTTCAGAATTATGGGGTCAAAAATCTAGATTAGATCCATTGTCAGAATATTTCTCAAAACTTCTGATTGATAATGCTTTGGTTGATGTTCTTCCTACAAAATTGTTTCCCACCTGGACAAATGGTAGATATGGTGGAGAGGGTATCCACAAAAGGCTTGACAAATTTTTGGTGAAGGAATCATTATTGGAAAAATTTCAGAGATATAGAACATGGGTGCACGAGTTTAAGTTTTCTGATCACTGGCCAATTGTCTTTCAGTTCGATGATTATGGTTTGAAGAACCATGTTCCTTTTAAGTTTAATAACTCATGGCTGTTACAAGAAGACTTCTGCAAAATGGTTAAAGATTTCTGGCATTTGGTAGATGCTGATGGTGACAACCCCCTTGTTTTGTTCTACAATAAAATGAGAATGCTTAAAAAGGAGGTTGTGGGATGGATTAAGACTCGGAAAGAAGAGGATAAGAAAGAATTGTCACATCTTGAGGCTGAGATACAGAGGTATCATTTGGAAAATTTTAATGGAGAGTTAAATGAGGAAGGGTTTCAAGCTGTTAAGATTTTTGAGAAGAAAAAAGAGGAGGTCCTTCTTCAAGAGGAAATGGAATGGAGATTGAAGAGTAGGGCTCTGTGGATTCACCATGGTGATCGCAATACAAAATTCTTCCATTCCTTTGCTTATGCCCACCGAAATATGAATTCTATTTGGGAATTGGAAAATATGGAGGGTCACATTATCTCTGGGGGTGAATCTTTGAAATCTGAAGCTATTTTTCATTTTGGAAATATTTATAAAGAAGAAGGCAACAGTCAACTTCTGGACCAGATTAGAGTGGCAGAACTTTTCCCCAGGTTTTTTATTGACCAAGAGGCTGTTGATTTGGGGAAAGAGGTTACCATTGAGGAGGTGGAGAAAACATTGAAACTATTTGCCAGTGAAAAAAGTCTGGGACCGGATGGTTGGCCTATTGAAATATATACTCATTTTTTTGATATCATGGGTTTGGACATTTTGAATATGGTGGAATATACCAGGTTGCATGGTTTCTCTTCTGGGGCATTGAACTCTACCTTTGTTACTCTGATTCCAAAAAAAGGCAAACCTGCAAACTTTGGAGACTACAGACCCATTGCATTATCCAATTTAGCTTATAAATTGGTGTCCAAAATAATTGCTCAAAGGATTAAATCTGCACTTTCTGAACATATTACTGAGGAACAGTTCGGCTTCTTACATAACCATCAAATTCATGATGCCATTGGGACTTCTCAGGAATTGATGCACACTATCAAAGCTTGGAATCAATAGGCTATGTTGCTGAAAATGGACCTGGAAAAGGCCTATGATCGGGTCAATTGGACATTTTTAAGACTTATATTGATTCAGATAGGTGTTCCTCCTCTGGTCATCAATTGGATAATGAATTGTGTCACTACGGCCAGCATGCTGTTTTGATTAATGGTTTGCCATCTGCTTTTTTTAAGTGTTCCAGGGGACTTCGTCAAGGTTTTCCTTTGTCTCCATTATTGTTCCCGTTAGTAATTGATGGGCTCAGTAGGATGCTGAACTTTGCAAAAAATGGAGGCTTGATCAGTGGTATTGAGGTGGGAATTGGTTGTGTTTTAACACACCTTATATTTGTTGATGATGTGTTATTGGCGGGATTAGCTACAGTTAATGAATGGGGAGTTATTAGAAATATTATCAACACATTCTGCAGCGTCTTGGGTATGAAGGTGAGCAATAAAAAATCTAGCTTTCATTATCTTAATGTGGAATTAGATAGAAGATGTGAAATCTCTAACATTATGCCCTATAGTTGCTATCCATTAGAAGATGGACTCAAATATTTGGGTTTCTTTTTGAGACCAAATAATTACCAGATTAAGGACTGGTGGTGGCTTAGTCGAAAAGTTGAAGCTCATATTGATCATTGGGCATACAGAATGCTCTCTATTGGGGGCAAACATACTCTGGTCAAAGCTGTATTAATGGGGATCCCTTTATATTGGATGTCTTTACTTGAAGTCCCAGCTTTCATCCTGAATGTCATCAGAAGTTTAATTTTCAATTTTTAGTGGATCGGTGGTAAAGAACATGCAAATTTGGTTATGATAGGGTGGGAGACTCTTTCCAGGCCTGAAAAATTTGGTGGTTGGGGGATAAAAGACGTGGGCACCTTTCGTATGGCCCTTAGAATCAAAAGCCTGTGGAGATGCCTTTTCAGTAGCTCTCTTTGGTCTAGAGTTATCTTTGTAAAGTATAGTAAAATGGATGCGATATCATGGATCAGGAATTCGATGACCCTGGGGGGTTGCATTTCTCCGATGTGGCATGGTCTACAAAGAGTTTCGGGCTGGATTGCAGGGGATCTGAAGTGGCAGGTTGGCAATGGAGAGGATATAAGAATTGGTTTGGAAAAAATTTTGGGTATGGAGGAAAATAGTTTTCTGCCCTATAGGATCTGGGAATATTTGAAGATTTATGGGATGTCGAGACTTAAATGTATCAGAAATAGTGGTAGTAATACTTACTGGTACAAATCCAATGATTTGGGCTTGGATGGGGATGATGCTACTGTTTGGGATAATTATGTTTACGCTCTTAATTCTGCAAGATGTACATTGACTACACATAAGGATAATTTGGTTTGGAGTGGGAATAGCAAATCGGGCATGGTCACTGCAAAAACTGCATATGATAGAATTTTGCAAGAAAAATACATCTTTCCACAAAACTGGTGGTACAAAAGGATATGGAAGTGGAATATCCCACTTAAGATTAAATGCTTTCTCTGGCATTCACTGCAGGGTACTTTGAAAACTTGGGACAATCTTCTGAAGCGTGGATCATGTGGTCCAAATTGATGCATTCTCTGCAAGGAAAATTCTGAAAATATTAATCATCTGTTTGTATATTGCCCATTTGGCAGAAGTGTTTGGCATTTCTGTTGTGTAGAGCTGAATGTTCATAATGTTTGGGAGGTTGGAGATTTTGGGCTCTCACTTCTCAATTGGTATAGATTCTCAAAGGATACATTACTACTGCCCATATTTGTTTCTTGGGCCCTTTGGTATGCCAGGAATAGTGCTACTTTCCAAGGAATATGGTTGGAGACAAAGGTGTGTGGGCTTATAGCTCTAAAACTCAATTTAAGTCTGAGAGTGATAATGCTAGTGTCAGAAGTGTGGGACAGTTTTCTTTCAAAGTTGGGCAACCCATCATATTTTTTGATGGGGCGGCTCAGAATGGAATCTATGCAGCTAGGGGGATTATTTATTTGAATGAGGATCATCGTTTCACCTTTCGACTCAACTGTGGCATAGGTAATAACATGAAGGCAGAGCTTTTAGCTTTGTGGTGCGTCTTGAAATGTGCAAACAACTTTGGTCTTGTTGATTTAATAGTCTTTGGTGACTCTTGAGTTACTATAAAATGGGCTGCTGGAGAATTTGAGCTAAATGTATTGGCTCTAAATCACTGGTGCAGGCGGACTAGGGAGGAAATTGAAAAGTTCGAGCATATCACTTTCACACATATTTATAGGGAACACAATGATAAGGCCGATAAATTATCAAAGTTGGCTCTACTTGATACTAAGGGTCAACTGTTTTGGGAGGAATGACATGATTCCATTCTGCTGGATAAGGGTGATTTTATCTTTTTTGACTAAGTATTTTCAGTCATTATCAAAGAATGTAATGTGAATCATAACTCTGGACTAAAAAGTCTATTGTGCATTTATTTTTGATATGATAGGAGATGAGGAGATATCTAGCTTTGATCATCTTGAAAAAACCTTGTTTTATAAGGTTGAACATCTTTGTACTATTTGATTTCATGAATAGCAATGGTACGTTTTTTTTTCGGTTGAAATATATATATATATATATATATATATATGAATATGATGAACATTATCTTTTATTTCAAAAACCGTATATATATATAATTATAATCAACATTATCTTTTATTTTAAAAACCGTCCCAACACCACGCTTGTTCTCATTCACAAATCCATGTAACCTAAACACTTAGTTTGCACATTACAAAACTACTTCAAGCTATAAGAGTAAGACATCTTCACACAACTTAAGTATCTTTTGCTACAAATAAAATAAAATTAGAGCCCTAATCAATAAATGGTGATGGTTCGCATCCCCACCACCTATTTGCAACCATATAAAGTGTTGCACTTATAGAACCTAGAGAGTAGAGCGTTTCAATGAATTACATAGATTGTAGATTATAATAATAGTATAATCGAGCAACCAAGATTATAAAGGCATGCCCCCTAGTTTAGGCTACACTTTCTTACGTCAAGGGACAATGATGAAATCTGGGATGTGCAAGTACTTAATGTAAACCGCTTTCCTCGTCTAGGCTTCCTTTGATGTGGTATATTATACTAACAAAATGCATACATTATAGACTATAATTGTATAACCTAGAAACCATATTCATAAGACAATCCACTTGGTTTAAATGTGGTCCCGAGCATGAGGAAGCACAAGGCGAGTTTTTTTATGAAGAACACTCCTGAAGATCAGGAATAAAAGAGAAAATATGTTTAAAATATTTATGTGATATGATGCAAAACTCTCTTGTAGTTTTTATGGCAACTTTCTGTTTCTACAAACATTATGCAAGTGATATTGTTGTTTTATACTCTTTGTTTACATTTTGAGATGTATGGATTGTAAGACAAGACACTATGAAGTTTTTGTACAAGGTGGTTTATTATAATATAATGAATTGCAAACTATTTTTTGAGGAAAAAAAATCATGGAGCAATGTTGGAGTCTTAGACGTAGGGTTGTGGATTTTCTTAAAAAATGCAAAATAATTTTTCCTCAAGTATCCCTTAGTCAAAATATTGAATAACAAAAGTTATATAGCATTAATAGATTTATACCAACTAAAGGAAATTAAAAAGAACTAAAGCTTGTAGCATTAATGATCTAGGTTAAAATCCCAATGATTAATGCTTCATATGACACTCTTCAGCGATGAAAGATAGAGTGTCTGCAAAGTGGATTTTGCAAGGATTTTTATACATAAAAGAGATTCAACAATTTTAATAAAATATTACATACTTTCAAACAATTAGGGGAAATCAAAGAAAAAAAGAAGACTAAAGCTTATAGTAATGTTGATCTAGGTTTAAATCCCCAATGGTTAATGCTTCTTGTGACACTCTTCAATGGTGAAAGGAGTGATTGTCAATATATTTTGCATGGAGTTTTATACCCATATGAGACTTAACAGATACAATAAAATAATATTTCATAAATTTCAAGGGAATGAAAGGAAAAAGAGAGGTCATACTAACGGGAGCCCATGGCTTCATTAAGTTGTTATGTAAACTCATATCCTAATCAATTTCTTCATTCAATCCATTTTCAACCTACCTTTAAATTTAATATCTATAGGATTTTTTCTTCTCTATACAGTAAGTAGAATGATACTGCTTTTCTAGAAGGGAGAGAATATGAAGGGAGAACTGAGAGAATATGAACTTTGGGGTTCCCCAATTTTTTTCTTTGAACTCGAGGGTTCCCCAATTTTTTCTTTGAACTCGAGGGTTCCCCAAATTCACTTTGGTACCTGAGGTCATGTGGAACTCCCTTGCCTCTACCACAAGGACTTAACCAACTTGTGCCTACTACAACCATACAACATCTCTCCACCTGAGGTCCACCCATAACTTCACCTTATACTACAATATTATGTTAGATGTGCAACTTTATTTCTACTTAACCAAGTCATCCAACATTGGTCACATGTCCAACCATGGCTTAAAACATCTAAGCAATACTTATACTTAGCCAATATTATAATAGTTATCCATCACAATGCATCACAGGAAACATAACAACATTCATCCAACCAAAGAGAACAAAAGGAAATGTGCAAATGGCACCCACGGTGGATTCCATAAACTTTATTAGATGAAGCATGCTACAATATACAACAGAGAATCCATGCCAACTACATGTAGCTCTTTTTACATACTAAAATTACAAAATTAACCACTTGCCCAGAATTGTCAATCTAACCCCTAAGGCCACTGCAGGTCTACCTCTTGTAGGTCTTGTTCACTTCTTTTTCACTTAGACAATCCAAATTCTCTCTACCATGAAAAACCCATAACGTAACATAGTCGTAGAGCTCACTTTGAACTTGTGTATCAATCACTTACCAAGAATGAATGAATTCCTTATCCACATTGAGACCGCAGTGTATCTTAGATCTAAAAATGTTACCACATACAAGATATCCAAGAATAATATAGAAATACTCCATGCTTTATTAATATCAAAACCCTTAAGGTAGGGAAACACCTTATAATTGATCCTTTTATGGAAGGGATCCACTCATGTTCACTTGTCTCTTAAGGTTGCACGACCTCTCTAGAGCTAAGCTCTAATTACAATATTTTTCCACGTCTATTCATAAGGAGGACTTCATCCTTATTTATACATCACAAGAGAAATCTAACCATAAAAACCTACGAACTACCTAGTGGACCTTCTTTAATGAGGTCCCATTACATTTATTAATAATAACTACCATAGTGGGCCTTATTTAATAATAAAAAACATAGTGAACCTAATACACCTTACATTGAATGGACTCCACTTTTATTACTCTAATGAGCCTATCGATCCCCCATTGCACCCCTAGGGAGGATCATAATAGAGGCATCCACTATATATATGAGTCTTTTCAAACTCTTTCAAGCCCCTCCAAGTCTAAGTGGACCCAAGTGTTTGCATATAACTCAATTGTGCCTACATGACTTGTCAGTTGACGTCCATCTCTAATGTTGTCATGCTACCTATGCCATGAAATCATGGTAACAAGTATGTCTAACACCTAAGTGACCACAAGTGTTCCCATCACATCCACATCCATCGCAAGTCTGCATGATGAGTGCACCCATATCAAGTGTGCCCAACAGGTGCACCCATCACATTTGTGTCCATCTCAAATGCATCTAGCAAGTTATTCCCAAGTGCGCCTAGGAAGTTCCCTCATGTGCACCTAGCTACCTTATGACCAAGTGTGCCAAATAAAGTGCACTCACAAGTGCATGAAGCCAACATCCTTTCTTCCAATGTGCATCTAAGTGATCCTAGTTGATGTGCATCTAATCAAGTGCGCTCACTTAATTTTCCCAACCAATGTGTACCCAATTGAGTCTACCTAAGTCACCTATAAGCCACTCAATTCTTCTTGGCACTTTGTCTGTCATGCATAGTGCATGCCTACAAATGAATTTTCCCATGGTGACCTTTTTTCCCCCACCAATTTTCCTCCACGCTTCGCTTAGTCTACCCAACTAATGTAAGATGTCGTTGTTTACAGTGCACCTTGCCTTAAAGTAAGGGTTCATGGCATGTCCATTTTTACACCTCAAATTTTCACCTTTCAATGTCATTTGTGCTCTTCATGTTTTATAACCATCAGAGACATGTTGTTCATTCTCCCTAGGAGTGTTAGACCCACCATCCCATGGTCCTTCCCCTTCCTAGTCATCATTTGGAAGATTCCATGCCACTCGGAGGTCAAAATTCACCTTAACCAACCTTGATTTGAGCCTTCCTACGAGAATGTCGCTCCCTAGTATGCCTTAGGGGAGCGAATATTCTAGCTTTCAAGTGTTAGGGGAGCTAAAATCTCCCATATTTTCACTCTCCAACCCTTGTCGGGGGAGCGACAATGTGGTTAAACTCCTTCTCCTTGTTTTTTGGATCAAGATTCTCATGATATTTTCAAGGAATTACCCTATCCTTTGAATCCAATCCTCCTACTCTTTAGAGTGGCCTCCATATCCCCCAATCCAAATAATCCTCACATGATCCAATTATTCCTCCCAAGTTGTTTGGCTCCTTCATCCTATATAATGAATATCATCCCATGGCTCCAAAGGGAGTAGAGCTTGAAGGCATCACACTTATGATTGTGTGATTCTGACATAGTGGAAAAAGATCGAAGAGGTGGACCTTATGATCCTAGGATTCTCAAAGGGATTTGGAAGGAGAGCTTAAGGGAAGTAACGCAACAAAGTCAGGTATAACTTTTGTATTTCTTCATGGATTTTCAATCAATATAACTTGGCCTATTACTCCCATATCTTTTTTCTATGCAATGTATGTTTAATTTATGTCGTTTAAAGTAAAACATATCTAGTTTATGCTTAACACACTTGGAGAAAGGTAGACTTTCATTTTCTTCTACAAGTTGCACCAAGCTTAGGAGGTTTGGAAGATTAAGCAAAAGGTTGGAGCAGCGAGGACAACCATCCAGAATAAGGTAAGAAATCAACTTTCTTCTCTACCCTGCTTTCCTCTTGTTTGCATAAAATATTAGATCTAGGAGGATGTTAGTGTCCATTTTTTTTTTGTCTTGGGTTAGGTTGGAAAGCAATCACTTTTTACTTTTTAATGCTTTCAAACACACTAGAAACTAAACTCAAAAAGTAGAATGCACGCCCTTTTTGTTTTCTTATTTTTTTTAAGAACTTTGAATTGCACAAATGATTCTAAAAGATTCTTTGCTTTGCTTTCGATTTAAATGAAAGAACTAAATGACACTTACAAGAGATCAAAAAGAAAAGAAGACAAAGAAAACAAGCACTCAAGCAATCAAACCAATCCAAATAAATCTTTTTGAAACCTAAAATGATGAATCCAACCACAATCAGATGGTAAAGAGGAAATCAAAAGAGGGTAGAAGGATTCTCAACTTGGAAAGAACCAAAACATTGACCCAAAAACAAGCCAAATAGAAAAGTGAAGTGCAAAGCAAAAACCCAACTTACACTTGAATTTCCAAATGATACGAAAGGGTCCCAAACACTCCCAAAGAGGGTTTGGAGGTGTCCAACTCAATGTAACATAGGTATAAGGACTTCCAAACAAGAGGAGTAAGCTCAGGAAATAAAAAAATTTAGTTAAGGCATCAAGTTTACCCAATATTGTTTCAAGCTTCCAAGCAAGGACTAAAAGACAAAATGGATGCAAAAAGGATTAAAAAAGGGATCAAATGCTCAAACTAAAAGCATACACACCATCAAATGGACAACAAAATCACACACAAAAAGTCTTGAAGCAATAGACCCAGCACAACCAAGCAATCAAACCTAAAAAATGGCAAGAACATGGGATTTTTGCCCCTTTCCTTCACTATCAGAGTGATACTTCGCTCCTGGATACACTGCAGGGTCGTGAAAATTTAGAAAATTTTGCTCTATAAATAGTTCCGGGGGGGGGGGGGGCTAAAAAATTCTCGGAAGGTAAAAAAAGGGTGGATCTTGTCCAAATCCAACAGAGGATCAAGTCCGAGGATGTAATATGCTTCTCAGTAGTAAAAATAGAAGACACAAACTCAGAATCGAACAAGATTTTGAAGGGATCAAAGGATTCAAACAATCAATTAAAGGGCTTAAAACCTAGGGAAAGTCCCCAGTTGAGTCTCCTTTAAGCTCTTTTCAGACTCCTTAAACATGAAAATATTTCCAAGTGAACTTGTCTCTTTCACGCTCGTAAAAGTACTTGAAAGGATGTATGTTTGGTAATAGTTTACCCCTTTTTCGGACCATTTGGACTAATTACAAAAAAAGAATACTCCAGTATGTCATTGACCAGAAGAGTTCTCTCTCATGTTGTTTTATTCTTTTTTGGGTGAGGAGACTAAATTTACAAAAAAAGAACCATTTTGGAGTCTTCTTTAGATTCTTTTCAGACTCTTTAAATGTGAAAAGATCGTTGAGTTTACCTTCTTTGGACTCGTGAAATATGCATCGAAGGACCCATATAGAACCAAACCCCTCCTTCTTCAAGTTCATTAAACATATGTTGAGGGACTCATATAATATGAGCTATCTTGAGCAATTGTTACCCTCCTCAAAGATCATTAAAAAACAAAGAGGTACTCATCGATCATGATGGGGAAAATTGGGAAGAATGGGTTAAGTCTTGTTGAGAAAAGCTTTATGGTAGCTTGTTTTCACCCTTGAACATGGCACCTGTTTGCGTCTTGTCTTACAGTTGGGTAATACGCTTGTCTCTAAGTCATACCAAATTCATGAGTAATCTTACTCCTTTGGTCCATCCGAAGAATGCCTCAAGTTATCATCGCATTATGTTTTGGTATTTTCCTCATTGAGTCAATTCTACCGATTCCTTTTTTTGTGCCATCTAATGTTCAAGATTAGTTTACCTGAGTCATCATTTCTGTGTTATTATCTACTTTCATCCTTGTGTCGGCAGTCTATACTCATTTGATCTACCACTTTGCATCACTTTCCTGTGTCGGTTTCATGTCGATGATGTGGGATACATCATGGCCCTCCTTTGAAAAGCCTATTCTTGTTGACTCGAACACCTCATCCGAGAATCAGACTAAGAAAGAATTCAATACCTTGGGTCCTACATGCCTCAATGGTAGGTTTCCTCATTTTCGACAGTAGGTTTACGTCATTGACCTCTAATTGGGATATTCCATGAGTGTTTGAATCCAACTCATCCATTCACATTCATTGGAATGTACTAAGATACCCTGGGAGTCATGGACATGATTGGTGATTTCCCTTGCACTTATTAACGGTTTACCTCATTGACCGGTAATCAAGTGGTTTCTACCAGGTTCGATTTCAAGACCTTTATTCGAATGGCTAGAAATTATATCATTTCGGGTTCGAGTTGAAGACCCTGGGGACTCTTGTTATGTACTTTACTCAGGTTGTGATGGTGAATTTTTGAGTAGGTCCCCACATAGACATTATGTTGGTGACCTCACTAATGTACTGTCACATAGATCCATTTTTGTATTGGTCGTGGTTGTGTTATTATTGCATCATGGATATACCTTGTATTTTTGTAGCCATGATCGATCTTCAGTCATTGTTAGGTGCAGATCCACAATGTATGTTGGTGGTCGTAGCATGAGTCAGTAATACCATGGATCTGTAATGTATTGGTCGACACCCATGTTTTGAGTTAGTTTATTTCGAGCATGGGTATTCCTGCCTCAAGGATGATACAATTGTACTTCTTGATCTTTGTTTGCAACTTCTTTCTGGCTCTCTTCTAGATCCCTTTGCACCTATAACTTGGTAAAGTGTTTCAGCCATCAGTTTCTCTTTTTACCTCACACTTTAGGGGGCACCTGTTACACCACAAATTGTCACCTTTCAGTGTCATTTGTGGTATTCATGTGTTATCACCATGTGAGACATGATTTTCATGCTCCATAGGAGTGTTAGACCCACCATCCCATGGTCCTTCCCCTTCCTAGTAATCATTTGGAATATTCCATGCCACTTGGAGGTCAAAATTAACCTTAACCAACCTTGATTTGATCCTTCCTATGAGATTGTCACTCCCTAGTATGCCTTCGGGGACCGAAAATTCTAGCTTGCTAGTGTTAGGGGAGCAAAGGTATCCCATATTTTTGCTCTCTGACCCTTGTTGGGGGAGCGACAATGTGGTCAAACTCCTTCTCCTTGATTTTTGGATCAATATTCTTATGAGATTTTCAAGGGATGACCCTATCCTTTGAATCCAATCCTCATACTATGTAGAGTGGCCTCCATATCCCTTGATCCAAATAATCCTCACTTGATCCAATTATTCATCCCAAGTTGTTTGGCCCCTTCATCCTATATAATGAATCTCATCCCATGGCTCCAAAGGGAGTAGAGCTTGAAGGCATCACACTTATGATTGCATGATTACCACATAATATAAAAAGCTCGAAGAGGTGGACCTTATGATCCTAGGATTTTCAGAGAGATTTTGAAGGAGAGCTTGAGGGTAGTACTGCAACAAAGTCAGGTATAACTTTTGTATTTATTCATGGATTTTCAACCAATATAACTTGGCCTATTCCTCCCATATCTTTTTTCTTATGCAATGTATGTTTACTTATGCCATTTAAAGTAAAATAGAGCTAGCTTATGCTAACACACTTGGAGAAAGGTAGTCTCCCATTGCCTTCTACAGGTTGCACCAAGCTTAGGAGATTTGGAAGATCAAGCTAAAGTTTGGAGCAACAAGGACAACCATCTGGAATAAGGTAAGAAATCTACTTTATTCTCTACCATTCTTTCCTCTTGTTTGCATAAAATATTAGATCTAGGAGGATGTTAGTGTCCATTTGCTTGTTTTCTGTCTTGGGTTAGGTTAGAAAGAAATCACTTTTTACTTTTCAATGCTTTCAAACATACCATAAACTAAACTCAAAAAGTAGAATGCACACCTTTTTTGTTTTCTTCATTTTTAAAGAAATTTGAATTGCACAAACTATTCTAAAATATTGTTTGCTTTGCTTTCGATTTAACTGAAAGAACTAAATGACACTTACAAGAGGTCAAAAAGAAAAGAAGAGAAAGAAAACAAGCACTCAAGCAATCAAACCAAACCAAATAAATCCTTTTAAAATCTCAAACGATGAATCCAACCACAATCAGATGGTAAAGAGGAAATCAAAAGAGGGTAGAAGGATTCTCAACTTGGAAAGAACCAAAAACTTGACCCAAAAACAAGCCAAACAGAAAAGTGCAAAGCAAAAACCCAACTTACACTTGAATTTCCAAATGATACCGAAGGGTCCCAAACACTCCCAAAGAGGGTTTGGAGGTGTCCAACTCAGTGTAACATAGGTATAAGGGCTTCCAAACAAGAGGCGTAAGCCGTAAGCTCAGGAAATAAAAAAAATTAGTTAAGGGATCAAGTTTACCCAAGATTGTTCAAGCTTCCAAGCAAGGACCAAAAGACAAAATGGATGCAAAAAGGATTAAAAAAGGGATCAAATGCTCAAACTAAAAACACACACACCATAAAATGGATATAAAAATCACACACAAAAAGTCTTGAGGCAATAGACCTAGCACAACCAAGCAATCAAACCCCAAAAATGGCAAGAACGGGGGATTTTTGCCCATTTCCTTCATTGACAGAGCGATATTTCTCTCTTGGATACACTGCAGGGGAGTGAAAATATGGAAATTTTTGCTTTGTCAAAATGTACAACTCCAATATATAATGAACCAACGCAAGGTATCACCTTTTCCTCAACATTATCATGTTACTTGCTGCAATAAGAAAATAATTTTCCAAGGCACCTTTACAAAGGTGCACTAGGTGCCACTGCCTACTCCTAGGGAATAAGCTGCCTCATTGTATATTAATCGAACGAATATGGAAAGTGGATGTCAAAGCCACTAATTACAACCATGCCACTGGTTTTTCTAGAGTCATCCAAATCATAAGATTCAATTGAGAGATGTCCATACTTGTCATTCAAATACATAAAGAGAGGTACATTTGGACCAATTATTCCCTTGCCTTTGTCCAAAAATATTTTAATTTTTATGTCATCTTGATAATATTCTTACCTAAGAGTTCATGAAGAGGGCTCAACCACTTCCTTAGTATTTACATACCAAGGTCAAATGCTTCATTAACCTCCTTAGTCGAATCCTCCATTTGTCTACCCATGTCTAGAACATCTTTCTTGCCAACGGAAGCATCCACAACTCTAGCACTTGTTTTCACTATGGTGTCCACAATGGCCTATAACATAGTGAATCTTTCTTCGAGGTATTTCACTAAACTATTGTTCACCAAAGTATGCACATAATTTCCTTTCGAGGCTATGTATATGGTTTTTCCATCCAACCCAACACATACACATCCTCCTCTGCAAGGGTGTCCAATGCCTTGGTTATATGTAGAGACCATACTCAAGGTGGTCATCCTATTGGTGATTCCAAAATGATTCCTTATAGTAGTGATGATATGCAATTCTTGGTCTTAAAATATGACCGAATAATCAATATGATGCATAATCTCTCCCTTTTCCTTCCTCATAAATTCGACTCCCAAAAAAAAATCAAAGTCATCCATAGGAACAATAGAGAAACTCATTTTTCTATTCCACTCACCAAGTTTCAAGGTGACCCCATTGTTTGTGCCATCACCTTCTCCACTTTTGATTTCACTACTTTGAATGAAGTCTGTGTGGGATCAAGCTACAATTCAAGCTCCCTTTCCATTCTTCCTTCATGAAATTATGGGTCACACAACTATCTACCATGGCATATACTTATCTAGGATTTAGTTTTGTCGTTACATAACAAAGTTTTATGAAATCTTGCTCTGGGCTTGCTGTAGGCTTATCTTCCAACACAAAACCAAATATTTGCAAGACCCCAACTTCTATTTTTATGAGCAATTCTTTGCATAATGTTCTTTTTCAAAAATCCAACAAGAGATGGCCTTACCTTTTTCCTCAAGTACTTTTAGTTGGCCTTGCCCTCACTAATCTTGTTGAATGGAATTACCTTTTCCTTTCCCTTCTTCTTGTTATTGTCAACTTGTTTCACTTGAGCATTCTCATCTCCCTTTGGACCACCTTTTGTCTCCGCCTTGTAGTCCAACAACTTGTATGTTGCATTGATGGATTCTACAAGGGTCTGCACATTTTTTTGTCATAGGCTGCTCTATGCCTAAGGTTGTATCCCTTTTATAAAATGGAAAAACCTATCTTCTTTTGCTATGTCCTTGATCTCCAACATAAGGCATGAAAACTCCTTGATATATGCTTGGATCCTTCCTATATGCTTGAGAGTCAACAACCGATTCTATGCAATCCAAGACTTGTTCCTTGGCCCAAACTGGGCCTTCAAGGATGCTTTCATATTTTCCTAGTTATTGATATTTTATAGACTGCACCCAACTTCCAAGACCTTTACTTTATTTCGTCATAAGGGATTTGTGGTACATTTAAAGAACATTGCAGTAGCATTCATATTGGCCTCATCCGAGCTTCCATTCATCTTCTCCAAGTACTACTCAATATCCCAACAAAAGTTACCAAGTAACATAAAATTGTGGGTTCCATCCTATGATTCCGCTTCCTTGATATTTATCCTCATAGGTGATGAAAAACTACTCCCACTGGAAATATCTTGTCTCAACACTTTAATGGTATCCTCTTGATCATTCATCTGTCAAATAATAGTCTTCAATAAGTATTCTATAACTTATAGTCTTTTAGTCACATCAATGTTATGATCTACTGCCTCGATAAAGGAATTTGCGATCGCCTCACACTTTAACACCACCTTATTATAATCTTGGAATAAGCTTGGCACATGTTGGTCAAATATGACTCCAAGGAGTCTAAATTATCTTGGTGTGTGCTAAGAGTGGATATTATGTTCTTAATGCTCCTCTCTAAATTCCCAATTCTGGTCCTAAACTTCATCTAGCTAGTATTGCTATCACTTCGTGGTGAAACTTGTGCATCCTCAGTAGCCATAGTCATGTTCCCAAAAACAATAAAAACCTCACCTTGTGAATGGACTGTCCTGGTTTCATACTGTTCCTAGGTCAAATTTTTGCATCGTCGACACTCAAAGTGACCTATGTAATTGCATTTCAATTTGTCTAAGGTCTCTAAGTTCCCAATTATGGTCCTGAAATTCGTCTATCTAGTATTAATATCACTTTGTGGTGAAACCTTTGCATCATTAGTAGCCATGGCCGTGTGCCTAGAAACAAAAAAAGAACTCACCTTGTAAATGAGATGCCATGGTTTCCCACTATTCCTAGGTTGAATTTCTGCACTGTTGGCACTCAAATTGACCTATGTAGTTTCCTTTCAAATTGTCTAAGGTTTATGCAGATGAAATTTCCTAGATTCCTATTGTGTCTATACATAAGTCCGTGATCACAATTTTTAAGCCAACCTTTGTAACAACATGCAAACTTTCCTCAAGGTCTACACCCTAATTCTAATTTTTCCTAGGCATGAAGAAGAGTGCTCAAATTACTCTTCTGAAACCACTTATCACAAAAGGGATAGTGGTGAAGAGTTATGTAGCTAACCACTGTTCATATCTACTACCAACTATCACAAACTTGCATTCTTCCCAAGTTTGCTTCTTCAATCTCGGGGGATCCCCAAATTTTCTTTGACACTTGAGGTCATGTTGCATTGCCTTGCCTTGGCCACAGGGGCTTGACCAACCTATGCCTACTACAAACATACTACTCCTCTTCACCTAAGGTCTACCCATAACTTCACGTTAGACTACAATATGTTGGAAGTGCAACTTTAGATCTACTTAATCAAGTTATCCAACACTAGGCACAAGTCCAACCATAGCCTTTAACACATTCCGACATTACTTATACTTAACCAATATTATTACGCCGATACGTGTTATAATAACACCTATCAGTGTTATTCTCTCCACTTTTGGTGATGGAGGTCGATTTCTAGAATCCCAAAAATCCAACAAGATTCATCGTAGTTGTCATTGATTGCCTAACAAATGTAAATTAATTGTTAAAGATTAAAGGTTTTCGGATTTATCAACAACCATTCATATGCTGGTGGTTATGGAAAGGGGGTGGTGATTAGGGGTCAAGTGTTCCCATCGTAGTCCTCATCCTGCAGTTCTCATCGCATCGGAGAAGACTTATGTCTATCGCCTCCTCTCACAATTCTCCTCGTAGAAATAGAGAACACCGTCAATCCTTGATCACACCCAGTAAACAAAGGAAATAAATTTGTATTCTTTCTTACTTTGTTGATTATATGAATGAGTTATTTTTAACATGAATGTTGGTAATCTCATTTATGAATGTTTCTACCTCCTATAGGAATTGTGTGCTGCTACGTCCCATGGGAATTTCATCAAACACTTTTCGTGTAGACCATTCATAAAAAACATGGCATACAAAACTTGCCGCTATTTTATTAGAAGCAAAACTGTTGCTTAAATTGGTGCCGATTTCATCCCGAATAGTGCAATCATTCTTGAAAGACCAATAAATTTTGGAAATTAGTTGGTCATCAAAAGTTTCTCCTTGGAGAATCCCACCACTGCCTTGAATAAGTTGGAGGATGCAACATACTGTCCTCCCTACATACCTCCTGATTAACTCTCCAAAGTATAGTACATCAGTGTGATGTATTCCTTAAACACCTGCTATTTTTTTTTGAAGAAAGAAAATCAAAATCCCATTTTAAAAATCTCTACATTGTATAACCATGGTAGAAATGCTCATCATGTTACCATCCTAGAAAAACATAAAATCTAAGTTTTATAAATTCAATGCAGTTTAGAGAAAACATAAAATTTAAGTTTTATAAATTCAATGTAGTTTTGATAAAACATAAAATTTAAGTTTTCTAAATTTAATGTAGATTATATTCCTTAAAGAAAAAATTAAAACTTAAATTCCTTATTCAATGCATTTTATATTCTAGTTAACTAATACATTCTGGTTAAATAAAACATGAATTTAAAAATTACATGTATTCGCCATTGTCAAGTTATTAAATAACAAAAATAAATTTGTGTTTTTTAATATCTATTAGTTTAATTAAACTAATTTGTGTTGCAGTAACTATTAATTTTGTTTCTTCATATGATTGGTTATAATGATATCTTCTTGTTGTACTAGGGAATTGGTAAGTCATAAAGAAGTTGTCATCATCTATCAAAGTTCATTGTCCACAAGTTAAGTGGTTGTGCTAATACTAGTTATCCATCAAAATGCATTGCATGAAACATAATATTCATCCAACCAAAGACAACACAAGAACATGTGCAACCGACACCCAAGGTGGATTCCTTAAACTTTATTAGATGAAGTATGTTATAATGTACAACATAAGAGCCATGCCAACTATCTATATCTCTGTTTATAGATTACAATTACAAAAGGCACCATTTGCCTAGAATTTCCAATCCAACTCTTGAAGCAAGCGCAAGCCTACCTCCTATAGGTCCTATCCACTTCTTTCTTTTTCACTCAACCGATTCGAATTCACCATGCTATGTAAATCCCATAACTTAGCACAATCGTACAACTCACTTTCAACTTGTGTCTCATTCACGTACCAAGAATAAATGAATTACTTAGCTACACTGAGGCTACATCTACTATATATATGAGGCTTTCCAAACTTTTGTGATCCCCTCCAAGTCTAAGTGGACCCAAGTGTCTGCACACAACTCAAATGTGCTCACATGACTTGTTTTTCGATGCCCATCTCCAATGTTGTTGTGCCTACTATGCCATGCGATCATGGTTGCAAGTGTATTGACATTCAAGTTCCCACAAGTGTGCCCATCACATCCACATCCATTGTAAGTGTGGTTGGTAGGCGTGCCCATCACATCCACGCTCATCACAAGTGCATCCGGCAAGTTGTTCCCAAGTGTACTTAGGAAGTGTTTTTGGCAAGATGCCCCATGTACACCCACAAGTGCACAAATCCAACATCCATCCTTACAATGTGCATCTAGATGCTCTTAAACGACGTGCATTCAACCAAGTGTGCCCACTTAGTTTGCGCAACCAATGTGCACCCGACCGAGTCTTCCCAAGTCACCTATATTATTAAATTATTACTACCATAACCTTATGCACCACCTTTTCTTTCTTGCAAAGGAGGTTTGTGAATGCTATCGTATTCTATAGAATGTCGCCAGGTGAAATTGTATTTATATCAAAGCTACCACAAATCTTGAGAATTTTCGTTACTCTAGATAACTCAACCTCGTCTTACTACCCCGTATTAGTAGAGAATCTTATATTTAATAGAAAATTGGTGATATGTTAGTTCTACTTCCAAAGCATTTAAGAGAAAGAACGTCCACCACATTGCATTATAGTTTGTATTCGTCGACCATATTGTAATATAGTACGTATTTATATTTGTATGAGTAGTTTGTTCACTTTGAGCAGCTTAAAAAATATTAAAATGTTTTTTATGACAAAATCACCCTTTAAAAAATAATATTCCGATCTAACTTAGAAATTGAAATTTACATAATTATTATAAAAATAATGGAAATTGAATACAGGTAGGTACTAGCCACTTTGTTGTTTATTTATCTTATCTTTTAAAAATATTATTAATTACTTAGAAATCAATTAGTTATATATATTTGCTAGTTTGTTTATGATTTGTGAAACTAGCCTATAGTTTAAGAAACCGTGACCTAGTCGCATCTAACTTGTGTCACACTAATTTTTAACATAACTGGATTTTAAGTGTCCCTTCTTTACTACCTTACGGATTTGAACTGAATCTCCATAAAAAATGAGACTTATCAAAACCAACCATGCTAATAAAATTTAAATTAATAAAAATAAAAATTATAAACCTTCCTCGAAAAGCAAATTCTTTTATAATCCACACTACATCATAAGCCCTAATATTTTTTTTCTTCAATAAAATTCCATTATGAATTTTGAAATAAACCCTAATACACTTTTTTCTCAATAAGATTCCATTATGAATTTTGAAATAAAAATCACGTTACTTCTTTCCTCTAAGATTTTAGGCTAAAAAAGCCCCATGATGTGAACCCCACCCACCCGAGTCCAGATTGGATACCATGACCTATGAAAAGGCCTACATGGCGAGCTTTAGGCTTGTACCCTCTTACTTTACTTTATATCATATTCTTTATATCATATTCTTTATTCTTTATGAAAAACAAAGTAGCTTTTGGGCCCCTAGATAATTAGGGTGGCCGAGAATTTTGAGAATATGTTTAAAGTTGGGAAGAATGGGTGGAATTTAGTTCAAAAAGTAAGTTTTCCAAGATCAATAGCCATTTGATTAGCAATGTGGTGTGGCAGGTGACACAAGAAATAGGCTTCAAACTATTTTATTGTTGATCTTTGTACTTAATGGGGTCCCTTTATATGATTTTTACTCTTGTTATGTGGTCATAATAGGATTTTTACTCTTGTTATGTGTTACTTTATATGTTAGTACATGAGCATCATGTCTAAAATCTGATGGCTCGGGTCATATAGATTATGTTATCTATATCAACTTGTGCCAAACTTTTAAAAGGGGAAGTGTAGTAACCTTTGAATAGTGTAAGTCACCTTTGAATAGAGCAAGTCAGTGAAATGGATAAGATGTTGTAGTTGATGGTCCGTGGTACAATTTCTTTATGGTATTACACTATTTTTTATTTTATTTTATGCGAAGGCCACACATATTTCATTTTTCTTCATAGAAGCTTCGTGAAGGCCATGTTGAAATTATAATCTTATATTCACACTTTATTACTTTAGAACTTACGATCTCCGTAATGATGTTCAAGTAGATTTTGATTCTAATTCCCTCGTTAAAGTATATTAAGATTTTAATTTCATTATGGTTTTAAATACTATTATTTTAAAAATATGGATGATGATTATTAGAAAATGATGAAGTCAAACTTATACTTATATATATATATATAATTTAGAAGAGGAATACTGCCTTTAATTAAATGAAGTATGATTAATCAATAACAATTTTATCTTTTTAGGTTAATCAACATTACTAACTTTTCAAATATTAATATTTTTTTGCGTTGTTGAGGGCATAAAATTGTAATATTTGTAGTTTTGGATATTTGATATAATTTTTTTTTTATGCTTTTTATCTATAATTTGTTTTTATTGTAATGAATGCAAAAAATATTATATTTTAATGAATGTTATTTTAAAACTTGAAATACTAATGAAATCTATATACCAAGTTCGTAACATTCCATTATGTTTTATGTTGGATATAAGGTTAACAAACCTCCTTGTCACCCATTTAGGCCAACAAACCTCCTTGTCACCCACCTTAGGCCAATAGACGTCCTTGCCACCCCTTTTTTGGGAAACATACCTTCTTGTCACTTATGGTATGGCTCAAACCTAGGTGTTTTCTTTGATACCAACTCTAATGAATCGTTACACCAAAACCTTGAAGCATTAGTGAAATCACCACCCCAAAATCTTAACACTTTTTTATACTAGTTGCGTTGAGGTGCTTTCTACAACTCGCTATGAGGGATATGTGTAATTCATTCCTTGCTCAACGTGGAGCAAATGTGTCATGGCAATTTAAGTTTTATTATAAAATATTAAGTAAATAAAAAACATATAGTGCTGACTTTAATCCAAAGTTAAAGACCAAAGATGTGTGTGTGTGTGTGTGTGAACATTATCATCCCCATCCAAGATTAATTGCCTCAAGTTAAGCACTTAATGATTATATTGTTGTATAAAAAACCTTAAGCCCCGAAGAATCAAGTTTATCTTGGATACTCAGAATGAGGGGAAGCGATTGATAAGTTTCTTTGTATATCATTGTTATACCTCAAATTGTCACCTTTAGTTTGACATGCTTCATCACCATGAGGAGCACGAGGTTTGATGTTCCCTAAGCATGTTGAGACCCATTATCCTATGGTTTGTTCACTCCCTAGCCATCTTTGGGAGGATTCATAACCTTTTTGGGATCAGATCCTGCTTGACCTAACCTCATTTTGAGCCTTGGTAAGGATTTTCGCTCCTTGTCCTTTGCTTGGGGAGTGAAAATTACAAGGTTTTTGCTCCTTGCATGTCTTTAGGGGGGCAAAAATTACAACATTTTCACTCTGTGGCTAGTTCTGGGGGAGCGACAATCCTGTTTTAGCCATTGTTCCTTGATTTTGGGAGCAAGATCCGAGCTTCATCTTAGGTGGATCATCCTATCCTTCGAATATCTCCTCCATTTCTAGTCAAGGAAACCTTAGTCTCCCTTGATCCACCTTATCCTCACTTGATCCAACTCTTTATCCCAAGTAGTTTGGCTTCTCCAACCTATAAAGAGATCCTCATACCTTGGCTCAAGGGGCCTAGAGAGGGGGCTTAGAGGGAAAGAAGCTTAGAGAGGTGGTCCTTATGATCTTGTGGTGTAGAAATGGATTTGGAAGGGAATATTGAAGGACATGATGCCGCAGTGACAAGTATAGCATTTTGTATATGTTGTTCATGGCTGTCCATTAATATAACTTGGCTTATTCTCCCATTTCATGTCTCTTTTGAAGGATATGTGAACGTTTTTACCAATTGATAGTTAGATATTGTTTGATACACTTGGTGCATTTGAAGGTGTTGTTCTTTGTCTTTGTATGCATGCTCATAAGTTTGGATATGCAATCTAGGAGCTAGATCAACTAGGAGTAGTTAGGACAACCATCTGGATCGAGCTAGGAAATCTACGACCCTCTTCTTTCCTTCTTATGTTTTTTCTTGCTTGTGTATGAATGAGGTCTAGTAGATGTTATGTACCATTTGTTTCTCTTCTGTCTTGGATTGGTAAGTCTAGGGAACCACTATTTATCCAACATGGATTCAGCCAATCCATAGGGGGGATTTCCTGCAACAATCATAAAAGCAGAGATCTACAAAAAACAACACAAGTGATGTATATATATCAAATGTTTTTCTTTTTCTTTTACTATATTTATATAAGCTGCACAAATTTAATCCAAATGGTCATTTGATTTCTGCTTAGTGTCTCAATGGAAAATGACAAATGATGCCAATATTAAAGTTAATCACAATTCCCTTTATATCATTTATATAATTTCACAACCTTAGTGTTGGAGGAGCCTAGTCGACCATCCGGCTAGGTCCTTCCAATCGACTAGGGATTAGTTGGCTTAGTCAGTTGAGTTGGTTAGGTGACCCAACTAGATAGTTAGAAATATGTAACTGAATAACCACTTGTCTACAATATATTAGGTTGATGAGCCATAAGATATAGTGATGCTTCTTGTGTATGATGGCCCATTAATATGAGACAACCCGTTTCTTCTACCACCATTACTTGTGCTCTTTCTTATATCTTTATGCATGTATGAATGTTGTATCTTGGCATGCATTTCTCTACTACTAGTAATCTCATGTAATCCATTAGATTACAACATTGATTTCGTTGCTGGTAGTACTAAATCGGGATAAAAAGATGACCAAATATGCATAAATGGTAAGCGAGGAGGAAATTAGAGAATGGTGGTATCAAAAGCTAGCGAATTACATCCAAAATTATGTTAGAAGGAACAAGTTGACAATTTCTAAGGCCAGAGAATTTTTTTTCACTGAATCACATGAAAAATTTATAGAAGTTGTACCTCAGGAGATAAAGAAATTGGTCGACCAAATTCATGAACAAGATCGACCCTCAAAATGAAAAAATGTTAATGCATAAGCTCTATAATGGAGGAAGGACGATTCTATACAAGTGGCTTGAGAAGATACATGACGACTATTGTGAAGAGAAAGCCATTAAAGAAAGGGCCTTGGTTGATGAAATTAGAGACATATTTTACAATGACTTCCATGACTTCCTTTACATCACTATTTCGAATTTAATGTATAAATTCCTAATTTGAAAAGGAGATGGTCATATAGTTGAACCCCAATCTCTATTAGGTCTCAGTGCATGCTCAAATTGGGAACAAAAACAAAAAAAACTGGGAAAAATTTGGTAACAAATGTCAATGGGAATATTTTTTAAATAAATGAGTCCCAAAGCCGAACCAATTTTGGTCATTCAGTAGGATTCAAGTTGACATTGGGGGGGGTCTCCAACCATGCGCGATGAATAGAAGGATTATGCTAGTTGAAAAATAATTTGAATAATGAATCCCAACAAGAATTCAAGTTCACATCGACGAAATAAATGTCTTTCCATCCATAAACAAATAAAAAATATCCAAAAAATAGAAAGATAAAAGAGGTTCAAGATACGGGAGGATTTAAGGGACATTGCAATTCCATTATGTAACATAATAATTATGAAGAAACCAGATGAGATGGTCGAGCAGCCAAAAGACCTACCTGAGTCGAGGGAAAGTCAACCAGATGAGGGAAAGAGTGAGGTGCCGACATTGGTGGAGTGGTCACACGCGATGGTCATGTTGACCTCATAGTCCTTGCATATTACAATTCCTGATGCTTTTACCCATGTCGTCTCTGTACCAATGATAATGAATACTTGACCGAGTATTAGACAAATCCTTGAGTGATATCTAGGACTTGGACCTGGTGACAACAACATATGGATTCGACTATATCAATGTGGATGAATTACAGATTGACTGATGATTCAAATCCCACAATGTGGTAATTGGATTACCTTCATGCTCGAGTTCAGAAGATACATTTTTAATTCATTCTATTTAGACCATGTGGAGGTGCCCCCTTCCAACAAAATTATCGATTGAAGCTCCTACTTTATCAGAGAGCCAACCCGTCGACAAGGATTTTGTAGAAGAAGTTAGACTGTCTTGGTATAAAACTCATCGACCAAAAGTAAGTATAGAAAATAAACATAAATAAGTAAGTTCATCTGTAGTTGTGCGTTCACCTCCTGTAAGAACTAACAATCAAAACTATGTCAAAATGGATTTTCATCATTCGATCCATACCCCTATTTATGAAGGAGACAAAGACCCAAAGAAGCATTGGTTCGTATGTGAAAATATTTGGCAAACTAATCTTAGTGATGATGAAAATCACTAGATTCATCAATTTGTAGGTGGTCTTTGCAAAAGATCAGTTACGTGGTACATGAAATTCCTCAAAGATGGAGCAAAAAAAAAGAAAGAGATCGGAGAAAATTTCTTAGACTTCTTCAAGACTGAGGATAGAAAGCACCTAGTTGGTCATAAACTGAAAGAAATTACACAAAGACTGGGCGAATCAATATGTGAATACGATAGAAGATTTAAATATTTTCTTAGCAGTAGATTCCAACCGTGTCTCCGCCTCGCTGAGTTGCGCATTTAGTTGGCTTAGTTGTTCATATTGGACTAGACTTCCCCAAAACTCTATGACACCCTCTACAATTGTCTGGGATGTCTTTTCCATCTCCGTGATCTCCGTCATAGCTTCCTCAATCGCAATTTGTCTACCTTGAATCTACTCTGGTGGTGTGCTGGGTACTACCCTTGCTTGTAGGGATTCATTTTCCTTTCGCAGGTCTGCGATAACTACTCCCAACTGTATCGCCTTTTCTTCGGCTAAATTATCTTTATCTACTTCTGGTGCTTCTTCGCATGCGATGGAAATCGCATGCTCCAACCTTCTCCTATCTTCAATGGATTTTGCGGTGTCTTTCAAGCTTAATTCTTTGTCTTCTTGTAGGTGTTGAATTTCCGCTTCGATGTTCTGCACCTGTCGTTTATACTGTATCATTCGATCATGCATTGTTTCTTAGCATTCCAAAATTTCTTCACTCGCTGCTGTATGAATTTGTTGTAGTGACAATATCGACAAGATGTTGAAATATACCATGATCTGGTTGTGCTTTCTTAACTCCGCATCCAACTCTTCCGCTCTTGTTGTTATAACATGCGGCAGGATTTGCACTAACCTTGGTTTCCTGTCGATGTCCACTTCCATTCTGTGTACTGAGGTACTTGGTCGCACCTTATCTTGTTGAAGTCTTGTCTCGATCACAACATATGTTAATACTTCCAATAGTTGAGATACATGGTTGAAGAAGTCGGTCGCATGCTGAGTGGATTTCTCCTGGTTGTCTTCCACTACTGTTGTTATTTTCTGCATGAGTTTTTCCATCTGGTCTTGAGGGATGCCAATAGGTGTGCTCCCCTTTCCCTTTTCAAACCGAAACTTTGTCCTTCCTTCCTCAAGTTGTGCCTCGATGTTGGAGTCTTTTCATTTCGCGGTCGATGCTCCATCATGACTCGCGGTGCGTGAGTGTTGGTCTTCTTCCGCATGGTCTCCTTCTCCTGCATATTCTTGTCCGTTGTCTGAGTGTTTATCGTCTTCTAATGGTTTTTGTTTCGGTTGTTGACTGCCCTTTTTTTGGATCTGACAGCTCCTCCTCTGCTACTGGAATTTTCCATTCTTGAGGTCATTCTTCTATTATTGCATCCAACTCTTGATTTTTCAACTTGTACTGTGTCGCCAGCCACTGTTTTACTGGGTCTGCGTGCACTTGTATGTTGATTACTTGCGGTCCATCTGACAGTCTTGTGACTCATCGATGCTTTTGCACCGCTTCCTCTGTTATTCATGAGATCTCCTCCGCATCTCTCTTCAACATTTCTAGGTAGATATAGAAAATGATATTGTTAGTCTTTATCCGATCCTTTCAAGAATGATTGCATTATTTGGGTTGAAATCTGCACCAATTTAAGTAACAATTTTGCTTATAAAAGAATAAGAGCAGGTTTTGTATGCCATGTATTTTATGAATGGCCTACACAGAAAGTGTGTGATGAAATTCTCATGGGAGGTAGCATCACACAATTCTTTTAGGAGGTAGCAACATACAGAAACAAAATTACCAACATTCATGTTAAAAATCACTCATTCATATAATCAATAGAGTAGAAAACAATAAACATTTCTTACCTTCGTTTTCTAGGTACGACCGAGGATTGGCGATGTTCTTCGTTTCTGCAAGGAGAATTGTGAGAGGAGGATACCGACAAAATCTCTCTCCACTACGATGAGGAATTCAATGAGAACACTTGATCCCTAACCACTATACACCTTTCCCTAACTACCGCTGTATGAATGGTTATCGAGAAATACGACAACCTTTAATCTTTAACAATTAATATGCATCTTAACAATTAATTTGAATTTGTTAGGCTTCTTAATCCATGATGAATACGATGAATCTTCTTAGATTTTTGGGATTCTAGAGATTGACCTCCATCCCCAAAAGTGGAGAGAATAACACCGACATGTATTATTCTAACACATATTGTTGTAATAAACAAGCATAGATCCATATTAAACCTGGATCTATCAAGCACCAAGAGGGATCCAATTTTCCAATGTGTAATTTTTTTAATTACTTTTTATTTTTGGTAACTTATTAGCCAACATGACATTTTTTTAAATTTTTATTTTTTATTTTATTTTTGGTAACTTATGGGCCGACATGGATTTTTTAATTAATTAATTTTTTTTATGTAGTGTCACAATATATAACATTATGTGACAACATCTTCCCCATACTGGGTTGTAGAGCACCTCGCTACTCTCGGTGCAATCATAGTGGCCCATATTTCTTTTGTGGAGAATTTCCTTCCACATTGTCATGGCTACTTTTACCAATGTAAAAATGTACTTTAGACATATATGTTGTTTTATACTATAGTATTATATCAAAAATCATAGTTGATTAATAATTGCCTTTTAGGCATATTTGTTGTCTTATATACTATAGTATTATATCACAAATCATAGTTGATTCTTCTTCTTTGTGAATAATTTCCTTCCAAATTGACATGGCTATTTTACCACTGTAAAAATGTACAAAAATGTACTATGAGCATATTTGTTGTCTTATAATAAAGTATTATATTATAAATCATAGTGCCATATTCCTTCGATATTGACATGACTACTTTTAATTATGTAAAAATGTAATTATAAGTATATTTGTTGTCTTATACTATAGTATTATATCATAAATCATAGTTGCATATTCTTCTTTGCAGATCATATCCTTCCACATTCATGTGATTACCTTTGCCAATATTTATTGGCTTATAAGTCATAGTGACGTATTCTTCTTTGTGGATAATGGCCTTCCACATTGACATGGCTACTTTTAAGAATGTAAAAATGTACACTGGCATATTTGTTGTCCTATAATATAGTATTATATGATATCATACATGACAATATATTCTTCTTTGTAGATAATATTTTTTTCACATTAATATGGCTATTTTCACGAACGTAAAATCTCAAATGAAAAAAACAAATAATAAGTATTTTGAGTATAAAACTTTTTATTTATTATCTATGTTTTTTTGTTTTTCATTATTCTTATCATTTTAATTTTTATATCGCTTAAAATTATTTTTATAAATTATTGAATTATAATTTCTCTCACATTTACAAAATCTAAAAATCTAAACAGTCAATTTCATTTCTTCAAACAATAACTATGCCAAATATATTAACCACATTATGTTATTTTCCTTTTCCTCTTGAATTATTTATTGATCCACTACCTTTCCATTAGCCTCGAGCATATCAACAAACAATTTGCTTTGTCTTTTGTTTATGGAAGAGATATCAAGTTACCACTAAGATTTATCATCAATTTCATTTCTTCAAACAATAACTATGCCAAATATATTAACCACATTATGTTATTTTCCTTTTCCTCTTGAATTATTTATTGATCCACTACCTTTCCATTAGCCTCGAGCATATCAACAAACAATTTGCTTTGTCTTTTGTTTATGGAAGAGATATCAAGTTACCACTAAGATTTATCAAAGGTAACATGGAGTATTAATAGGACTAGTTTAGACATATTTCAAATTATCAAATTAGAACTTTGCTTTACAATTTATGATTATACAAATTTATTTTTTAAGATGTTAATAAGAAAAAATTATTTAAAATGTTAATAAAAAAAATTAATGTTAACTTTTTGAATGTTAATTTTAATAACAAATTAATGATATTATAATTTATGATTATACAAATCCATTTTTTAAAGATGTTAATAAGAAAAAAATATTTAAAATGTTAATAATGAAAAAATTAATGTTAACTTCTTTGCATATTAATTTTAATAGCAAATTAATGATATGCTAGTTCTATTTCCAAAGCATGCAAGAGAAAGAACGCCCACCACATTGTATTATAGTTTGTATTTGTCGACCATATTGTAATATAGTACGTATTTATATTTGGAACCATTTGGAACCATTTGGAACAGGAAAAAGAGCTGAATAATTTGTTCCAATACATATTACAACAAATTAGAACAATTGAAGAGTATTACATCCAATAGGATTTGAACCTATATCGAATAACTTATAAAATATTAAAATGATTTTATGACCAAATCATCCTTTAAAAAATAATACTTTGATTTAACTTAGAAATTGAAATTTATATAATTATTATAAAAATAATGGAAATTGAATATAGGTAGGCACTAGTCACTTTGTTGTTTATCTACCTTATCTTATAAAAATATTATTAATTACTTAGAAATCAATTAGTTATATATATATTTGCTAGTTTGTTTATGACTTGTGAGACTAACTAATTGTTTAAGAAACTATGACTTAGTCGCATCTAACTTGTGTCACACCAATTCTTAGGCTGGATTTTTAAGTGTCCCTTCTTGACTACCTTGCAAGGTTTGAACTCAGATCTCCATACAAAATGAAACTTATCGAAACCAACCATGCTAATAAAATTTAACTTAATAAAAATAATTTTTTTTTCCAGTGGATTAATAAAAATAAAAGTTATAAACCTTCTTCAAAAAACAAATTCTTTTATACTCCACACTACATCATAAACCCTAATATATATATATATAAAAGATTCCATTATTAATTTTGAAATAAAAATCATGTTACTTCATTCCTCTAAGATTTTAGACTAAAGAAGCCTCATGATGTGAACCCCACCCACCCGAGTCCAGATTGGATACCATGACCTATGAAAAGGCCTACATGGCGAGCTTTAGGCTTGTACCCTCTTACTTTGCTTTATATCATATTCTTTATTCTTTATGAAAAACAAAGTAGCTTTTGGGCCCCTAGATAATTAGGGTGGCAAATAAATTTGAGAATATGTTTAAAGTTGGGAAGAATGGGTGGAATTTAGTTCAAAAAGTAAGTTTTCCAAGATCAATACCCATTTGATTAGAAATGTGGTGTGGCAGGGGACACAAGAAATAGGCTTCAAACTATTTTATTGTTGATCTTTGTACTTAATGGGGTCCCAAATTTCCTAATTATGAATATGAAAATTGGTCATAATAGGATTTTTACTCTTGTTATGTGTTACTTTATATGTTAGTACATGAACATCATGTCTAAAATCTGATGGCTCGGGTCATATAGATTATGTTATCTATATCAACTTGTGCCAAACTTTTAAAAGGGGAAGCGCAGTAACCTTTGAATAGTGTAAGTCGGTGAAATAGATGAGTGTTGTATTTCATGGTGTGTGGTACAATTTCTTTATGGTATTACTATTTTTTTTTAAATTTTATGCGAAGGCCACACATATTTCATTTTTCTTCATAGAAGCTTCGTGAAGGCCATGTTGAAATTTTAATCTTATATTCACACTTGTATTACTTTAGAACTTTCGATCTCCATAATGCTGTTCAAGTAGATTTTGATTCTAATTCCCTCGTTAAAGTATATATTAATATTTTAATTTCATTATGGTTTTAAATATTATTATTTTAAAAATATGGATGATGATTATTAGTAAATGATGAAGTCAAAATTATAGTTATATATATAATTTAGAAGAGGAATATTGTCTTTAAATAAATGAAGTATGATTAATCAATAACAATTTTATCTTTTTATGTTAATCAACATTGTGTTGTTGAGGGCATAAAATTGTAATGTTTGTAGTTTTGGATATTTGATATAATTTTTTTATGCTTTTTATCTCTAATTTGTTTTTATTGTAATGAATGTGAAAAATATTATATTTTAATGAATGTTATTTTAAAACTTGAAATATTAATGAAATCTATATACTAAGTTCATAACATTTCATTATGTTTTTATGTTGGATATAAGGTTAACAAACCTCCCTGTCACCCACTTATGCTAACAAACTTCCTTGTCAATCACCTTAGGCTAATAGACGTCCTTGACACCCCTTTTTTGGGCGACATAATTCCTTGTCACTTATGGTATGGCTCAAACATAGGTGTTTTCTTTGATACCAACTCTAATGAATCGTTACACCAAAACCTTGAAGCATTAGTGAAGTCACCACCCCAAAATATTAACACTTTTTTATACTATTTGTGTTGAGGTGCTTTCTACAACTCGATATGAGGGATATGTGTAATTCATTCCTTGCTCAACGTGGAGCAATGTGTCATGGCAATTTAATTTTTATTATAAAATATTAAGTAAATAAAAAACATATAGTGCTCACTTTAATCCAAACTTAAAGACCAAAGATGTGTGTGTGTGTGTGACCATTATCATCCCCATCCAAGATTAATTGCCTCAAGTTAAGCACTTAATGATTATATTGTTGTATAAAAAACCTTAAGCCCCGAAGAATCAAGTTTATCTTGGATGCTCAGAATGAGGGGAAGTTATTGATAAGTTTCTTTGTATACCATTGTTATACCTCAAATTGTCACCTTTAGTTTGACATGCTTCATCACCATGAGGATCATGAGGTTTGATGTTCCCTAAGCATGTTGAGACCCATTATCCTATGGTTTTTTCACTCCCTATCCATCTTTGGGAGGGTTCCTAACCTTTTGGGGGTCGAATCCTACTTGACCTAACCTCATTTTGAGCCTCGATAAGGATTTTCGCTCCTTGTCCTTTGCTTCGGGAGTGAAAATTACAAGGTTGTCGCTCCTCACATGCCTTCAGGGGGGCATAAATTAAAACATTTTCACTCAGTGTCTAGTTTTGGGGGAGCGACAATCCTGTTTATGCATTGTTCCTTGATTTTGGGAGCAAGATCTGAGCTTGATATTAGGTGGATAATCCTATCCTTCAAATATCTCCTCCATTTCCAGTCAAGGAAACCTTAGTATCCCTTGATCCAACTTATCCTCACTTGATCCAACTCTATCTCCCAAGTAGTTTGGCTTCTCCAACCTATAAAGAGAGCCTCATACCTTGGCTCAAGGGGCCTAGAGAGGGAGCTTAGAGGGAAAGAAGCTTAGAGAGGCGGTCCTTATGATCTTGTGGTGCAGAAAGGGATTTGGAAGGGAATATTGAAGGACATGATGCTGTAGAGTCATGTATAATATTTTGTATATGTGGTTCATGGCTTTCCATTAATATAAATTGGCTTATTCTCCCATTTCATGTCTCTTTTGATGGATATGTGGACATGTTTACCAATTGGTAGTTAGATCTTGTTTGACACACTTGGTGCATTGGAAGGTGGTGTTCTTTGTCTTTGTATGCATGCTCATAAGTTTGGATATGCAATCTAGGAGCTGGATCAACAAGTAGTTAGGACAACCATCTGGATCGAGCTAGGACATCTACGACCCTCTTCTTTCCTTCTTATGTTTTTGCTTGCTTGTGTATGAATGAGGTCTAGTATATGTTAGGTACCATTTAATTCATTTTTGTCTTGGATTGGTAAGTATAGGGAACCACTATTTATCTAAAATGGATTCAACCTATATGTAGGGGGGATTTCCTACAACAATCATAAAAGCAGAGATCTACAAAAAAAAACATAAGTGATGTATAGATCTAAAATGTTTTTCTTTTTCTTTTACTATATTTATATAAGCTGCACAAATTTAATCCAAATGGTCATTTGATTTCTGCTTAGTGTCTCGATGGAAAATGACAAATGATGCCAATATTAAAGTTAATCACAATTCCCTTTATATCATTTATATAATTTCACAACCTTAGTGTTGGAGGATCCTAGTCGGCCATCCGACTAGGTCCTTCCGATCGACTAGGGATTAATTGGCTTAGTTAGTTGAGTTGGTTAGGTGACCCAACCAGATAGTTAGAGAGATGTAATTGAATAACCACTTGTCTACAATATATTATGTTGGTGAGCCATAATATGTAGTGATGCTTCTTGTGTATGATGGTCCGTTAATATAAGACAACCCGTTTCTTCTACCACCATTACTTGTGTTCTTTCTTATATCTTTATGCATGTATGAATGTTGTATCTTGGCATGTATTGCTCTACTACTGGTAATCTCATGTAATCCATTAGATTACAACATAGGTATTGTTGTTGGTAGTACTAAATCGGGATAAAAATATGACCAAATATGCATAAATGGTAAGCGAGGAGGAAATTAGAGAATGGTGGTATCAAAATATATCAAATTACATCCAAAATTATGCTAGAAGGAACAAGTTGACCATTTCTAATGCCAGAGAAAAGTTTTTCGCTGAATCACATGAAAAATTTATAGAAGTTGTACCTCGGGAGATAAAGAAATTGGTCGACCAAATTCATGAACAAGATCGACCCTCAAAATGAAAAAATTGTTAATGCATAAGATCTATAACGGAGGAAGGACGATTTTATACAAGTGGATTGAGAAGATAAGTGACAACTATTATGAAGAGAAAGCCATTAAAGAAAGGGCCTTGGTTGATGAAATGAGAGACACATTTTACAACGAATTCCATGACTCCCTTTTCATCACAATTCTGACTTTAATGTATAAATTCCTAATTTAAAAAGGAGATGATCACATAGTTGAACCCCAATCTCTATTAGGTCTCGGTGCATGCTCAAATTGGGAACAAAAACAAAAAAACTAGGAAAAATTTGTTAACGAATGTAAATGGGAATATTTTTTTAAATAAATGAATCCCAGAGCCAAACCAATTTTGGTCATTCAGTAGGATTCAGGTCGACATTGGGGGGGTCTCCAACCATGTGCGATGAATAGAAGGATTATGATATTTGAAAAATAAATTGAATAATGAATCCCAACAAGAAGTCAAGTTCACATCGATGAAATAAATGTCTTGCCATCCATAAACAAATAAAAAATATCCAGAAAATAGAAAGATAAAAGAGGTTCAAGAGACGGGAGGATTTAAGGGACATTGCAATTCCACTGTGTAATATAATAATTATGAAGAAACCAGGTGAGATGGTCGAGTAGCCAAAACACTTACCTGAGTCGAGGGAAAGAGTGAGGTGCTAACCATGGGTTGAGTGGTCACACACGAAGGTCATGTTGACCCTGTTGTCCTTGCATATTACAATTTCTGATGCTTTGACCCATGTCGTCTCTGTACCAATGATAATGACTACTTGACCGAGTATTAGACAAATCGTTGAGTGAGATCTAGGACTTGGACATGGTGACAACAACACATGGATTTGACTATATCAATGTGGATGAATTACAGATTGAATGATGATTCAAATACCACATTGTGGTAATTGGATTACCTTCATGCCATAGTTCAGAAGATACATTTTTAATTCATTCTATTTAGACCATGTGGAGGTGCCCCCTGCCAACAAAATTATCGATTGAAGCTCCTACTTTGTTAGAGAGCCAACCTATCAACAAGGATTTTGTAGAAGAAGTTAGACTGTCTTGGTATAAAACTCATCGACCAAAATTAAGTATAGAAAATCAGCATAAATAAGTAAGTTCATTTGTAGTTGTGCATTCGCCTCCTGTAAGCACTAATAATCAAAACTATGTCAAAATGGATTTTCATCATTCGATCCATACCCCTATTTATGAAGGAGACAAAGACCCAAAGAAGCATTGGTTCGTATGTGAAAATATTTGGAAAACTAATCTTATTGATGATGAAAATCACTACATTCCTTAATTTGTAGGTGGTATTTGCAAAGGATCACTTACGTGGTACATGAAATTCCTCAAAGATGGACAAAAAAAAAAGAAAGAGATCAGATAAAATTTCTTAGACTTCTTCAAGACTTAGGATAGAAAGCACCTGGTCGATCATAAGCTGAAATAAATTACACAAAGACTGGGCGAATCAGTCTGTGAATATGATAGAATATTTAAATATTTTGTCAACGGTAGATTCCATCCAAAATGGGCCAATTAGTCGTGATTCAGTTATTTATTCCATGAGTACAACCAAGAGTTAAAATGATGATGTTGTTACATGAGTTACAACATATGATGGAATTTTAAAGAAATCTTTAAAAGTTGAGTCAAACGTAGACTTCTTAAGTGGGATTTCCAATAGAAGGATTGAAGAAAAAATAGAAATCATGCAGAGATCACTTCAACAAATTGCGCTAATACATAGTAACTTATGGTGCATGATGTGCTCAACATAAGGTCATACCAAAGACCATTGTTGTTACGATGAGTGACGGTTTCATGGAGACAAAAGAACATTTCATGAAGAAACAAGACCTTATCTATAGGAAATAATACTTCATGAAGAACCAAAGAGGTCAAGTCTCTAGAAACAAAAACTAATGTAACAATGGATACAATTGACGAGGAAGATATAATGGTCAAGAAAGATACAATAATAATCGAGGAAATCGCTCCTTCAACTAAGGCAAGACTTGCTGCTATATATGCTTCAATGAAGAATACTTGAGTCCCGATTGTCCCTGGAAAGACATAATGAATCTGAAGTTTTGTATAATATGTGGCATGGGAGAGCATACATTAGAAGAATGCCCCATCACGCTTGATAATCTTAATAATAAAAATAATATTAACCTCTTATGTGGTGTTCCCAAGCATGAAGATTTGAATCATAAAAACTTACAAATTGTCACAAGGCATGGCACAAGGATTGGAGACGACAATCCACAAATTAAAAATATTAAAAATAAGAATGATAAATATCCCAGTCTACCTAAGCAGAAGCAAATATTTAATAATGCTTCAAGAATTTTTGAAGAATTAGCACATGACGAAGAAAATGAAGAATCTAAGAATATAACTCTTAATAAATTGCTAATACTTCTTACAGAGGAAGAAGATGTCACCATACTCATTGATTTAATGTATATCATAAAGAATAGCTGATCCACATTGCAATTGCCATTGTTTTCGAATTCTAACATCGACTGCGACAAGTCATCAATGTCAATACAACTTCGACAAGTTTCAACTCGACATGACTTTGACAAACTCAACAACTTCGACAGGTTTCGATTTCGACACAACTCCGATGAGTCTCGACTTCGACATATTGCGACACACTCTGCACCTTCGACATGTTCAACAACCTCATAGTTTTGCGACATCGACATGCAGCCTCGACATGCGACTAACGACTGTCGAACTTTGACAGACTGTCTCTCTGTCTTCTAGTTGACTGTAACGGTTGAACTGTTGAATCATTCTAACTTATCTTTTGTAACTGAACGTAACGGGAAGGCACCCAAGTATCTCAGAATTCTATATAAGCATGTATAATATTGTAACATGCATCAAGCTATCTGTTTACAAGTAATAGAGAAGAATAGTTCGCATTACTGCATATTGTCTATGCGCATTTGTGTTTATCTGTGTAGTGTAATCTTGCTTTTGCTCATTCTGCTTCTTAATCTTCCGCCATAACAGAGTTGACTCATTCAGTCAAACTATTGTCCCCCTCGTGCTTCCTAGACATGACCTGGATCATTGGTATCAGAGCACTCAACTTTGTTCGTGCTTAAGTTCTACGTATACACTTCTCTCAAAGTTACCAACTTACGCCGGTTCAAACACGCTTGTAATCTCAGCAATCCAAGCAGACACTACCTCTAGAAATGACAGAAGAAACAAATGATATAGATGCAGCTGACGAGACAACACAACTTATTTAGCAAGATCTGGCTCGACAACAGACTGAAATGTCTTCCCAGTTCAATGAAATTATCATGCAATTTGCTTCGACATCCGGAGGATTTCGACAAGAACTCACTCCGATAAAATCAACCCCTTCAAAGTGAAAATGAATCTGGACATACTAGATCTTGAAGGTGAGATTGACGTGGAATCTATCGATAATTGGGTATAACGATTGGAATCCTATTAAGCTGTAAATCAACTCTCAGAAGCTGAAAAAGATCACCATTTCATCCTTAAAGATGTCAACATCTGTGCACTGCTGGTGGGAGACCCTCTCGACAAAGATGGAGAAAAGAGGAGACCCCATTGACACATGGGATAAATTCGTTGAACACATCCAAAAGGAATTTTACCCACCCAAATACCTCGAGCAGCAGTATAAGAAGTGGTAGCAGCTAAGGAAATGGAAAGACCAATCAGTATAGAGTTACACCGACGAGTTCTACCGACTCATGGCTAGACTTGGCATCCAAGAAGAAGAGAAATTGATTGTTCTGAAGTACATCAGCAGATTGTTTCAGTACATTCAGCAGGAGATGGAATTTCTAATTGTCAATACACTTGCAGATGCATTCCACTATGCTAGCAAACTTGAAACCAAGCAAAAAGGGAAAGCACGCTTCATGACAAAGCCGACATCAGGACGACCACCCAACAAGAAGGCACCAACCGACTTCGACAAGTCGAAATCTTCTCAGCTGACACTTCCAAAGACAAACCACGACAAGAAGCCTTTTCACAAAAGGGATTGCAGAAAACAACCGCCAAATGGAAAATGGTGCAATTACCACCACTCATCTTGGCATGATACGTTTGAATGCAAAGCTCGGAAGACATTTTTGGCAAAAGTGTTGACCTTCGATGCATTCGATAAGATGGTGGAAGAATCTGATCCAGATGCAATGACCATTTTGACATCGACCACTCCAGCAGCCTCGACTATCGTCGATGAGGAGGAACGAGAATTCCTGTTCCATACACGGATATGGGTCCAAAGAAACCCATTGCATCTAATTGTGGACAATGGTAGCCAGAATAATTTTGTTTCTGAAGCTCTCGTGAAGAAACTAGGTCTTGTTACCACTCCACATCCTCAGCCTTACAACATCGGTTGGATGAAGGATGGACAAGAACTACAGATCACTCGACAATGCAAGCTCGCCTACTTCATAAATCCTTTTGAAGATGAAGTAATCTGCGGCGTGGAACCACTCTCCATAGTTGACCCCCTATTTGGGAAACCTTACCTCTGGGATATACATGGAAGTTATCAATCACGTCCTCAAAAGGTGATTGTCAAAATTCGAAATCGATGGTTCATCATACCAGAGCATCAACCTAAACCAACGGTTTCATTGATATATTCCAAAGAGACAAAGAAGCTCATCAATCATGCTCAGAAGTTCACATTAATCATGATCAAGCCGCAACATTCTAAGAATATTGCAGTGACGAGTCGAGTCACCGACCAATGCATCTCTCGACATAAGCAACAAGTCGATCATATTCTCGATGGGTACCATAACCTCTTTCAAGCTCCCGACGGAGTACCTCAACATTGTCAGATAAAACACTCCATTGAACTTGTTCTTGGTTCTTCTTTTCCTTAAATGCATCTGTTTACAGAAGATCCATTCTCGAAAAAGAAGATATTCACAAAAAAATCCAAGAATTAATCGACAAAGGACACATCTGCCCCAGCTCCTCTCCTTGTGGAAGTCTAGTCGTCTTAGTTCCGAAGAAAGATGTGACTTGGCACATGTGCATTGACTACAAGGCACTCAAAAAAATATCGGTGAAGAATTGGTAAACTCTGTTGCTGATAGACGAGCTCATCGACTGTCTGAAAGGTGCTAAATTCTTTACTAAGGTCAACCTCAAGTCGGGATACCATCAGATTCCAATCGATCCCTCAAATGTGTGGAAAATTGCTTTCAAGGCCAAGGACAGATTGTTTGAATGGTTAGTCATGCCTTTCGGCTTAACCAATGCACCTGCAACCTTCATGCGACATATGGATAACCTTCTTCGACCTTTCATCGGCAAATGGGTCATTGTCTATCTCAACAATATATTGATTTTCAGTCAACCATGGGAAGAACATGTCAGACGTCTTCAACAAATCCTTGACACTCTCCAACAACATCGACTTTATCTGAACATGGACAAGTTCTCTTTTGCGATGACCAACATCAAATATTTGGGGTATGTAATTGACTCTGTAGGCATTCATGTCGATCTAGAAAAAGTATAGATCCTCAAATATTGGCCCATTCCTAGAATCATTCAATAACTAATAAGTTTTCTTGGTTTGGTGAATTTATATCGATGATTCATACTCGGCTTCAGTCACATAGCCTGGCCCTTGAATCAGTTGACCAAGGGAAATGGGAAAACTGTCTTCCAATGGACAACAACACATCAAGCAACTTTTGAACAACTCAAACACAAGCTCTGCACTGCACCAGTACTTGTGTTACCTGATTTGCATCATCCCATTGAGATTGAGACGGACGCATCAGACTATGCCTTGGGTGCATTGATCACTCAGTTTGGTCACCCAGTTGCTTTTCATTTCGAGACTTTTAATGAAACAGTTAGAAGACACTCGAAGTACGAAAAAGAATTGTACGCCATTGTGCAAGCTCTCAAGCAATGGAGGCATTACATCCTTGGAAAGGAAATGGTCATTCTCACTGATCACAAGCCTCTATAGTTCGCTCTGACACAATCAAAGTTGCAGACAAACTGACAACTCAAGTGGATTAATTTCCTACAGGAATTCCAGTTGGTGATTAAGTATCGAAAAGGTAAAGCTAACAGCACTGCTGATTTCCTTAGTCGACCATCCATTACTCTCCTTTTGACAGTGATGAGTATGTAGGGATACGATGATGAGTATGCAGGGATACGACCTGACCACTTGGCCACAGTTGTATGAGGATGAAAGTGACTTCTAAGTAGTCTACCGATAGTTACAAACTAACAATTGATCGACCTCCTACTACTTCCTAAAAGATACCTTTCTATATAAGCTTGGACAGCTTTGTGTACCAACCGGTGAGGACCGACAACAGCTCATTGGGGACGCAGACTACAACAAGACTGTAGTACAATTTGGAGTAGAAAAGGCACTTGCTATTCTACAGAAGTATTTATTTTTTCTTACACTTAAATCCGACGTCAACAAGTACATTCGATCATGTGTGGTTTGTGCCATTGCTAAACCGCCTAATCGACGATAGGGATTGTACACACCTCTGCTAGTTCCTAGTCGACCATGGGAATCTATTTCTATGGACTACTTGACGAGTTATCCTACTACCAGACATCAGTATGACGCGATATTAGTAGTAGTCAAATGATTTTCGAAGATGGCCATTCTCATACCATGTAAGAAGACCACGACAGTGCAACAGACCTCTAAGCTCTTCTTTACACATGTTTGGAAACACTTTGGTTTACCCACAACCATTATTTCCAACCGAGATGCCAGATTCGTCAGCATATTTTGGAAGACCCTTTGGCAATAACTAGACACACGATTCTCATTTTCGACAGCTTTCCATCCTTAGATAGACGGATAGACAGAAGTTGTTAATTGCTTGGTCATACAATTGCTTCGCATGTACAACCATAAGCATCGATGCACATGGGACGAAAGTCTTCCATACATCCAACACAACTACAATCGAGCTCAATACAACTCTATAGGAAAGATTCCATTTGAGATTTGTTTTGGATTTCAACCCTCAGCGCTTATCGACTTGATCATCTCCTCGACACACCCAAACTCCGACACCGATTACAGCCAGCGAGAAGTTGACAAAGCAATCAAGTTTCAAGAACAGATTTGCGACATTCAACAACAAGCACATGACATGTTGCATAGAGAAAATGAGAAATATAAGGCCCGACACAACATGCATCGTATCCCTCATTCATTCCAAATTGGGGATAAGGTCTGGATACATCTTAAGAAGGATCTCTTCACTGGCCCATTCAAGAAGTTAAAACCTTTGTGATATGGTCCATACAGTATTCTTTGACAGATTGGTGAAAATGCTTTCCAGCTTGACATTCCTGCATGCCTGGGTCTGCATCCAGTCTTCAACGTGGAGATACTTTGACCATACCATGCACCCTTGTTGGAACATAACAACTTACTAATAGAAGAACCAAAAGACATCCATCCAGATGTTCAGGAACCTCTTCCTTGCGACACCATCATGGGACGACGAATGCGCCTTACAAGGGCGAACTTCGACAGGTTTTAATTTCGACACAACTCTGACGAGTCTCGAATTCGACATACTGCGAAACACTCTACACCTTCAACATGTTTAGAAACCTCATAGTTTCGTGACATCGACATGCAGGGTCGACATGCAACCAACGACTGTCGAACTTCGATAGACTGTCTCTCTGTCTTCTAGTCGACTGTAATGGTTGAACTTTTGAACCATTCTAATTTCTCTTTTGTAACTAAACTTAACGGGAATGCACCCAAGCATCTTATAATTCTATATAAGCATGTATAATATTGTAACATACATCAAGCTATATGTTTACAAGTAATAGAGAAGAGTAGTTTGCATTCCTGCATATTTTCTGTGCGTATTGGTGTTTATCTGTGTAGTGTAATCCTGCTTTTTCTCATTCTGCTTCTTAAGCTTCCGCCATAACAGAGCTGACCCATTCAGTTGAACTGTCGTCCTCCTCGTGCTTCCTGGACACGACCTAGATCAATAGCACAAGCAATGAAAAAATTGGTAAAAAAATATGTCGTCTTAAACAAAAGGAAAAAATTGATATCGACCCATTGGTCAACCTTGAATTCGAAGGGTATTATATATCACAATTCACCCTTGACTTCATATCTTAGGCTAACATAATGACAAGATCAATTTGGGAATGACTTGGTCGACCACAACTATCGCAGTTGGGTATCTACCTCAATTTATCTGACCAAGGCCTAATCGAACCCATTGGAGTATGGAAAATGTGAATACTGGTATCATGGGTATTGACACACACATTGAATTCGAGGTAATCGACCCGAAAGAAGGAGCCAAATCATTCCCTACACTGGTCGGATGACTGTGGGGAAGAAAGATGAAATCTTCTATCTCTCTTGAAAAAATAGAATAAAACTCAAGGGAGATGGCAAAAAAGTTATTTTTCCTATATACCCCTCTAAAAAAAAACCATGGGCAGAACCAGACAACCACAATGAATATATAACAAGATTATATCAAGTTATGCAAAACAATGAATACTCAAATGAACCTAATGAATACAGAGAAATCCATTTAGGGTCTCCCATGTGTGTCGGTGAAAATTTCGACTAGGAGTTATATGTCTGGAAAATAGAAAATTACGAAGCACATGCAAGAGAATGTTGGTCAATTGAGTTCATTCTTCATCCACCAACACAAAAGTGTTTCAAAATATCTATCATTCCAAAAATATTTGAAAAAAGAACAAGGAATACTCGACCTTGGTACCAATGAAAAGAGAAACGACCAATCTACCTCCACTGCGATACAAAGACTGATAATCACCTTCTACTCATGTAGAAGAAGTTTATAAGAATGTGGGGGAACAAGGATGAATTCAAAGCCTAGTTGATACTTTTATATGATAAGTGGCCAGATGGTGGGACACCCATCAATTGTGTATGCAAACTTGGATGACCACTTCAACATATTTCATTAAAATATTCATAGGGAAGAAGTTAACAACTCAAGCACAAATTCAAAAGTTCGTACAAGGACTTAGACCCTATCATGCACACAAAAAATTATGAAAAAAAGTGGAAAAGACTTGGATACCATGACAAAAGAGTATGGCCCCATCTATTTCCAAGCATGTTAGATGACCTTCCTAACAAATGGTACAAGATGGAAGAAGAGAGAGGAGAAAATTTCAATTGGAAAACACTTAAAGAGAATTTGATAAAGGATTTTTATTATCCATGTGGAAGAATGCCTAAGAGAAGCAGTACAAGAAATAGAACAATTTATCAAACCATTAGAGCAATATGGTAATACACCTAACAAAATTGAATGACCCAGATCAGATTATAATATGATCATGACTACACAAAAAACAATCGGTCCATCTCCCGACTCGAATAAACATGGGGAATGAACATACTTATGGGAAAATATACAATGGAAAATAAATCATCTTGACATAACTCAACTGGTAAAGTCATTCCTAAAAATATCAACTGAGAATAAAGAAGAAGATAATGAGTACAAATATTCCCCCCTGTCCCTCACAAAATTTAAGGAAGGAACCCAACCAATTGATGAATCAAAAGCACTAGAATGGATGGATTCCAAAATAAAACTAAAAGAAGTCGACATCTTGACAAATGGGAAACGTAAAATGGTGAAAATATGTGACTACTGGTCGGAGCAGTAGTCTGCAGAAAGAGATAACCTACCGAAAGAATTCCAAGATGTCTTTTCCTATGACTATAAAGACTTGAAAGGATTAGTACAAGAAATGGAAGAAATGAATATTGATATAATGCCTGAAGAAAAACTTATAAAAAAGCAATTTTACAATTTAGCGCACAAATACAAAGATATAGTAAAGAAACAAATTGGAAACATGTTGGCCACTAGTATACAATACCTTGTACAAGAGTCGGAATGGGCCAGCCCCATGGTCGTTAAACCAAAAAATCACGACCCCAAGCATCTGTGGATATGTGCCAACTTCATAGGCTTGAACAAAGTTACACTTACAGATCCATCCTCGATACCATTCACCGACGATATTATTAATAAAGTCACTGGTCATGAGTGTTACTCTTTACAGATGTATTCTCTGGATATAATCATCTACCTATAGAAAAATAAGATCAATTTAAAATGACATTTGTCGAATTTGGATTGTTTGCATACAAGGTCATGCCTTTTGGATTGAAGAATGCACCAGTTGTCTTTTTTTATTGTCATTAAAGCATTACAAGAATTCTTGTACAAAACAATGCTTGTCTACTTCAACGATTGGACTATTTACACAATGCTTAGAGACCATGTAAAGTGGCTCCTATTGATGTTAGAAAGATGCCATCAAATCCAGTTGTCTGTATGCACAAAGAAATGTATCTTTGCCATGCCTATTAGAGTATTATTGGGTCATTTTGTTTGTAAAGAAGGCATTAAAGTAGACTTAGTAAAAATTAAAGTCACTCTTAATCTCAAACCACCATTGAACCCTAAGCATGTCAGAATTTTGCTAGGACATAGAAAATATTATAGGAAGTTTATCCGACATTACTCAAATATGACAATCCCATTAGAAGAGTTACTTAGACTAAATACTAAATTCAAGTGGACACCAAACTGTGAAGAATCATTTGAGCTTCTTAAAAGAAAATTGGTAAAATATCCAATACTCATATTTTCTAATTGGTCAAAGAAATACCATGTCCATATTGATGCATCATGTATTGCAGTCGGTGTAATACTCACTCAACCAGGAGATGATGGGATCAACTACCCAAAAGCATACGCTATTAAAAAATTGAATAAAGAAAAAAGAAACTATTTGACGACCGAACGAGAAGGATTAGGCATGATCTTTGCACTATAAAAATACCGACACTACCTACTCGGTAATCCATTCATATTCTTCACCGACCATCAGACACTTAAATTCCTAGTAAATAAACCATTGCACCATGGCCGGGTATGTCGATGGCTTCCCTTATTCCAAGAATTTGAATTTGAAACACTTGTCCAACCAAGCAAGTTGAATTTCAGACCCAACCACCTCTCCCACATAGAAACCAGTGAAGACCCAGTTTTCATAAATGATGAACTTCCCAATTCCCATCTTTATAGAGTTGAGGTTGTGGCAATTGAGCTATCAGAGATTGCAGAGTTTATACAAGAAGGTCAGGAACTAGTAGGAATCTCAAAGAAAAAACTAGCAATGAAGGAAACACGTTACATATTAATTAATGAATATCTATACAAGTTAGGCCTAGATGAAATACTTCGTTGATGTACAATCGACCATGAATGAGAAGCTATCATAGAAGAAACACACTCAGAACATACAAGAGGACACTTTCATGTAGACAAAACTATTAGGAAAATTTTACAATTAGGACTATGGTGTCCCTCTCTAAACTAAGAATGCAAATCATATGTGGATAGATGCAAAAAATTACAGTGTATGGGTCGACCAATGCATTCAAATGAGATGACCCTCATCTATATCAACCCCAGTATCATGTTCGAAATCCGGGCAATTGAATTCATTTGTCTCTTCCTAACCACTGGTCTTCAGATAGGCGCATGATATATTATCAGAACAATCAAATATATCACTAAGTGGGATGAAGCAGAACCAGTCGAAGTGTGTACGAAGTTGCCACCATATTTTTAATGCCCCCATCTCCCAACCCGACCAACAGGAGGGGACATTAACTGAACCGGGGCCTCAAAATTTTGCCCCATAGCCATAATTACAAATTCATAGTAGCTAAAATGCATGTGTAGACACATAAATAAAATTTCCAATGGAATAAAATTGATCCACACACACATAACATGCAAATTACAAGCATAATTGTCACGGGAATATAAATAAAAATCGTGGCACGTCATATACATCAAAATACTTATATTTAGACAAAGAATATCCAAGCAACTGGATGTGTAAGAGCGATTTTCCACACAACCATAGGCATTCTATCCATCATATGCTCTTTTTGTTGAGAGGCCACCCCCAATATGGGCTATGAGGCCACCAGGCTGAAAGGAAACACATACATGATTCTATTTCCCATGCCACAACCCATTCTACTCAATGTGCTTAGCCAAAAAGCTCAACTAGAGCTCTATAGGGGTCTCACTAAGCCATCACATCCATGGCACTCCTTCCAAATATCCCAAACAACACAAGGAAGGCATTTCCATTCACTGATCCACAATTCCCTTAGGAACTCCAACCCTTACAGTGCTTACCAGTGTGTGCAGTAAGAGTCCAACCTGTTGTATGCTAATGGAGAACCTCCTGCAACATTAATCCATGGCTTCTCAAGCATCCAAAAATAGTAGTTCTTAATGGTTAAGGGTTCCTAGCTTTCCCAACCTCCATGCTCACCTAAAACCATCTATTTTCCCTTCCAAAAATGCATCTCTATCTTCAAATTTGAATCTCTGGGTTAAACACAGTCTGGTAATGGTCATGAACAATAATGGAAAAAATCTACGTAGTGTAGCAACATGCATGAGAGAATGAGAGAGTGATCAAAAGAGTGTTGAATCCAAGGATATGAGATAAGGATGAAAATCCAACTGACATAGCTTCTGACTGTAGAAGAAATATGACTTCTTATAGATGACATAACTGTCACAAACCCCATGCTTCAATAACTACATGAAGTGACTTTCCTCACCAACCTCACATGTGCATTCAATTATTGGATTTAATAGTCAAGAGGAGGTAATTGGCTTATTTAAGGCACATGGCAGACTTCAAATGAATTCTAAGGTTGACACATGGCAGCATAGGATTTGGTTTCCCCATAGGCCCCCTTCCTCTTCCCCTCTGGTGGAATCATAACCCCTCTAGTGCTCTTTACACAAGCATCTTGGACCATTTTATTAATTTCCAACATAATATTTACATACATTTCGAATTGGCATGATAATCCAATCTAATGGTCCAAATAAAAATATATACATCATACATGCCTAGCCATGCAATAGTTGGGCCTTGGCCTGGAGCTCCACACTAGGAATCAATACTAGCATATTTACATCATGTACATGGTTTTGATTAAATACATTCAAAGTAAAAATTGGTGGTATTACAATCCCCTTCCCCTTGGAATAACACCGTCCTTGGTGTTTTCTCAAAATCAGAACAAAAATGGGTATGCCTCTTTCATGGCATCCTCCAACTCCCACATAGCTTCATCGGGACCGAAGTGCTTCCATTGCACCTTTACTTGTCCAATGGCTCGGTTCTGGAGCAATGTCACCTTCCTATCTAGTATGCATAGTGGCTCGGTTTGGAACTCTCCCTCGGGTTCCACCTGGATCACATCCCAATCAATCACATGGTTAGGATCATGTACATATTTCTTAAGCAAAGAAACATGAAAAACATTATGAGCTTTAGTGTTAGCAGGAAATGCAATTCTATATGCAACTGGACCTATTCTTTCAAGCACTTCAAATGGCCCACACTATCTTGGAGATATCTTGGCATAACTTCCAAGCTTTAAGGAACTCTCCCTTGGCCTCACTCTGAGGTAAACATGATCCCCAACACTGAATTTTCTATGCATTCTATTCTTATCTGCATAGCTTTTCTGCCTATCTTGGGCTTCCTTTAAATTCTTCCTAATTTTTGCAACCTCTTGTTCCATTTCCTTATGCAATTCTGGCCCAATTATAATTCTATTCACTGGATTATCCCCTGTCACTGGTGTCCTGCACTTCCATATAAAAATTCAAATGGACTCATGCCCAACGAAACTTGCTTCCGATTATTATATGCAAACTCTACCAAGTGTAGATAATCTTCCCACTTGGATGGTTTTTCCATCACATACATGCAAAGCATGCCTTCAAGAATATGATTTACTCTTTCTATTTGCCCATATGTTTATGGATGATAGGAAATGCTAAAATTCAGTTGGGTTCCCAAGTATGCAAAAAGACTTTTCCAAAAATTTGAAGTAAATTTGGTATCTCTGTTTGAAATGATTGCCTTGGGAAATCCTGCAATCTGAAAATTTCCTTCATAAAAATATTTGCAATGGCATCTGCTTTATACGTGGATTTAACTGGAATAACGTGTGCTGATTTTGGCAATTTATCCACCACAGCCATGATATAATCTGTTAGGAACCCATATCTTTACTTTGTTAGTATGTTGTTGTTGGACGCATATGCTTTGTAAGTCGTCCCGTAGTATTTGTTGATCAATAGTTTGTGTTATTGTTGTCGGCGCATATGCTTTGTAAGTCGCCCGTAGTATTGTTGATCCATAGTTTGTAACGGCCCATGGTTTCGACCCATAGTATTGGCGCCTAGAATTAGTATATAAGTGTGTGTTGAGACCTATGAAGGCACCGTGAAGTTATTTGTATTGAGCTTGCTCAAAGGAGGTTGCCCCCTCGAAGTGGCATGTGATCAATACAAAAGTGATTCTGAGTTCTGTCATTTCTGCTATTTCGCGTATTCTTGTTAATTAATTGTTGCAGGTGCCTCACATCTGGTATCAGAGCACTTTCTTGGGCTCGCTGGGTGAAATTTCTGCCAAATTTTTTTTTCACATCTGTTGCAGGTTCGGATTTGGGAATAATCCCTATCCGCTTAACTGTGGGAAGTACTTGGGCATAAGCCCTAAAACTCATTGTGAGGAGTACCACAGGAACCCCGAAGTAGCTGGCCCATTGAGAGGACCTGCCGGCGAAAAGGGCAACGACCCCTACCTGATTGACTAGTTCCCACCCGTGAGGTAAACCAAGAGCTGTCGTTTGTGGCAAAGCGGTTATCAGTTTTACCTGAGCCGTGGAGTGAGGGGTACTGCCCCAATACGCAAGCCGTCAGACAGCATTGGTGGCCGAGTGAAAACCCTGAACTGTTAGGAAGCCGCACATACCTGGGGTCCATATCTACTTTCAGCTGAACTATTGTCGATCACTGCTGCGCCGTTTCAGATTCATTTTGCAAACCGTTCCAGATCCAGCCGTTCAGCGTTGTTCCAGAATCCTTCGAACCGGAGATCCCATTCTGCAAGCAGAGCCGTAGCCGCTCTAGTCTGTAAAAAAAAAAAAATAAAAAAAAAAAAATAAAAAAACCGAGCTGTAGCCGCTCCAGTCTGAAAAAAATAAAAAAAATAAAAAAAATAAATAAAATTTTCCGTTTTTTCTCCATATCTCCCTTGTTTTACCTCTGTTTTCCTTGAAAATTTCAGGGAACCCCTGTCATTCCATTCTGCATATTTCATCCCTGAGGACCCTATCCTCAATTCCCTTCCCTACAGCCCGAAATCCCACATTTGTCTATTTTTAGGGTTTGCCATAACTTCCTCAGATTTCACCCAATCACCTTCAATGTTTACCACAGAGTTCCTTTCTGAATTCTGCTTCTTTGTTCCCCTCTGCCAAATTTTCCCATCCTTTCACCCCGCTGCTGAAATCCTCATTTTTGCTTCCCTGTCTATCCAACAGTGTCCAAAAAACGAGTCAAACCCTAATTACCCTTCTGATTTTTTCTCAAATCCAAATTTTCCTTTACTGAAGTAGTTTCTGTTTTTGTTTTCCTACCCAGTAAAAAAAAAAAAAAAAAAAAATCCCTGGTTATGGTTGTCACCCGTGCAGGAGCAAAAACCATGGAGGAAGCCCTTGCAGCCATCCAAGCCAAACTCCAGGATCTGGATGAAAAATTTCTTGGTCTCCATCTTGAACATTCAGCTATGAACAACAAACGGCAGTCTGAGTCTTCAGTAGACAATGGGTTCTCTTCTTCCAGCAATTTCCGTGGTCCGAAGCTTGATTTTCCTCGCTTCAATGGTACCGATCCAACTGGATGGATCTATCGTGCAGAACAGTATTTCAGTCTGCATAATACTTTTGATGTCAACAAAGTTCCGTTGGCATCCTTTCATTTGGAACAGGAAGCTCTTCAATGGTACCGTTGGTACATCAAGGCTCATCCAGAGCCCAACTGGCCAGACTTTTGCCAGCTCCTTTTGCAACGATTTGGTCCTAGTGCTTTTGATGACTTCACAGGAGCCCTCACTAAACTTCGCCAAACTGGCACTGTGAGGGAGTATCAAACCGAATTTGAGAATCTAGCCAACCACACCGAAGGATTGTCTGATGAATTTTACCGGAGTTGTTTTATCAGTGGTCTAAAGGATGCCATCCGCTCTGAGGTCAAAATGTTCTGTCCCAACACAATGATGGAAGCACTCGGGTTGGCTAAATTGGCAGAAGACAAGATTGCAGCCCAACAATGCTCCAAGCCCACTTTTGTTCCCTTCCGAAATATGGGGTCTCAGCGACCTCCTATACCGCAGGCTCCTCGACCGACTCCTATCAAGCGTTTGTCGGAAACAGAGATGCAAGCACGCAGAGAAAAGGGTCTTTGCTATAATTGTGATGAGAAATTCACTCGGGGACATAGATGTGTTCAGCAAAAGCTCTATCTCCTGGATGTGGAGTCTCCGCCTGCCTCTGAAATGGGTGACGAAGATCCAGAAACACTGGATGCTCCGGTCGACATTCAAGAACCGCCTATTGACCCTCCGTCTCAGGATGACCAGCCAGAGATATCTCTCCATGCTTTAGCTGGAATCACCACCCCCCAAACAATGCGGGTCAGGGGTTACTTCAAGAAGCTTCCTCTTACAATCCTCATTGATTCTGGTAGCACTCATAATTTCATTGACCCTCGGATTGCCAAACAAGCTGATTGTTTTATCCATCCTTGCTCCAACTTTGAAGTCATGATTGCCAATGGGGGTACCTTACCTTGCAAAGGAAAGTGTCTAAATGTGCGTATCTCTATGGGAGATTATACCTTGCGCTCTGACATGTTTGCCTTGCCCTTAGGCGGATGTGATGTGGTTTTGGGCGCTCAATGGCTACGCACACTCGGCCCCATCTTATGGGATTTTGCTGAACTTTGGATGCAGTTTTCCCTCAATGGACACAAACACACATTGACAGGATTACAACCAGGTTCTCTCAGCATCATCAGTTCACATTGCATGGAAAAACTCCTCAAGAAGAATTCACATGGTGTCATCGCTCAGATCCATTCCATCCAGATGCAACCATCAGCGGTCTCCACTACTCCTTTGGATCTACAACAAATTCTGGATCGATATACAGGTGTCTTTGCTGAACCAGTGGGATTACCACCTTCCAGGCCAGAAGACCATCGTATTCAGCTCCTTCCTGGCAGCGCTCCTCCCAACATCAGGCCCTATCGCTACCCATTCCACCAAAAAACGGAGATTGAAATGCTCGTTCGGGACTTATTGAAGCAAGGTATTATTCGCCCAAGCACTAGTTCCTTTTCTTCTCCAGTTATTCTCGTCCGCAAAAAAGATGGGTCATGGCGCCTCTGCATTGACTTCCGAGCACTTAATCACCTCACCATCAAAGATAAGTTTCCAATTCCTGTTGTTGATGAACTTCTTGACGAGCTTCATGGGGCTCACTTTTTCTCCAAGTTGGATCTTCGTTCTGGGTATCATCAAATTCAGGTTCATGAGGATGATATTCCTAAAATAGCTTTCCGCACACATGATGGCCATTATGAGTTTTTGGTCATGCCCTTTGGCCCCACTAATGCTCCTTCCACATTCCAGGCCTTAATGAATAAAATATTTCGACCCTACTTGAGGAAATTCATTCTGGTATTCTTTGATGATATCCTCATCTATAGTAAAACATGGGATGAACATCTCCAGCATCTGGATCTTGTCATGCAACTTTTCTCTGACCATCATCTCCATGCCAAGCAGTCTAAATGTGTTTTTGGACAAAAGGAAGTTGAGTATCTCGGGCACATTATCTCAGCACAAGGGGTTCGTGTGGATCCTGCCAAAATCGACGCCATGAACAATTGGCCACGTCCTCAGACACTCAAGAGCCTCCGTGGTTTTTTGGGTTTGACTGGCTACTACCGCAAGTTTGTCAAGGATTATGGGAAGATTGTAGCTCCATTAACTGCTCTATTGAAAAATGATGCTTTTACATGGACATCTGCTGCTCAGTGTGCATTTGACAAACTAAAACAAGCTATGTGTACTACACCTGTGCTAGCTATGCTCGATTTTTCCAAGCCCTTCACTATTGAGAGTGATGCTTGCGGCAATGGACTTGGTGCTGTTCTCCTTCAAGATGAACACCCCATTGCGTTCACCAGCAAAGCCCTTTCAGGTAAGAATTTAGCTGCCTCTACCTATGAGAAGGAAATGATGGCTATTTTGCATGCAGTACAGAAGTGGTGTCCATACCTATTAGGGAATCATTTCTGCATCAAGACTGATCACCAGAGTCTGAAATATTTCTTGGACCAGCGTGTCTCCTCCCCGGCACAACAGAAATGGGTTAGCAAACTCATGGGTTATGACTATGAGATCACTTACAAGAAGGGTAAAGACAATATTGTGGCAGATGCTCTTTCTCGCACATTTGGTGCCCAAGGTTCTCTTTCAGCTATTTCTATGCCTGTTCCAAATTGGTTGCAATCTGTTCAACAGGGTTATGTCAATGACTCTTTCTTATCTCAGATCATCCAACGCTTGACCAACAACCCTTCTGCTGTACCACATTACTCTTGGGATGGTGCTTCTCTGCGATACAAGGGTCGTCTGGTGCTTCCCCAGAGCACAGATCTTCAACAGGCTGTCTTCTATGAACTCCATGCTTCTCCATCGGCCGGGCACTCTGGGTTCCTCAAAACATATGAACGAGCACGGCGTAACTTCTTTTGGCAGGGCATGAAAAGGACAATTCAACAGATGGTGGCCGAATGTGATACCTGCCAGCGCAATAAGGGGGAAACAACACTCGTTCCAGGATTGCTTGAACCCTTACCCATACCTACACGGATTTGGACAGATATTTCTATGGATTTCATTGAAGGGCTCCCTAAATCTGGCGGGAAGACAGTGATTCTCGTTGTGGTTGATCGCCTCTCCAAATATAGTCATTTTTGTGCTCTCAGTCATCCCTATACAGCCTCCTCAGTTGCTCAAATTTTTATGGACCAGATCTTTCGTCTTCATGGCATCCCTTCTTCCATTGTCTCGGATCGTGATGCGACTTTCACTAGTCATTTTTGGACAGAACTATTTCGCCACACTGGCACCAAACTGAAGATGAGTTCAGGGTATCACCCACAAACAGATGGTCAGACTGAAATTGTCAATAAATGCTTGGAAACTTATCTTCGTTGCTTCACCTCAGAACAACAACATCAGTGGGCAAAGTGGCTCCCTCTTGCTGAATGGTGGTACAATACCTCTTACCACACTGCCTCTAAAATGACCCCATATGAAGCAGTCTATGGTCAAGCACCTCCAGCGCTTCTTCCATACACCCCCACCAGTTCACCAGTTCAGGAAGTTGACACGGTCCTTCGCAACCGCGATCAGATTCTTCGCATTTTACGGGACAATCTTCACATGGAAAGAAATCGCATGAAGCAACAAGCAGATCAGCACCGTTCAGAGCGCACTTTTCAAGTCGGCGATATGGTTTTTCTTCGTCTCCAGCCGTACAAACAATCCTCCTTGAAACTCAAAGGGCGTCATAAGCTTGCTCCAAAGTTCTATGGGCCATATCGGATTCTTCAGAAGATTGGGTCCGTTGCTTATAAATTGGAACTTCCTCCTTCTTCCCGCATTCATCCAGTCTTTCATGTCTCTTGTTTGAAGAAACTTCTTGGCACCAACATCAGCGGCCAAACGATTTTACCCGAACTGGATAATGAAGGATCCATCCTTTTGGAGCCAGAGGCCATCCTCAATCGGCGCACACGTCAGCTTCGCTCTCGCTCTATCACAGAGGTCTTAATTCAGTGGCATGGCATGCAACCAGAGGATGCTACATGGGAACCACTCCTTCAGATTCAACAACAATTTCCACATCTGAAGCTTTGAGGACAAAGCTTTTTTTAAGGGGGAGGGGATGTTAGGAACCCATATCTTTACTTTGTTAGTATGTTGTTGTTGGACGCATATGCTTTGTAAGTCGTCCCGTAGTATTTGTTGATCAATAGTTTGTGTTATTGTTGTCGGCGCATATGCTTTGGAAGTCGCCCGTAGTATTGTTGATCCATAGTTTGTAACGGCCCATGGTTTCGACCCATAGTATTGGCGCCTAGAATTAGTATATAAGTGTGTGTTGAGACCTATGAAGGCACCGTGAAGTTATTTGTATTGAGCTTGCTCAAAGGAGGTTGCCCCCTCGAAGTGGCCTGTGATCAATACAAAAGTGATTCTGAGTTCTGTCATTTCTGCTATTTCGCGTATTCTTGTTAATTAATTGTTGCAGGTGCCTCACAGAATCATGTTGTCTCAGAGTCATTGGAAAAACTATAATAAAATCCATGGAAATCACCTCCCATTTCCATTATAGAATTTCAAAGGATGCAACAAACCTGTTGGGTGTTGATGCTCAAATTTCACTTGTTGACACTTCATGCATTTAGATATATACTCAGCAATATCATTTTTCATCCCTGGCCAAAAATATTGCTTCCTAGATGTAGCAATTGTTTTCTGATATCCCAGGTGAGTAGAATATGGCATGTTAGGGATTTCATCCATAACAATTCTCCTCGAGTTTGCTAAATTTGGAATATAAATTCATTTTTTATAAATAAGAAGTCCATCTTATTCCAAATGATACCCTTCATACCTCTTCAAAATTCTACTACTGCAATTTTTCTTTTATTTGCACACATAATTCATCTTTTGCAAGAGAATTAACAATCTATTGTCTTAAATCTGATTGGCAAGTTGTGGTGGCTGCTACATGCATTTCATGCACCTTTCTGCTGTGTGCATCAACCACTTTTTTTTTCTTTTCCTTTTATGTGTTTGATCTCAAAATCAAATTCACATAAAAATTTCAGCCATCTAGCTTTCCTTGCATTTAATGTTGGCTGCTCAAACAAAATTTTCATACCACAATGGTTTGTCCTCGGTTCAAATTTTATGCCTATTAAATAATGTCTCCACATTTTTAAAGCATGAACTATGGCTCCAAGTTCCATATCATGTGTGGCATAATTCTTTTCATGCTCTTTCAATTTTTTAGACTCATAACACAACCCATGACTTTCTTGCATAATAACTCCTCCAAGTCCTTGTTCACAAGCATATGTACACACCACAAATTTTTTTTTTGGGTCTTCAATTTTCAGAATTGGAGCACTTTTGAGAAGCTTTTTCAATAATTGGAAGCTTTCCTCACATTTATGGGTCCATTAAAATTTTGTTCCCTTCTTTTGCAAGGAAGTGATTGGGTGTGCAACCTTGGAGAATCCCTCAATGAATCTTGTATAGTAACCAACAAGACCCATAAAATATATCACATCTGTCACATTACTTGGAGTTGGCCAATTCATAATGGCTTCAATCTTTTCCAGATCCACTTATAATCATTCTTCTTAAATAACGTGACCCAAATAATAAAATTATTTCTATAAAAGTCACATTTGCTTAACTTTTCATATAATTTATGCTCCCTTAACAACTGCAAATCCATTCTCAAATGTTCTTCATCCTCTTCATTCTTAGAGTAAATAAGAATGTCATCTAGAAAAAAAAGAACAAACTTGTCTAAATATTTGTGGAAAATGCTATTCATGAGATACATGAAGGTATCCAATGCATCAGTTAGACCAAATGGCACCACTACAAATTCATAGTGTCTATACCTTGTTCTAAAGGCTGTCTTGTGAATATCTTCTTCCTTAATCCTTGATGGTAACCAAACCTCAAGATAATCTTTGAAAATACTTCCCCCCTCTCATTTGATCAAAAAGATCATCAATTCGAGGCAATGGGTACGTGTTCTTCATTGTCACTTTATTCAGCTTCTTGTAATCAATACATAACCTGAGTGTACCATCTTTATTTTTGACAAATGATACAGGTGCTCCCCATGGAGACACAGTTGGCCTTATGTATTTATTTTCCAATAATTCTTGCAATTGCATTTTTAACTCTAATAATTCTAGTGTGCTCATTCTATAAGGTGTCTCAGACACTGGTGCAACTCCTGGCACAAGATCAATTGTGAATTCAATGTCCCTCTTGGGAGTTAGTCCTAGCACTTCCTCGGGAAACACATCCTTGAATTCTTGTAGCACATGATAGTCCTCCAATTTTGGAAGTTCATTTTCTGATTTGTCCAATATATGGGTTGTATACAATTGACAACCCTTTCTACAAAACTTCTTCAGCTACATGGCTGTAATATGCCTAACATAAATTTTCATTGGAATTCCTTTCACAACCCTTGGGTTTCCTTCATCATCAATGCACTAAAAAATCTTGTTGTAGCAATCAATTTTAACTCTATGTGCTTCCAACTAGTCCATTCGAAAGAGAATGTCATATGAACCAAGTTGTAAAACATTCATATTTGCACAGGTGGACAGTACACCCATTTCTAATGGACATTTCTCCACCATTTCACTAGATTTTCTCTTGGTTCATGTGGCTAGCTTTTCTCTTGGTTCATGTTTGGTTCTCTTAAAAGCACAAATCTAAACAATTTTAGGACTGATATAACTATGAGTAGATCCAGGGTCAATCAAAATAGAAATAGATTGCTTAGAAATATTACCTTCAACCTCAACCACAGTTGATTGATGATTTGCTTGGCGGTCCTCTAGTGCAACACAAATCCTAGGAACAGTCCTTTCCACTTGACCCACTGTTTTAGCTTCTTGAATTTTGTGAACTTGCTTTGCACTCCCATTTCTATGCAGACAATTTCTAAGCAAATGGTCCTCTCCACATCCCCAAAATTCAAGTGGTTCTCTTGGATCTCTTGGCTTGTCTCCCATCATCTTAGTTGGATTTGTTACATGGGGTGGTTGCCTTGGTTGATTTATGATATGAGGAGGCTTGAACCCCTTCTTCCTTTGATCAAAATTCTCATTCTTCTTGTCCTTCCATGCCTTATAGAAATCAAACTTTCTTTTGTCTTGATCATAACAATAGTTAGCCTTTCTTATGGTCTCATCTAGAGTTGGAGGATAATCAAACTCAATTCTATCCTTGTAGGATTTAGGAATCCCACTTAGAAAATGATGAATTTTGACTTTGTCATCCCTAATATACTTGACATACCTCAACAACTCCAAAAATTTATTTGCATATTCCTCCATAGTCATTTGTCCCAATTTCAACTCATGGAATTCTTTAATTTTTCCATCATAGTACCTATCAAAGAGGAATTTTTGCTTGAAATATTTCTTGAATTGCTTCTGCACTATCTTTCTTTTAATGATCTTTCTCACTTTCCTAAGGTGACCCAATCATATATATGCTCTCCCATTCAGATTGAAGATAACCACTCTTGCTTTCATATTACCAGAGTAGGCTTGGAATTGAAAATACTTGCTCATCCCAAGAAACCAAGCCTCAGCTTCTTGAACGGATTTTATCTCACCATAAAAGGTAGGAGGTTTGGCCTTCCTAAATTATTCATGTGAGTTGTTCTTTGAATACCTCTTCCTCTTCTTCCTATGAGATGAAGAGATTGATCCTTCAATGGAATATTTAGAGTCAGATTATTCACTAGAAGATATTTCTGGAGTATATGACCTGCCTCTAGAAACTCTTCTTGAACTATGGGACCTCTTGTGAGAATGACTCCTTGAGCTACTCCCACTCTTTTCCTAATTTTATGAGTGATGTCTAGAGTTAATCTTTCTCTGAATGTTTTTTAGACTTTGGAGCATGGCTGCATCCATCTAATTATGCTCTTCTTGAGCTTTAAGCAGTCTCTTATTATTTGCTCTATAACTTTGTAGATCCACCCTTAGGATCCTCATGATCTCTGCAATGTATGGGGGAGTCACTTGGTTTCTTCTACCATTGGATTCTATCTCTTCATTCTCAATATGTATATTTTCTCCCATTGCATCTGCCTCAACTTCATAAGGATCTTGTGCATCATCCATAATAATTCCCTTGGCCCAACCAAGACTAGAAGTTTCTCAACTGCACTATGCTCACTGCTGACCTTTAATAGTCATTGATGTGGTTCTGAATCTCCAAAATTGTTGATATAAACACATTTGTTAGATTTATTACAAAATAAAATTCAAGTTTCATGTATTCTGGAAAATACCCATATTGACAGTTTTTGTCAATGATGGCTACTTGCACTTTTCTGATCAAACTATAGATGCATATGAATCATCAATTCATAATTGGACTCTATAAAATTGTTCCCCCTTGGATAATATTTCCAACGACTATAAGCATGTTCAATTCTGAACCCTGAGCACAAAATTACAATCCTTCAAAATTGCTAATTTGGCCCAAATTCTGCACTTTTCCTGTAGGTGCATTTAACCTCAGAGGCCAAATTCAGACACCTACAGAAGGAAATTTATGGAGAAACAGAATAATTGTTCTATTGGGATAGATAATACACATAACCATGATTACTCAACAATTCTTAGTTTCCTCATCGGATGCTCCAGTAACCTGCTATAAACTTATGGAATTGACTACTTTGTATTTTTCCAATTCTGCCAGACTTAGAAAATTCTGCATCCCTGTAGCATCCACCCAAATAGTCCAAAGGTGAAAAAATTTAAGTTGATCCAATGGCCACTGCAAAAATACAGATCTAACCTTGTTCGTTAAAAAAAAGAAAAATGGGGCTCGAGGGGGCTTGCGGCCTCCATTGCTGTAGGGCGGGTTGAGGGCAGCGCCCTCATTTTTTTATAATAAAATAGTTCAATTCACGCAATATGACACATAAGAAAATATTATTTTATGCTAATGTGGAAAGGGTGTCGACGTGGCCTAACAGGTTCCCGTTGATGTGCCAGACATGCCTACTTGTCACCTTGTGATGCGGCCATGTCACCTTCATCCCACCACTAGGCCACCACACCACCCGGCGCTCGAACCTGGGATTTGACAGTTTTTCCTTTTACCATAAGCAGTAACATGCCCTTGCGAAGCAGTTTTGGAATATTTTTCTTGGGGAGGGGTGGTCAATCAAAAGAGGCCACACGTCCTAGGCGGTTTTGAGCACAACGCGCCCATCGTCCCAAATTAACCATTGGTCACTTTATCAATGCACGATGGTTCTAAGCCACTGATATTCAATAATATCCAACAGTCAAATCTTCATCCACCTATTTCTAACCAACATGCACTCTTCTAGTGCACGGTGATCCGAACCAACCATCGATATTCCTTTCCATCAAATGGTCAAATATTTTCCCTCGCACTATTAACTGCTGCACATGTTTCCAAGGCGCTATGAGCTGTGACGGTCGATCTTCCTTTCCATCAGATGGTCAGATCCTCACCCACCTCCACACTCCATGTTGGGAAACCTTTTGTGCGTGGGTATGATTTGGCTAATCCACATCATACCTCTGGCTCACGTGGATCTTCCATGTCACCCCTCCACATGGCATGGGTGGGGTCCACATAAATTTTCCATAATTTTATAATTTTGGATTTGCATGAAATTTTAGTTTGTCACTAAGGGCATTGCGATCAAATTGACAATGGCCCCTTATTTGTCATTTAATAGAACCCGACATCTACAGGATCATTCATCCACAACTCGTGTTTTTTACTTGTAACTATGCATATCCGGCCCATAGGGATCTAGTATTGCAACCAGAAGCTCTAATACCACTCTGTAACATCCCCATCCCCCAATCCAGCCAGAAGGAGGGGACATTAACTGAATTGGGGCCTCAAAATTTCACCCCATATACATAATTACGAATTCATAGTAGCTAAAATGCATGTGCAGACACGGAAATAAAATGCACAACGGAAGAAATTGATCCACACACACATAACGCAAATTACAAGCATAATTTTTGCAAGCATATAAATAAAAATTATGGCACATCAAATACATCAGAATACTTATCTTTAGACAAAGAATATCGAAGCAACTGGCTATGTAAGAGCGATTTTTCACCCAACCATAGGCACTCTATCCAACATATACACTTTCTGCTGAGGGTCCACCCCCAAGCTGGGATATGAGGCCACCAAGGCGAAAGGAAATACCGATAGGCTTCTATCTCTCATCCCACAAGCCATTTTGATCACTGTGCTTTGACAAAAAGCTCAACTAGAGCTCTAAAGGGGTCTCACTAAGACATCACAACCATGGAACTCCTTCCAACTTCCCCACACAACACAAGGAAGGCATTTCCCTTCACTAATCCACAGTTCCCTTAGGAAATCCAACCCTTTCAGTGCTTACTAGTGTTTGCAGTAAGAGTCCAACTTGTTGTATGCTAATGGAGAACCTCCTCCAACATTAATCCATGGCTTCTCAAGCACCCAATAGTAGAAGTTCTCAATGGGTAAGGGTTCCTATATTTCCCAACCTTCATTCTCACCTAAAACCATCTATTTTCCCTTCCAAAAGTGCAGCTCTGTCTTCAAATTCGAATCTCTGGGTTAAACACAGTCTGGTAATGGTCACGAACAACAATGGAAAAACTCTACGTAGTGTAGCAACATGCATGAGAGAATGAGAGAGTGATCAAAAGAGTGTTGACTCTAAGGATATGAGGTAAGGGTGAAAATACAACTGACATATCTTCTGATCATAAAAGAAATAGGATTGTTGACAACTGACATAACTGTCACACCCCCCATGCTTCAATAATTACATGAAGTGACTTTCCCCACCAACCTCACATGTGCATTCAATGATTGGGATTAATAGTCAAGAGGAGATAATTGGCTTATTTAAGGCACATGGAATATTTTGAATGAGTTCTAAGGTTGACACATGGCAGCATAGGATTTGGTTTCCCCATAGGCCCCCTTCCTCTTCCCCTCTGGTGGAATCATAGCCCTTCTAGTGCTCTTTACACAACCATCTTGGACCATTTTATTAATTTCCAACATAATATTTACATACATTTCGAATTGGAATGATAAGCCAATCATATGGTCCAAATAAAAATATATACATCATACATGCCTAGCCATTCACTAGTTGGGCCTTGGCCATGAGTTCCACACTAGGACTCAATACTAGCATATTTACATCATGTACATAGTTTTGATTAAATACATTCCAAAAAATTGGGGGTATTACAATATTTATATACAAAAAACATAATTACAAGATTTGGATTTTGCTCACTCTAATCAATGAGCAAGGGACATATTTCATCAACAAGACCATCGACATATTACTTAAAGAATTTATGGTTGACCATAACAAAAGTTCAACTTATCATCCATAGTCGAATGGAATAGTCAAGTTGTTCAACAAAACATTAAGAAAATATTTGCCAAAATTTTATAGTATCGACAAAGAAGGTGACAAAATACTTGCTATTCTATGGGCATATATAACAACATATAAAAGATCGACAAGATATACACCATTTAAACTTGTGTATGGTCAAGAATCAGTCGTCCCTCTGCATTTTAAGCAAAAAGCCCCATCTATTTCTCAAGTATTACATCTTGACAATGTTCAAGCTACACAAGACCAAATGTTTGAACTACAAAATTTATAAGAACAAATAATGCTCACCATCCATCATCGAGAAGTAAAAAATTGCAACAAAAAGTGTGCCACAACATAAATATTAAACACAAAGGTATCTCAGTTGGTGATCTAGTACTCTTATATAACAATCAAATAAATGAAAAACCTTAAAATAGTGAAACTGGATGGCTAGGACCTTATATCATTAAGGACTCAACAATAATGGCTCGGTTAGATTAAAAACATTGGAAGGTCGAGCCTTCAAAAAGCTCATGAATGGAACATGACTGAAACTTTACCGACTATGAAAGAGGCATGACGCTGACTAGTGATTGTATCATCACTAGTTGAACTTTGTGTCCCCAGGTTTGCATAGAATTAGGAAAATTGAACCATGTTATCTTAAATAAAAAAGAAGTTACATAAATAGCCCACCAAAAACATATAAAAAGGAGAACTGAGACATGGATTTTCTTAGGGTGGACACAATTCAACATGGGAGTTAACTGGGTGGAAGAAGTAGAGCATGAGAATGAAAGTAGGAAGAATTCCTGGAACAACCAACTTACTCAGAGCAAAGATTCATTGAGAAAAGATACAAGGAAGCAGTGAACAAATCTATTTGACAAATGACCAATCAAGCTATTTCCCAGGTGAGTGCCGACAAAAGACATGGACCTAGAGACCGACAGGATTACCAACGGGAGCAATGAATGTCAAGCACACCAATTAATGTACAAAGAAAAATTCCCTTGGAAGTTTCACCAAGAGTGCAGTGAGCTATAATCCACAAAGATCGTATTTAATGCAGTCACCTTCCCGCACTAAAATCTCGCAGATCGCTGTTCCTGTAAATACACCACAATTTGAAGACCATAGATTATGTTTTCCTTATAGTTTGAACGAGAGCAAGTAATTCTCTGAATTATAGACTTTATTTCAAATTTTTCCACTAATGAACCAATTATGGCATTGAAGGAATCCACTATAGTTTCCAAAACCAAATCTGTAGAACAGGAAGCCATAATGCAACAGGAGGAAGCAACCATGACCCCCCGGAGGCCAGACTCCATAGGATAAAGAAAGCAAAACTCGTTGTGATGAATTGGGAAAATACTATGAGAAAATGAAGACATGGGAAATCCAGGACAAACAATGGATAGAAGCTACTCAAAAGCTTGCTACAACAAGGATTTGTGGTTATTTAAATGCACCCCTGCTATCTCCATTTAATAACCTAAAATAAACCATAGCAAAAATCATTGTTAGTAGATACCATGATGGGAAAATATGGATTGATGAGACCATCCCAATCACATATTTGTTCATTGCCAAAATTACTGGTCTATCAAGTAAGGGACCAATAGTACCCGTCACAAATAAACCAATGCCTTTAGTCGAAGAATTCATAGGGTCAGCCACATAGAAAAATTCAAAAGGGCCTATAATCAACAAAGTGCGATATGATTTAATTAAGTGGATTTCCATAATAATATCATTGCGCTTAACGAGCTTAGATCGACCATTTGACTTGAGGCTCAACATGTTGGAAGCATTCAAACAGGTTGAAGATCAGGTGAAAATTTTCAATTGGGATGACCATCTAGCTCAATTAGTGAAAGCTAACCATGAGAAGTGCCAAGAATATGCACATGCTATAGGATTCCCATCGTTATTCATTTGGATATTAATGGCTAAAATTGTTCCAGTCGATGAAGCAACGTACACTAACATTAAGTCCCCACTAATGAAATTTTTTCAAATATTTGTACGAAAAGGGCTAACTTACAACTTAAACAAGGCAAATACCTACTTGGAACTTTGGCTTCAAGAATTCAAGAATAGATGTACTAGATGGAGAGTTCCACAACAAATTCATCATTTTTTCCCTCAAGGAGAACACATTGAACTTTCCCTTGACCATACAAAATCATGGTACATGCATGGTGCAATAGGGGATGCTGGAGAGCTTGATTATTATCCTAACAATACTGAGTTTTTTACTAACTTGTTGAGACAAAAAAATACTGCAATTCCCATACCGACTATAGCCAAAGATCAACATGTGGATATAATTGAGCCGCTAATGGATGGAGAGTTAAAAGACCAAAGATAAATAACACTATTATATATTAGAACATTTTGTCTAGAATAAGAACAAGTCAATCCATTAGCAGTTGCACTAGTCACTAGTAAAAATAAAGAACCATTCAATGAACCTTCTGAAGAGACAACCGAAGATGAAGAGGAAGAGCCACTCATCAAAGACAAAGTTGAGATGGAATTTGATGAACCCTTACTTAAGGAAAAATTCAACCAGGTTGCTAAAAATATCTTTACATATCAATGCAATATTAAAGGAAAAGCAATGAGACAAAGTTCCAAGAAAATAAAACATCTCTTTCTAGAATCCACAAAAGATGATATATATGAACTCAAAGATTAGGCTAAGAATGTCTTAGTCAAAGAAACAAAGAACAACGTAACCATAGACCAAAAAATTTGGAAGGAGTACAAGTAGAAGCAACCGTCACAACCACCCATCTCAAATACTTATGCGCCAGTGAAACCACCTCCACCAAATAAAATTAAGATAACTCAATCCTCACAAGAAAAAGACCAATCGATCTGATAGATGAATCTTCGATTCCGTCATCCCAGGTTGAAGAAGAAGAAGAAAAACAAGAGGTACCCTCATCCAATCCTGAACCCTTTACAATGACTCGTGAATTTAGTCAATTTCTCGTTACATATTTTCAATCCATCCCTTATGTATCCATGTTGTCTTCAAACCCTCCTTACTAGTCACCTAATATACTCGAGCATGGAATCCCTAATTGTAGCTCCCCAAGAAAAGTAAATCTTCCTTCATTGAAGACAATGATTAAACCCTCTTTTTATCCTTTGACTATAGTTGAATCTCCCCTACAAAACCATCTGCAAGAAAATGTAGCATATACATATATTATGTATTCTAAACCATCAACCAACTCCCTAAGCACATCTCTCCCTTTATCTGCATCTAATACAAAACCCCTTATTGCATCAATACCCATGCTGTCCATGTTGATTCGATAACCATCAAAGCTTCCTCCATGTTGGATTCTACTTTACCATCCTCCACTATTGTTACGAATCCTCCAGTTTCCACATTATTATTGAACCCAATGTCAATAGTTCCACTGTCAATACCATCAACACCTTCTATCCCTATGTCAGCTCCGATGGAGCCTCCCGTGTCACTCCCCCCTATGACTCCTCCTCCTATGATGACCCTACCTATAACCTTATACTCGAACTTTCCATCAAACTTACCGATGACAACCCCTCTAACTGTACCATCCTATTCTATGACCATTTCTACATTGACTACTTCAGCCCCACATTCATCCACACCTCTGTTGGAATATTATCACCATAATTTTTTATATTTGCATGCCTGCATGCATCCAATCATCATTTTGGTGGTCTCCCCAGCACCTAGAGCCTAATTTCACCTCCCTAGATCTTGTCTTCAGCCCCCACTAGCCCTCCGACCTACTTGATGCGCCTTGTTTTCCTCACCTGGCTGATATGTGCGCCTTATCTCACCTACCAGGAGTTAACAATCAGTTAGAGCATTGATTGACTAGTTCTTCCATTGATTTCTCATCCTAACTTTCTGTAGCTCCCAGTTAGCTAGTTCTGTAGTGCCACTTGACCTTCTGACAGCCTCATGCGCCCTCCTTGGAGTCTCCATCCCTTGATTTCTGCTCACATGGCTTAGTTAGACTCAGTTAGACTCATTTGACTGACTATTGACCATTTATGATTGCTACTACAGATTGGATGATGTCTCCAATGCCATCCAAGCCACACTTTGAGGATGATTCGAATGACCTCTTGGTTAATTCGAATTCTCTTGATAGTTATTGTATTGTATTCAGTTTTCATAGTGCCATCTCACAGCTGATGTATGATTATACTGCTATTCTCCATTTTCTGTGTTCATGAGTGATTATTGACCAAATTCTTCTCTTCTTCTCTACAATTCTTTAGTGAGTTTGGTGAGGTTTGTTTCAGTTGTGAGATATTCCTGCATATTATCACATGGTATCAAAGCTGACAACAACTATTCGAATTGCAGCCATTGCAGCATTTCATTGAGCAACTATCTTTCATTGAGCACTAGAAGCCTCTGAGTTTCCACAGCAAATCCTGGTGCTATTACCTTGAATTCACTGTAGCAATCCAGTGAGTTCTAGCCAGGTGTGAAGGAATTAGTCATATGTGCTCATTGTCCTAAGGCATTGTTCATTCGAATTGTAGCAAATCTCCATTAACAAATTTCATTATTTTGCAGGTTTATTCATCCATTCGAATTCCTCTTCAATTCACTCTCCACCGCTCCAAATGTATCTAAAACTCAATTCCTCCAACTATGTCGAATGGAAGGCCAAGATGGACATCTTCATGAAGTCCAAGAGCCTCTCTAGAATATTGTATGGAACTGTGGTCGAACCTCTCAGTGTAGTAGAGAAATCCAAGTACTTGGATAGGCTTGATGAAGTAGTAGGCTTACTTCTTCTGGCAATTTCTGAAGATCTTCACTTCCATATCGTTGATCTAACATCTCCAAAAGAGGTTTGGGACAAGCTCGAATCCCTCTTTGGATAGAAAGATGATTTGAAAGGTCATAAATTGGAGAATGAGCTCATCTCATTGAGTCCTGAAAGCTTCGAATCCATCAATGCTTTCTTAACCAAGTTCAAAATCTTGATTTCACAGTTGAAGAGATGTGAGATAGTGAAAGACTACAAGCAACTCATTAGAGGAAATTTGAGGCCTAAAATGGGCCTCCTAAGGAATATAATAAAATAATATTTTAAATAATGAAATAATAGTTAAACTAATAAAATAATATTTATTAATTTTGGAGGAAGAAAGAAAAAAACTACTTTTTTTGTTCGTATTTTCAACATATCTCCCTACATTTTTACTCAAATTTTGAGCGGGATCACTCGTTGGATGCAAAATTAAATTCTGCCTCCAACGGGTGCTCCCGCTTGAAATTTGAGTAAAAACATAGGGAGATATGTTGAAAATACGAACAAAAAAGTAGTTTTTTTATGACAAATATCTCAAGTCAACCATTATGGTTGACTCATTTTATTGAAATTCTATTGGTTCTTGAATTCCAACTCACCAAGAAATTATGGTTGGCTTGTTTTCTTATATGATGGCTCATTTTCCTATAAGGGCCATTTTAAACCTCAAATTTCCTCTAATGTCATACTTGCCATTCTATCAAAATTGGGGCCAAATTTCTCAGTTTTTGTCTCCACATTTTAGTCAGCCAAGATGTCCATTCCAAAATGGAGTTTCCTACACTTGATGACTTCATCCAGTTTCTCACAAAAGAGGAGAAGAAGTTAATCTCTATGGAAATGATAAAACCAAAGTTGGATTTAGCCCTTACAGCTGCTAAGGTCAAAAGAACGAATGCAAAGGGCAAGCAAAAAGTTTTGAAAAGAGAGAGAATGATACACAGCCAAAGGAGGTTCCATATCAGTCAGATGGGGCTTCAAACTCAAAGAAGACCAAAAAATCTTAGAAGGAGAGATCCAAGTGCACCTATTGTAATCGAGGATTTCATCCTGAGAGTTCTTGTATGAAGAAGACTATAGACTTGATGGCTCAGTTACTTGAGAAGAACAATCTCCCTGTACCTACATGTGCAAGGAAGAAAGATACTGAACCTTCTAGATCTTAGGAAAAAGAGAGATTCCATGCTCTCATGGAAAGTGCATCAAAAGAATCCTCCTTCATCATAGATTCAGGAGCATCAAGACATATGTCTTTCTCCAAATATCTCTTCTCCAACTTCGAATGCTCTGTTGGCCCTTCTATCATGTTGGGTAATGATTATGAAGTCTCTTCTAAGGGGATTGGAAGGATCAATCTTGATCATGGCTACTTCTCAGATGTGCTTTATGTTCCTACTCTCACTGCAAATCTACTTTCAATGTACCTAATGAATCATATTGGAGATCCCAAGAGAGTGATCTTCTCTCCAAATGAGGTCGAAATACAACACATGGTTTCAGGAAAAATCATTGAAAAAGGAGTTTCAAACCACACTTCAAAACTCTATGAGTTTTCTCACTTTCTTCCAATATCCAAATAGTCTACTCTTCATACTCATGTAAATGAAGAGAGTAGGCTATGGCATGAAAGATTTGGGCATCTCAACTACAAGAATTTGCAAGACACGCAAGCTCAAAATGTGGTTGAAGGTATTCCAAATGAGAAGTTTGCTCAAGACACCTGCAAAGGTTGCTTGAAAGACAAAGATCAACCAAAGAAGATTGAGAAAAAAGAGGAATCTTGAAGAAGTGCGAATGCTAGATCCAGATCCACAAGAACCTGAAGATCTAGCACCTAAATTTTCAACTCATATTGCTACATGGGCCACCAATACTCTTGTCTCCGCCATTGATCTTGTCAAAGATAGATCTGAGTTTTATGATGCAAGAGTTGCACTCTCTCCCTTAGATCCATTTCTAGCTGAGAGATGCTTTCTTATGATTGGATCTGATCCAAAGACATACTTTGAAGCCTCCCAAGATCCTAGATGGGTAGCTACTATGGAAGAAGAGTATCAATCTCTTCAAAGAAATGAGACCTGGAAGGAAACTTGTTCAATGCAACTGGATCTATAGAACTAAGATGGATTCAGATGGAGTCTCCAACAAGTACAAGGCTAGATTGGCTGCAAGACGTTTTTCCCAAGTTCATGGGATTGACTATTTTGAGACATTCGTTCATGTTTCTAAGATGGATTCCATCCGTCTTGTTCTTGATCTTTCTGCATCTATTTTGAGACATTCGTTCATGTTTCTAAGATGGATTCCATCCATCTTGTTCTTGATCTTGCTGCATCCAAGAACTAGGAAGTGCATCATATGGATGTCAAGAGTGCTTTCCTTCATGGATATCTAGAGGAGGATATCTACATGAAGCAACCTGAGGGGTATATTGATGATCCTTCACTTGTTTGCAATTTGAGGAAGTCCTTGTATGGGCTTAAGCAAGATCCCCGAGTTGGGTATGCCAACATGGATTCCTTCTTGCTCTCACAAGATTTTTAGAGGTGCAAATCAGACTCGAATGTCTACATGAGACATGATGGTAACTCCTTACTTCTCATTGTACTTTATGTTGACGAATTGTTGATTATTGGGAGCAATTCTTCATGTATTAGATCTATAAAAACTGCTTTGCAAAACTCCTTCTCCATGTCAGATCTAGGATTGCTCAAGCAATTTCTTAGTCTTGAGGTCACTTAAAGTGATTCAGGAATCAAAGTTGCTCAATCCAAGTATGCTTCAGATTTGCTTGATAGGTTCCATATGAGCGAATGCAAACTAGCTGCATTCCCTTTTCTTTCAGGGATTAGCCTTGAGGATGGATCTTCTACAAACTTGGTAGATAGTACTTTGTATCGATAGTTGATTGGTAGCCTATTGTTTCTTACACACACTCGGCCTAATCTATCCTATGCAGTTAGTGTTGTCTCCATATACATGCAGGAGCCTCATGAGCTTCACTGGAATGAAGCAAAGAGGATCTTGCACTATGTGCAAGGTACCAAGACTCATGGTATTCACTATTTAGTTGGATGTCCTTTGAACCTAGTTGGATATACTAATTCTGATTGGGCTGGAGATAGCTCAGATCGGAAGTATACATTTGGTTTTATCTTCATGATTGGATTTGGACCTATATGTTGGTCGAGAAAAAAGCAGACCACTTTAGCTCTTTCTTCAGCAGAGGCTGAGTACAGAGGTGTAGTAAATGCAGCCACATAGTGTATTTGGCTGCGGGGTATCTTATCATATATTGGGATTCGATTCAGTACTCCACCTGTAGTCTATTGTGACAATCAGAGTGCCAATAGGATCTCCACATATCTGGTTTTGAGACAGAGAACCAAACACATAGAGATTCACATGCACTACATTCGAGGATTGGTGCATGAAAGTACCATTACACTACTCTACTATCCTACAGAAGAGTAGATTGCAGACATCTTCACTAAGTCATTTACAGTGAAGAGATTCACTTACCTCCGGTCCCTTCTTAGGGTGAGTGATGACATGCTACATTAGCATCCTTCAGTCTATTTTGAGGGAGGGATTTATTCCCACTGGGTTTTCCCTCTTTCCTCATTTATTTTATTTATATTGTTGTATGGGGTGACCTTTGGTCTCAGTTACCAGGGCCCTACTAGTTTCAGTTATTTCCTCATAGTATAGCTTGCAGGGGGGCGTTTGTTATCGGATAATCCACTCGAGCGGATGCGAGCCGGATCTCCCTAGCTCAAAGTGAGTCTAGAACAAATAGAACAAACTACAAATGCATTTCCTAGATCTACTTAAGGATCAAGTACTAGGTGTCTTACCTTTTTATTACGCAATCCTTTCTCCTAAATGTTGATCCATGTCCCACAGTCATTAGATCCAAGATGCAAGAACTTTCAAGACAAGAAACAAGAGAAACCAGTAAAAGACATCTATACAATAAGTGATCTAAGTAAATAGTTAAGCAGGTAAACTACTCAATATCATTGCACACATGAACAACATTGGTGGAAAGCATTTGTATTACTGCAAATAGAGGAGTACATGATAGAGATATAGAACCACAACCAAGGCTTAATACTGTAGCCCTTCTCCGATAAATCCGATTTCCATATACTTCCAAGGAAGTATGAGTTCTCCAATAGGTGAGTGGAGATGTTCTAAGAGAGATTTCACCAGCATGTAGATACCATAGTCTTCCTCCCCTTGGGATGGGAGTGAACCTCACTTATATAGGACTAAGTGGATAGGGTATGGATAGGATAGGTTGAGATATGGTAGGAGAGAGATAGGGGATCCTCCCAAAGAGTTAGGGGTCGAGTACCAGCTCCCCTAGAGGTCAGGGATAAGCCCCTAAATGAGCAAGTTTTGAGAAGGATCTCGAATAAGCTATTTTTTCCCATTAATTGACCTCACCGCACCCTAAAGTGGAGCAAGATGCAACATCGCATGTTGCTAGTGTGCAACCTGCGACGACCCTTCAAAACCTAGCACAATTAGGTACAAATCCTCCCAGGATGATTACTTGGTCCAGATATCTTCAGGGGTGTATACACTAAATCTGATGATCAGGAGATTTTGGGTGTAACAGAATGCCCCCCAAAGAATGAAGCTATTGAAGATAGACAGGTGAAGTGCTTTGATAGAAGTAATGGCAATAGACTCGTTGGACAAAGGACACTACTGCAGTACAACTGACTCTGAACTGACAATCTGAAGTGAAGTACAACATGGCTACCGACCAATACATTACAAATCCATGGTAGCAATGACTGACTGAACACAATCATGGCTACTAGACACAAGCGTAGATCCATGATGAGATGATAACACAGCCACGACCAATACAAAAGTGGATCCATGTAATATGACTCAATACAAACTCCATCACAACCTGGGTAAAACATGACTCCCCAGGGTCTTCAAGCTGAACCCACAATGATACGAATCTATCCATGTGATTACAAATGTTTTACGTTGAACATGGTAGAAACCACTTGATTACCGACCATTGATGTAAACCGTTAACAAGTGCGAGGGAGATCACCATTGATGTCAATGATTCCCAAGGTATCACAGTACATATCATCAAGCGTGAATAAATGATTTGAAGTCGAACGCAAGATGAAATCTTTCAATCAAGAGTCAATGATGTAAACTCATGATGAAAGCAAGGTAACCTGCCATTGAGGCATGTAGGGCCAAGGTACTTGGTTGGTTTCTAGATTCGATCCTCAGATGATGAGTTGAAGTCGACAAGGATGAATCCGTCGAAGGAGGGCCACGATGAATCCTTCATCAATCAACACGAAACATGACAAAAGATGTGTAGAGTGGATTGGATGGTACAGTAACATGCAAGACTGACTCAGAGTAGACCGACGTAATGACGGGTATACTTGATTGCAAATGACAAATGATAGACGTGTTCTTGAACATTGGCATGGCATGACTCGACAGTATTGACATAATGAGAATGACGCAAACTTCTAATGCAAATGATGATGGAAGTTTTCTCCGAATGACTCAGAGGAGTAACATGACTCAGAAAGTAAGCAGGGACTCATAGACAAATAGATGACCCAAGTACTGTATGCGGATGCAAATGAGTGCCATGTTCAAGAACGACTATATACTGCCACTAAGGTATGAAACACAAGTACTTTCATTATTCCCCATCATGAATGATGAGTTCCTCATGTGTTTTTTACAAGCTTGATGAGGGTAACCAGATGCTCGGTATAGCTCATCTCATAGATGAGTCCAATCCCAAATATTTTCTGAACCTGGGATAGGAGGGGTTCGTCCCATGACGGGCCCTTCAATGTGAAAATTTTAACGAGTCCATAGAAGGTAAACTCGGTCGTCATTTCATGTTTAGAGAGTCTGAAAAGAACTAAAGAAGACTCCAACGGTCCTTTTTCGTAAAGTTAGCCTCATCACCCGAAAAAAGGTAAAACAACGCGGGAGAGGACTCTTCCAGTCATGATTGGCTGGAGTGTACCTTTTTCGTAATTAGTGCCTCTTAGTCTGAAAAAGGGGTAAATTATCACCAGGAAGACAACCATTCAAATACTTTAACAAGCGTGAACGTGACAAGTTCGCTTGGCAATCTTTTCATTTTTCGAGAGCCTGAAAAGAGCTTAACGGTAGACTCTGGGGGGGTGTCCTTTTCCGTGGAAGTTTAACGAGCCCGAAAAAGTGATAAATCATAACTCGGTACTTGTTCTCATAGTTTCGTGAGTACAAGAACAAACGAAGAGTAAACTCATCATCACGCAATAATTATAGACTAACCGTTGCAAAAATAACGACAAAACGTTCAAGGGAGTGTTCATACTTGCGATGACCGTTGGGATACGAAAAACGACACAAAAGACCACTTACAACTCCTGCACACTAGAGAATGTGTCAAATAGCCTCAAATACAGCAAAAATGATAAATAGCCCAAGGGCATCAAAATATTTGAAAAGGAATATTCCATTCTATTTATAAATGGAAAAATGGACCAAAATAGATTTCATTGTTTCAATTGCCAGTTTGGGAGGAGAAGTACCAATTTGGAGCCAAAAATTTCTTTGCCGATTCCAGGAGCTGCGATCTGCCATTTCACCAACCGTCCAGATCAGGTAGGCCTAAACTTCATCCAGCAACTTTCCAATGGATTGGTTTTTGATTTTAGGTTCATTTTTTGGGTTTTTTGATGAGTTCATGGGGGGATTTTGCGCCCTCGGCTCGTCACAGGTTTCCCTTTTAGGACCTGCAATGAGACCAAGTCATCACAAGCCTCTAATGAGTTAGGTACGATGACATCGCATTGTACACAAGCATACAGTGCGGCGACGGAGTTGCAAATTCCCAACATAAAAAAGAATCCAAAAAATGGACTTGTGAGGGTTGAAGCAGGACCTAACAGTGTTTAAATGTCCTTCTTGGAAGGTTACCAGCTAGCCAATATGGTATTGGAGTGGCGAGAGAGAGAACATGATCTAGAAGATGAACAAGCTACGAACGATCCACAATGCATGGATGCTTTGAGAAACTGCGGGTTACTAAAGTTCTTTGAGATCTAGGGGATGAGATCCCAGATCCCACTACTGACACACATGCTCCAGAGTTGGGATGCAGCCCAACAATACTTTGTGGTTGGTGAGCATATCCTCATGATAGACATTGAGGATATCTACTTTCTTACCGGTTTGTCACAAAGAAGGGACGTTGTACATCTTACTGGAACACGGGCCAGTGACCGTACAGTTGAGGACATGGTGTCACAGCATTGTGTCGCTACTTCTCGGCCTTCCAGTGGGAAGATTCTCATCAGGGATGTGGTGAGCTTCCCACTACGTACCATATTGCTTACCATTACTAGAGCGACGGGTAGCCAAGCCCTACACATAGCTACTCGGACCTAGATGCTTTATGTGGAGGACTGTATGTCCCCCATGGTTTTCAACTGGTGCAAGGGTCTCCTCGCAAACCTCCGAGCTCAGTTGACCAAGTGTCGACGGGGAGAGTTCAAGAGTTTGGTTATGGGTCAATCGTGGTATCGTTCATCTTAGAGCGGATTCCTCTTCTACATCCATAGTTGCTACTTGATGACAGGGAGCCCAGGGATCCCCATATGCTCAGATGGGTTGAGGTCATGACCCGTCATGGTGGTGGGCCCATCATTAGCTTTGGTCCCGAGTTTTTCAGCTGGCTAGAAGGCCAGTTAATCATGCTTGAGGACTTTCCATACAATGGCACGGACTTCTGAGAGGATCCTTACTTGGTGCTGCTCGAGGGTGCAGCATGGGGTGACATAGGTGAGAACAAAACTACCCTTGTATTTTTAGTTTTGTATATTATATCATTTTTTTGGTGTAGTGTTGAAAAGTATATAATATGTGTGTGTAGATGTGGGCCCCATACGACCAGTGGGTCTCTCCCTTCTGGCGAGGAGAGACAGACGCAGGGAGGCAGTCGTTCCTGCAGGTGCTCATGCTGCCATCGAGGAGATGGAGGAGGTGTACAGGAACCTATCCCAGCTGACTGTGGAGGTACCAGAGCCAGCTATTGATGACTTACCGAGGCCCATGCAAAGATTTGGGGTTGGAGCATCTTTGTGCTTCAACACCTTACTCCACAAGGTGGCTCGGATTGTAGACTGCTTCCTCACCCAGTGACAGCATGCCGTCCGTGCTAGGGGTGGTGTACGGGTCAGAAGTCAGGCCTGACGACACTATTATACTTGTACTGAGAGCTTAGAGGCCTCATATTTTGTACTACTGAAAGCTATGATGCTTCATATTTTTGTAGAGACTCATTGAAAGCCATCGTGCTTCAGATTTTTGTACCAGCACTACTTTTGAGTGATATATATATGCATATACAGACATTATTGGCGATTTATGCATTATGTGTTCTTCAAAAATGATTAGTGATGTGATATTGTTTACATGTTTGCTTTTATACATTACATTATTTACATGTTGTGAAAGATTTTACATATTATGGATATTATGTGTGTGTGATGTACCAATCCAAAATGAAGTTGGCCATCGAGTCAGCAACTGTGTTTAACTCTCGTGGAATGTGTAGGTATTGAACGGATTCAAATGACCTTTCCAGGAGATGTACTTGTCTGAAGAAACGGAGTAAGGTGGGATCACAGATGGCGTGCACCCAGTTCAGATGGGAAACCACTAATTGAGAATCCATGTGGATGACAATGTGGTTCATACCCAAGGAAATGGTGTTAGTTAGGGTTCCGATTACTGCCTGATACTCTGCGGCATTATTGGTCACAAACCCTAGGCAACTTCCTCCTGAGCTAATGAGCTCACCTATTGGGGAATATAGTACCCAGGCTGCCGAAGCAAGGTTACGGGTATGCCGGCTGGCACCATCCGCGAATCCATGGCATGTTTCCATCTGCAGATAGAACATGGTATAAGAAGCGGAAACAAGATCTAAAGACACTCAAAAACAAAAGCATCACAGCACACACAAAAACACAAAAAACACACCATGTACAGTATATACAAGAAAGTCTAAGCGTGATGAATTTAGGCATAGTACCTCTTCAGGTAAAGCCCATTGCGGGGTTCACCCAAAGAGATTCTGTCATAATCTTCAAGCTTATAAGCTCCCTTCTCCAAAACACGTTTGACAATGTAAGGTCCATGCCACATGGATTCGAACTTTCCTGCTCCTAGTTTGTCGTGCTTCTGGTCATAAGTGAGGACCAGGTCACCCTCATTAAAGATACGAGGTTCAACTGACTTGTCGTATTGGGATTTGATGCGTTTCTTATGTGCTTCAATAGCAAGAGCGACATCTCGGTGGAACTTATCTAGTTTTGCTAAGTGCAAGAGACGTTCTTCCTCAGCAGTAGTGTTAGGAAGAAGTTCGACAGCGAGCTATAGAGATGGAATTTCACACTCTATAGGTAGGAAAACCTCCAATCCATATACCAATTGGAAGGGAGTGAAGCCTATGGTGGTTTTGACGGAAGTTCGGCAGGCCCATAATGCTGAAAAGAGCATGTTGTGCCAATTGGACTTATGTGTCCCTACCATCCTTTGGACCATAGTTTTCAAGACCTTGTTAATGGCCTCAACTTGTCCATTGGACTATGGGTAATAGGGTGTTGAATTTTCATGGCGAAAACCCAACCTGTTACTCAATTCATCAACCATATGGTTCTGAAAATGAGAACCATGATCGGTAACAATTGCTTGAGGAACTCTGAACCGCACTATTACATGATTGAACGTGAAGAGTGCAGTGGTTTTTCCGTTATTCTGGTATGTAGGAATAGCTTTGGCCCACCTTTAAAAGTAATCCACAGCTACAATGATGTAACTATGCCCCCCGGCCAAGGTAGGTTTAGAATGCATAAAGTCAATGCCCCATTTTGCGAATGGGCCAACGGCAATAATCGGATGTAATGGGGCAGGGTGAGTGCGCTTCTTCGTATGGAAGTGTTGGCAAGGAGGACATTTTTTGACGGCCTCAATACAATCTTTGAAGATAGTGGGCCAAAAATATCCTGTGCGCAAAATATTCTGGGTTGTAGCCATCCCAGAGAGGTGACCGCCACATGCCCCAGTGTGACAGTCATTCAGAATGTGTTCAGCCTCATCGTGAGTGAGACAATGTCGAAGAATTGAATCAATGCCACGACGATACAAAGTATCATTGATGATTAAATAATACTTTGCATGGTGACGTATCTTACAACGGTCGTCGCGAGAAAGTTGAGGGTTAAAGCATTGGGTTTGAAGATACAATGAGATATCTCCATACCAGGGGTCAGTCATACTGATGAGAAATAATGATTCATCTGGAAAGGAGTCATTGTGCTCAACTTCTACATCAGGACGGGGAAGGTCGCAAATGAGCTTGGCAAACACCAAAGACTTCTTAGACTTAGCTTTCTCGAAAAGAAGATCAAATTCTTGTAGTATCACGATCCAGCATGAATACTTGCCCCTAAGCACCCGGCGTGTCAGTACGTGGTACATGGGGTTCGAGTCGGTGATGATAGTGGTGGTGCGGAGCAAGATGTAGTGCCGGAACTCCTGGACGGCGATGATAGCCGCGAATGCGAGTTTTTCGACATGTGAATAGCTAGTTTTAGCATCGGCCAGACCCTTACTTGCATAGTATATTACATGTTCCTGGGCGTTTTGATCCTCCTGTACCAAAACCATGGAAATAGCGGTAGCAAAAGCGGCGAGATATAAGATGTAATCTCGATAATAATTAGGCAGTTGGAGCATGGGGGCATGTATGATGGCATGTTTGATACTGTCGAAGGATTTTTGAGCTTGGTCATCCCAAATGAACGGGACGTCCTTCTTGAGCAGTCTCATATACCCCCAAGTCTTCTCCACGAAATTGCAAACAAAACGTCTTAAATAAGTCGCCTTCCCTTGGAGACTTTGAAGTTCTGTCACATCAGTCGGGGGTGGTAGGTTGATGATGGCCTCCACCTTTAAGGGATCAATGCGGATCCCATCCTTCGAAATGATAAATCCTAAGAGGCGTCCGGACTCAACGCAAAAGATACACTTTTGAGGATTCAGACGGATATTGTACCGTCTGCATCTGAGGAAAATGGCTATTAGATGATCAATGTGGAACTTGCGCTGCTTTGAATGAGTAGGGAGATCATCTAGGTAAGGTTCCACAAATCCCTTAATATCATGGAAGGCATACGACATAGCCCGCTAAAACGTGGCGCCAACATTTTTAAGGCCAAACGGGAGTTTGCAGTATGCAAACGTTCCCCATGGGTAGATGAAAGCCGTCTTATGTTGGTCGGCTGGGTTGATCTTAATCTGGTTGTAACTAGAAAAATCCATCCATAAATGAGAAGATGATGCTTCCAGCACAATTGTTGATAATCTGGTCGATGAAGGGAGTCGGGTAGTTGTCTTTTGGACAAGCCCGGTTAAGGTCCCGATAATCAACACAGATGCGAATGGTACCCTGCTTTTTTTTCACAGGATCGACGTTTGAGACCCAATTCGTCAATGGGACAGGATAAATAAAACCAGCCTTTAAGAGATTTTCAATTTCTGCCTTAATTGCTGTAGTCTTCCGGGGGTGTATCGGTCGCAACTTTTGGCGTACAGGTTTGATGTCGGGATAGGTTTTTATTTCATGAGAAACAATCGCGAGGTCTATCCCAGGCATCTCCTCATAGGACCAAGAAAATACGTCTTGAAATTGCTTGAATAAGGCCGTGCCAATAGCTATTTCTTCAGGGGAACACTTCTGGCCTATGTGAATGTGTTCCACTATACCAGGTTTCACCGAGATGTCTACTAGGATGGTTGGATCAATATATGCCAAGTTTCCCTCCATGTCCGTAAGACGCGTAAGGATGGGGGAAATGAGGGAACGGGTAGATATCTAGTGAAAATAGGGTATGGATGTTGTCCTCTATGTACTCCAAAGGAGGGAGAAAAGATGACCTATGGTGGAGATCATCCCATGGACTGTCGTAAACATTCATAACTTCCATGATGGACTCGTATGAATGAAAAGTCTGAAGTAAGAGATTGGGTAGAGATGACATCCATCATAGAGAACAGGATGGAGAGGCCATGGTAAAATGGTCCTTCGATGCTGATTGGATAGCTTCGTAAATACATTCAGCGGGTGAAAGAGGCATTATATCTCCAAGCAGGTGTGTTGTGGCTTCATCCGATACAAGCCAAGCATCGGTAGAGTGAGATAAAGTCTCTATGGAGATCATGTTCACCGTAGAAATATAATTAGGGGGGTCCGCGGCTGGAAAAATTCCCATGAGAGATGAATCTTTCAAAAGGCCAACCCCTACACTCTCATACTGTTTTGACATCTGTCCAATGGAAGGAACTTGGTCACCCGGATGAGTAGTAGCATCTGGTGTACAAAAATCTAATTGGTCAATAGTAACAATTCATCCTTGGTGGAGGAATTGTACTTTGCGAAGACTGAAGAGGATACCGCCTGCATGGTGTAAAACCAATTGCGACCAAGCAAGAGATTATATCTAACGGGGTCGATACCACTTCCACATTAATGGTTACGGTCTTTCTGCCCAACTCAACTGCAAGAGCTTGTAAGAGCCCATGAGGTTGAAAGCCACACCCGTCGAATGCTTTCAACGTGGTAGGAGAACGATTCAATTCAGGGGAGCCAATGGCTCTCCAACAGGCGATCGACATGACAGAAGTGGAGGCGCCTTCGTCCAGAAGGGTACGATGGACAATCTTCCTAGCAATGTTCACAGAAACTTGGAATGCGAGCTGGTGTGAGAGCCTCAACTTAAAGTTGTCAAGCCGGAACATGATGGTATTCGAGGAATTCGGGTCGACTGCACCGATGGCTGCAAGGAGAGTTTTGCGTTGATTAGGACAATTCTGCAAAACTTCCAGGGTAGACATGGCGCAAGGAGATTGTGCCAAGTCCTCTATGATATTGTCATTTTGTGTCACCCGAGCATTGGGATTGAAAACGGCTTTTCGAATCGTACTCTTGGGCGGTCACAATATCGAGTCTAAAAAGCGCTTCTCAATGGTGAGAGAAGTTGATGGTACAGTGACATCAGTTAAGGAGTCGGAAGCTTTTTCAGCATTACTTCTAGTGGATTCCTTCGAAGGGACTGGTTTGTAAGATCACAAGCGAGTATTCAAATTGATTGTCTCGTTACGCAGCATGATAACATGCACAGTATTGGATGGTTCCCCCTGGGCTGGGGGGGTTTGAGCAATCATTTGCAGGTTCTGAGTAGGAAACGAATCATTGAGGACTGCGGGAGTTGGTTTACCCCTAAGAAAATTTTTCACTTTGTCTCTATGGGGACATTCTTTGGAGAAATGGTCATCTCCACACAGTAAACAAGGATACTTTAGTTTCCGTTTTTGCTTAGTATCATCAGGAGTGCTCTTTTGTTCTTGCTGAGTGGAAGACTTTTTGGGTTTCCCCTTATTCTTCTTTTTATCACCAGACTTCTAAGATGAAGCTAATTGGACAGAATTCACCTCTTCAATTACAGCAGGAGCGGTGGACTTGGTGGTGTTGTGGTCAGCCGGAGTCGGGTTGGATGATCCAACAGTGCTAGTAGCAAGCTCGATGTTAAGGGAACCAATGATTCCATCAGTTTGGAGTCCCTTCACTACAACATTTTGACCCAAAATCCGACGGCGCGTGGATTTATCTTTATAAACTTACCAAAAAACACAAGTGTACAATTTTTTTTTTTTAAATGTGGCAACAAGCGTCGGATATGCGACGGCACGTTTAGTAAATGTCGGTTAAGCGACGTCTCTTTTAGTACACATCGGTTAAGCGACGGTTAAGAGAGCACGTTTAATAGGTCAGATATATGAAATATGTATAGTCGTCGCATAGCCGACGCTTACTAAATGAGACGCCATTTAAATCCACGCGTCCTAAACGTGCCGTCGCATATTCCCCGCTTGTGGCCATTATTTGCAAACACTCATATAAATAGAGATGTAGGCCTAGGTTCATAATCTCACACACTCACTCTCGCACAAATCTCTTGGACAAGAAATGCGAAATTCCTAAGGAGTATTAGGGTTTGGTTTTTGGCCTTGTGCTTTTTTGGGGATCTTCCCACTTGGTCTTGGAATTTGGTCTTGCTCTTTGGTGACTTCTCTCTTGAAGTATCTCTTGGTTTAGGGTTTGGTTTTTGGCCTTGTGCCTTTGTGGGGATCTTCCCACTTGGTCTTGGAATTCGGTCTTGCTCTTTTTGTGACTTCTCTCTTGAAGTATCTCTTGGTTAATTTCTTGGTTTAGGGTTTGGTTTTTGGCCTTGTGCCTTTGTGGGGATCTTCCTACTTGGTCTCGGATTTTGGTCTTGCTCTTTGGTGACTTCTCTCTTGAAGTATCTCTTGGTTAATTTCTAATTGGTTTATCATTGGTAAATATTTCTTGGAGAAAGTTTGTCCTCTTGTGTTAGGGTTTACCCTCACTAGTTAGGGTTTTCTCTTGTGGATTTGGCTTTGACTCTTGTGGAAAAGAAGATTCATCATATACTTGGTTTTGTTTTGAGTTAGGGTTTACCCTCACTTAGGTTTTGCTCTTGTGGATTTGGATTTGACTCTTGTGGAAAAGAAGATTCATCATATACTTGGTCTTGTCTTGAGTACTTAGGGTTTACTCATGTGGATTTGGTTTTAACCATTGTGGAAAAGAGGACTCATCATATACTTGGTCTTGTCTTGAGTTGGGGTTTACTCATGTGGATTTGGTTTTAACCATTGTGGAAAAGAGGACTCATCATATACTTGGTCTTGTCTTGAGTTAGGGTTTACTCATGTGGATTTGGTTTTAACCATTGTGGAAAAGAAGACTCATTATATACTTGGTCTTGTCTTGAGTTAGGGTTGACTCATATATTGTGGATTTGGTTCTAACCCTTGTGGAAAAGAAGACTCATCATATACTTGGTTTGCTCGTACTTTGTTCTTAGGGTTTGAGTAATAAAATGCCACGTAACAATAATGTTACAGGTCATCAAGATCATCCAGAACAAAATCTAGAATTGCTTGCTAGGTTGTGGGATGGAGTGGAAAGAAGGGGTGATGGAAAATGTTATTGTCCTTGCAATCGATGTAGGGGCTTTAATAAGAGAAGGTTACTGATCTCAACAGCTAAAACAAATTGTAGGGAACATGGACATGTTGAGGGGGGGCATGAATATCATCCATTGGTAAGTCATAATTCATTATATATCATGCGGTCTTTATATTGAGAGTTTTTGTAATTGTATATTGTATCATTTTTATTTTTGTTACTTATTAATCGACATGACTAACGTTCTTTGTTTGATGTTTTAATTGTAATTATAAAGCAAGGGCCTCCTAGGGCTGTTCCGAACATGGAGAATGTGGTAATTGCGGAACAACTAGCGCAGGAAGAACAATATGCAGGTCCTTCAAATACTGATCATGATCAAGTTAATGATGATCATATGGAATTAAACGATGATCATGACGATAACATAATTGAGGATGATGGTGCAAATACATTAATCAATGATGCATTTAATGTTAGAATGGATGATGATCAACATCATGCACCGCCAATTGATGACTTTGAAGATATTAATGACTTACCTACACTTGAGAAGGCGACGGAACCGCTTTTTGAAGGCTCCCGCATAAGTGTTCTCTCTGCTGTGTTGCTGATAATGAACTTGAAGGTTATGAATGGTTTTTCAAACACATCCATCACGCTGGTGTTAAGGTACGCATGTGATTATATGTGATCCGTCGGATCTCAACTTTACTAGTGCATATACTCCAAAACTATGTCACACCTTTCAATCAAAACCACTTTGATCTTATAATATACTCCAAAAAATAAGGATGTATTTGTTGTCGTTAATATTATGCTCTTCAAATATTTATATTAACCATTTTTGTTAAATTTGTTGTAACAGCTTGATAGGTGAATATTTGTTACCGGCATCAAATAAATTACCTCGCACATATTGAGATTTAACTTCCATCATGAAATATGTTGGACTAGAGTATCAAGCAATTGATGCATGTCCTAATGATCATATTTTATATTATAATCAGTATGAGCTTGCAACAGAACGCCCTATATGTCATAGCAGTAGATACCGAACAGATCAAGTAACCAAAAAGGTGTCTCGTAAGGTTCTTCGTTATATTCCCATTATTCCACGCTTGCAACGACTGTTTAGGTGCAAAAACATAGCACAATTTATGGATTACCACGCACGGAATAGAAGTGGAGATGATATTCTTCGAATGCCTGCAGATGGTTCTGCATTTACAGACATGGAGGAAAAATGGCCACACTTTAAATAAGAACCTCGTAATGCTAGACTTTCTTTGGCAGCGGATGGTGTCAATCCATTTGCAGAGATGAGATCTACTTACTCGGTCTGGCCTGTTTTTGTTATCAACAATAACATTCCTCCATGGATGTCAATAAAGAGGGAGCATATAATGTTGGCAATGATTGTTCCAGGTATAATTTGTACTTTAGAACAATGTTTTTTTAATGCATTAGTATTTAATTTGTCATGAAGATCAATATTGTTGCATATTCATGTCATATATATTTTTCATTTACTTATATGTATTGTATTTGCTGTTTTCTTTTAGGTAAGTACCAAGTTAAAGATATGAATGTATATATTGAGCCTCTTGTTGATGAACTACTTAAGCTATGGAATGGTGTCACTATGTATGATGTCTCTAGACCAGTAGGGCAAAGGGAATTTCAATTCCATGCAATGCTTGCCTGGACAATTCACGATGCTCCAGGGCTAACACATTTTTGTGGTCTTCAAACAAAGGGAAAATTTGCATGTCCAGTTTGTGGTCCCAAGATGAAATCTCGTCATTCAAAGAGTTTGTCAAAGGAAGTGTTTGATGAGTATAGGCACTTCCTCTCTAAGAATCATAGGTATCAAACTATCGAAAAACATCTTTTTAATGGGAAAGAGGAGACCGCATTAAAACCACAGAGAATGAAACCTCACATATGGAAGTTGCAATATAATAGAAATCGTCAAGGTATGATTCAATTTGTCTATCTTATATATTCGTATTGATCATCTCTTATATGTTTTTAATGTTTTTATTTTGGATTGTATTAATTTTTTTTACTGTAATATACTACATTTTAATCTCTTTAACTTATGTATTGATTACTAATGGTCTACATGAACATCATGAAGGTGTAAATGGGCTTCCACGAGGAATGAAAAGTTATCCGAAACAATTTAGTAGGCTTCCTTACTATGAGCACTTACTAGTTGTTCATTTGTTTGATATAATGCATATCGGAAAGAATGTAACTGAAACACTATGGCGAATATTAGACGGAAGGAGTGACAGAAAAAATTGTCAAAATTTGCAGTGACATTCATGAATCCAATCATGCAATGAAAGATATCATTGAACATTTAAACAACGATGGAGACCAAATTAATATAAGGTCACTTCCATGGTTATTGACTGAGCAACAAAGCAATGCAGTAAAAGAAGTGATACAAAAAATGAAATTTCCCACAGGATTTTGTTCGAACATAAAGAATATCTTAACAAGGAAAGGTGATTTTGGCGGGGTAAAAACGCATGATTGGCATATCTTCATTAAGGTAATTATATTTTTGGTATACATATTGGTATATTACAATACTGCATGTTTTTTGTTTTCTTTTCTTAATTTTGAAAAATATATTGATGAGACGTGTTCATTGTTACAGTATGTTCTACCTGTATCTCTCCCAGACAACTTTGACAATAATGTCAAACAGGTCATATATGATCTTGGAAAATACATGAGGTAATTAGAACCAATATTTTTCACGCATCATCATGTAATTTGTTTAATTCGTTGTATAACTTATATGAATTGACATTTGTTTTAGTCAATCATGTAGATTTGTACTACAATCTTAAATTTTCGTCGTTAAATGATATCATTATTTTCTTGCTTTACATGTAGATGGTTGTCATTGAAAGAAATCCACAAAGAAGATATAAAGTATTGGAAGAGAGAAATTCCTCGTTTAATGTGTCAAATGCAGAGATTTCTACCTTCGGCATTTTTCAATGCACAAGAACACTACCTCATACACCAAGTTGAGGAGATTGAATTGTGTGGACCTATACATGCAAGTTCCATGTGGATGGTTGAGAGGCACTTGAAATTTATGAAGGCTTTAGTTAGACAAAGAGCACGTCCAGAGGGTTCTATGGTGGAGGGATATATGGTATTTCAGGCCATGGTGTATATTGTTGAATATCTTCCAGGGTTGGGGTCTATTAAGACCGAATTAGATCGATGCATTGGTGATCCAAAGTCCACTAAGAAATTAGAAGGAGAGTACTTGATGGGGAAAGGTAAATCGAGGAAGGTCAAAGGTAATTATTAAATGGTGTTATAGATTAATAATGTTAATACATTTTAATAGTATCGTACATAATTATTTCATTTTTAATATTCATTAATGATATGCATCATTAATATTTATAATGTTACACTGCGTTAAGTAATTATAAATTTTTGAGTTGATTTATGTAATTTTATTTTCATGCACTTGGTCACGAGTGGGATGCACTACATTTGTACGTCGCAAACAATCTTGATTGGATGAAGGTATGGATTGAATGATGTAATCAATCTGGTCGAGGACTATCACGGGAAGGTGCGGCTTCATTGGTTAAAGAAGCACATCACAATGGAGATGTCAATCTAACAGAAAGGGAAATCGATTAGCATATGGTTTAAAAGATAAACAGGTAAGCATGATATTATAAATATATAAGCCATAATATTTTCAATTACGTCGATATTCATGTTCATCTTGATTAATTTCATTTTATTTGCATACTTTAAGAACATAAAATACTTACTAGTTCATTATCAATTGCAGGTAAAACACCACAAGGCTATGTGGTGCAACGGTCGTAAATATCGCATTAAAAAGTTGGATGACACAAGGAAAACATGTGATTCTGGGATAAGTGCAGTCTTTGAGGTCACTAATGTTTCATCTAGAAGCGACAGACATCTAGAATTGTCAGAAAATCGATATTATGGATATTTGGAAGATATCATTGACTGTGACTTTAAATCATTCAAAATAATTCTTTTTGTTGTGAAATGGTATAGGCTACGATTGAATCGATTTGATCCCGATAGAACTATTATTGAACATGCTAATGAATTTACCATGGTCAATACAAGGTCGCTTGAGTCACGAACGCCAGAGCCCTATGTTCTTCCAAGTCAATGTGAACAGGTATTTTACTCAGAAGTTCCTGGTAGACAGGGTTGGTCATTTGTTATTAGACATGATCCAAGAGGAAGGCCGGTAAAGTATAATATTGTAGAGGAAGCTAAAGAGGGTGTTGAAGAAGAAGGTGATCATGTAGAGGATCAACATGAGTTGGATGTTGATGATCATAATGTTACGCAGGAAGATGTTGAAGAGTTAGTTGAAGCAGATGATGTTAGAGACAATGTTCATGATGAAGATGATATTGACGATCATGATCAATTTATTGAAACTAACAGCGATGACGATGATGATATAGCTGCCTCTAATCCTTATAATGTTGAATCTAGATCAGATGATACAGATGCAGACTTGGATGGAGAAGACGATCATGAAGTGCATTGAACATCATTCCAAGTGATGTGAGGGGCGGGGGGGGGGGGGGCAGATGAGCTTCCGCCTTCACGTGGTTGTCCCTGTTGAGTAGAGAATATTAAGATATTCTTGAAACAAAGAGAATCTCGTTAAGGTATTTTACTCAGAAGTTCCTGGTAGACAGGGTTAGTCATTTGTTATTAAACATGATCTAAGAGCTGGAAGGTAGGTAAAGTATAATATTGTAGAGTAATGCTTTTACTAGTTTGCTTAAATACATGAAATAGCATTAATGTTCAGAGTTCTAAACAAAATAACAACGTTCAGAGTTTTAAACAAGGCCAAGGTCCCGGATTTATTGGCTAGTATCATGCGGATAAGGCTTAGTGGGAGGATAGGTCACGGGTTCGACTCGTCTGCCTTATTCATTTTGGCATAACAAATGTTGTTTTTAAATTATGGTTACAACCATATGCTACCCGCCAAAATGTTACTCTTTTACATGTTTTAATACATAAAAGTTTTTAAACCCATGCCAACAGTAGTAGAGCTATAGGGTTTAAACCCACGCCAACAGTAGCAGAGCTATAGGGTTTAAACAGTCCCGTGCCAACAGTAGCAGAGCTATAGGTTTTAAACCCACGCAGCATTCGTTCCTTTTCCTTCCTTGTTTATGCATAAGCAGTACCAGATGCGATGCAATATGTTGAGCTTTAATAGGTAGAATAGAGGTGGCTAGAGCTTGGGTAGGGGTTTAAGAAGCAAAGTAGGTAGCAGGAGCAGTCCACCGTTTCGATTTGGAGCAGTCTTCCATTTCGTCGATTTGGAGCAGTCCGCCATTTTGATTTGGAGAAGATTCAGTCCACCATTTCGATTTGAAGCTTAGTCCATTCAGCCCCGCCATTTCGATTTGAAGCTCAGTCCTCCATTTCGATTTGAAGCTCAGTTGATTCAGCCATTTCGATTTGAAGCTCAGTCCATTCAGCCATTTTGATTTGGAGCTACCATTCCATTCCAAATGTCTTCAGTAAGTGACATTCTCATCCATAGCTTCATTTGCCTGATATGCACACTGTGTGGGACATTACATCTATAAATGTTCATTCTGTAGTTGGTCTAAGTCCTCCAACTAGAAACTTGGCTTATTGATGTAGGCACCACCTGCAATACCTAAGCAGACCCTTGATTCCCAAATTTTCTGTACTGGAATCTTCACTTAATATAGTCCTTTACCATTCTTCTCTTAGTTTTTCTTAGTTTCCAATTAACTCTGTGACAGAACTAAAAATAGATAACTGTCACTATACTTGGTAATTCTATCAAAATTGAGTAAGACTTCTCTATTAGCGAATTAAACACTTTACCTTTTGCTTAGCCCTCAACGGAATTTAATTTACACTCAAAGGTTAAACGCCACATGACCCTTCGTCATGACCTAAGCCCCAACGAAAAATCACTTATCGTACCAATTGTACCTTCTTTTCATTTTTCGCTTCCACCTAATGCACGACACGTATCTCTCAACGGAAAACTCCACTTTGTCTCGATATTTGAACCGTCACTTTCTGTTGTGATCGTGATCATTGATTTTTGACTTCACAACTCCGCTCTCATCCTGATCGTTAATCTCCTATGTGATCAAAACCATCCATTACTTAGCTCATCAATCTCTGCTCTGTTCTCGATCGTTGATCCCCAAATGTTATACATATGAGCGCCACTTATAGACTGTACATGTGAGCTAGGGCTTCTGCACTGTGACAATTATGATGACTCACAAACCATTACAATATTCCATGGAATCGCTATTTCCCTTAACGAATCAGATGTATACTTGAAATAGAAGGCTAATCAAATCCCACACGGCTGAACAGAATGTTAACATATATATAGACTGTATTTTACCCTAGGATATACATTGTAACGTTTCCAATAATTCACACTTCATTTCACTATTCCTTAAACTCGATGCTTTCAGATGAAATTGATGAATCATATGTATCCAACCAATGATAACAGAAATATCACAACATATACAGATGAGATGAATCATATATACTGAGATTTTACACAGTAGAGAGGAAATTTAATGATTCTCCATCATTTTATTACATTTCACTGTATGTAATCAATCACACTCTACACCCTGCTCTCTCTTCTCGAGCTCTGTGAGCTAACCTTCATCTAGGATAAGCTACCTATTCAAAATACTAAAGACTGCATTTATTTACAATGGATTTCTGTTTCCAGATCCTATGATTAAGGAACAGAGTCCTAAATAACCTCAACTGACCCCTACGAGTCATCATTGACTCACTAACAATTAGCAAACCCTATCTTATCTTTTACAAGTGGAAAGGATCTAGATTCCTTGACCATTATTCAAATTTTTCACAAAAATAGCAATTTACACAAATGTGAGACCCTAGGTCTCTTTGAATTCTCTTGACCTTGATGAAGTCATGGGTGACTTCTTTTTCATGAGCCTATGCTCCTGTATCACTTATGCCACCCTATACCGATGCCATCACATCCTTCCAAAATGATCTCTAAGGACTTTGTGACTAGTGCAGCAAAGTTGTGTTAGAAATCATGAGATAGAGGATCTGTGATTAATTCAATAAATACCCTATCCCAATAAGATAAACACAAGATAGATGTATCGCATACCATAAACACATATAAAGACTTCAAGAGAGTGTACAATAGATAGGATGCCCTTGGGCTGATGAATAATTCAATTGAATGAGATGATTACAATCCACAACCACCCACAGGTCCACCCATTAAGGGCCTCAATTACCCACCTAGTGGTTTGGCACATGGCCACAAGTGAATATTAGCCAAGATATCTCAACACCCCCCGCCCCTGATTTTCCCCGTGTATTGGTTTCAGTTCGAAATTAATGTTTTTAATTACTTTTTTTGCAGCCAGCTGATCGGGGCAAGTCCCTAATGGAGCCTGAGAGGGTGACACCCCCCTACAGGCGACAGGTATATATACCACATTTTTACTGACCTGCTTCTTTAGAAAGTACATTTGTTTAATTATGATATCAACGTGGTCAATATTTAAATATTTTTTTAAATAAGATTTTCCCCGTGTATTGGTTTCAGTGCGAAATTAATGTTTTTAATTACTTTTTTGCAGTCAGCTGATCGGGGCAAGTCCCCAATGGAGCCTGGGAGGCTGACACCCCCCTACAGGCAACATGTATATATACCACATTTTTACTTACCTGCTTCTTTAGAAAGTACATTTGTTTAATTATGATATCAACGTGGCCAATATTTTGTTTGTAGGCTGAGGGTTGAGGTAGGAGCCCCATGACAGATGATATGTCAACATATGTTAGCATGCCACGCTCATCGGGTCATGAGCAGGTATATAGCACGTTGTGAATTTCAGAAACTGTATTTATACATATTTATGTTATCTAATTATATTAATGATTTCAAATTGATATTAATGTCTTCTATTTTTATGTCGGATGATACTTATATATAGATGGATCCAAAGGATATGGATTTGGGGAACATTCTTGATGATGTTGATCTCAAGAATTCAAAGAATATCCGGGATGCAGTTCAAAAAGCAAAAACAAAATTAAATCAGGAGGTCGTCAATTTGCTTATATCGAATACGCAAATGACACAGGATGAGACTCAAGCAAAGATAGATCGTGTGTTGCTTAAAGTAAAGCGCTTGGATGTAAGCTGCAAACTCTTTCATTATAAGTCTATTCCAAATGCAATTTTTTTTCCTATTCGTATATGAGTAACTAAAATATTATTTGTTTCTACAGGAATATTTTTTCCTCGGTGAGAGGCATTCTGGTACCATTGAGCATGACACCCCCCTTCGCCACTGATCATGTATCGTTGCCGTCTGGCCAGTCGGAAACACAAAATGAGACACCCCAGACGAAACATGAGAGTGCCGATGAGGATCAGGGGCCAGTACATGGAGAAGAGCATGACTTTGATGCTGCCATCCCAGCATTTCCTTGATCTTTCCGTGTCACTAGCACGGGAACATTTGAGACTACTTTTTTGGTGGACGAAGATCTCATTCCCTACAAGATGGAGAAGATTCCAGGTACTATTTACAAAATGTTTTAACTATATATTATAATTTTATTGGAATGTAATTATGCATCATTCTTTTTACACTAATTAACACATACTCGTTTTTGTAGGAAATGATGTCTTTTATAAACATCTTAATGATTGGTCTTTAGAGCTGTTTGGGCCCACTATCCGCACATGGTGGAACCGGCAGATTAAAGTTTTGAAAGATGAGCTTATTGCTCGCTTCGAAACCTTCAACTAAAAAAAGGTTCTCGAAAAAGCTGGCCAACATTTACATTATGTACGGGAGCAATATCGGAACAACTTAGCAGATAATCCAAAGTATGAGCGCCCTCCGATGATTCCAACAACGGAGTGGAAAGGCTTGCTGGATGATGCAAGGGAGAAAGCGGCGAAAATAGCAGGCAAGCCAGTACCCGAGTCAGCTAGAAGGTATGCAATACTTTCAGCAATGCAATTATATGTTTATTACACTTTATTTTCCATTTTTTTGCAATGTCTAATGTATTTAAAAATACTTTTATAGGCTACCAGATACGTCGAAGGCCACCCAGGCAAGAATAGAAAAACATGGGCAACACAAGCTTGGCCCTGGTGGATATTCCAACCTACAAGCACGAATCGTAAGTATGATCAATAATTATTTTATTGTATAGAAATTATAGATTGCATTTAAAATTTTTTTCATGATGATATAACAACAACAATGATGATCTAATTGAAAATTACAGGCTCAAATATTCCACGATTTTCCAACGGAGGAAGACATGAGGATTGGCTACCAACGCGGGTTTTCAGGTGTTGTTGAACATCTAACAAGCAGCCGTGGTAGCCAAGCAAATTCTTCCAGTGATCCATCCTGCGAACAGGTAACTACAATAAACAAATTCTATTTAAGATTGATTCATTGTGTTCTATATTCATTAATAAACTAGTACATAAAATATTGAGTCTCTTTGTGTTAAGCCGCACAACGAGAGTAGAGAAAATGCAGAGGATGGAGGAGAAAGAGATATTGAAGTTCATGTTGATCGAAATCCAGGTAATAAATATTCTTTTGTTAAAAAAACTAGCATGGATTAAAGTCTCAAATATTAAATTGCAAATACTATATTGTTGTAAGTGTTGATGTTTTAATGCAGAGGGTCTTCATGTGCAACTTGAGGCAGCAGTAGAAGATCAAATGCAGGAAATTCATGTCACCCATGAGTTGCCAAGTACAAAGCACTGCTCTAATGTTTTTTTCTTAATGAAGGACTTACAATGATTATAATAGTAAAAACACGTCAAGTAATTAATATTTCTTCATTTTTCCAGTACATCCTGGCACCTTACAGCAGCCGCATACACGTCGTGAGCACACAACCCGTCGACAAACACGATCATAGGCAGCTACAAAGGGCATAGGAAACAAAAAACAATTGGTAGAAGAGGATGTCACACTTAGAGAATTTGTGGAGAGAAAAAAGCGTCAAAAAAAGTAGTGATTGTAATAAGTACACTATTACATTATTTTTTTATGCATTGTCCTCGGATATTATTTTTGATATTATGGAGTAATGTCTTCAACTATTTTTTTTTTTTTATGTATGAATGAATGAATGAGTTAATTAATGAATGCTATAAAATAATTAATGATCGAATGCACGTAATTCCTTTAAGACAAAAAACTCACGATGTTCGCACAAAAGATCATTTATTTCCAAGCACGTGCATTGGGTATGGGGAATTGAGAGTGATGTGAGGGGGGGGAGGGGCCATATGAGCTTCCACCTTCACGTGGTTGTCCCTGTTTAGTAGAGAATATTAAACTATTCTCGAAACAGAGAGGAGCTCAATAAGGTAAAATGCATGCATTATTACAATGTTTCTTTCTTATGACCAGATACGTTGTTTCTTTCTTCTAGCTAACTATAGACATGCATTTTCTTTATACTGCAGAGTGAGAATCTTGATGGGCTGGAGCTTTCTGGTTTGGAATATCTTCAAAGTATCAGGATGAGGATCGTTGGAATCCATTCTGTGCATCAATACCTCAACATCTTTTGCAAACTCTACATCCGGCTCCAAATCCACAAATATGAAGAGGTATCCATCCTTCAATTTAATTTAGGTTTTCTATTGATTTTTCAATGTGAAGTAGAAAAGAAGGGTTCAGTAAATCATTCCCAAGAAATAGATGAAAGCCAGTGGATGAACAACAGGCCTGTAGCAGAGGTATTCAGGTTTTATATAGTCTTAGTGTGTTGCAACTAACGAAGTTCCTAAGGTAAATTTCATGGTAGTTCTCACATTGATAATCTGGAATTGGTTTGCTAATATGATTAGTGGGTTGTCATTAGACGTTCATAAGGTGGAGCTTGCGAATCTCAATAATGGTGATTTGTCAATCAGGGGATTGATCTGATTGACTCTTAGTGAGGGCAAGGCTGCAAGGACTTGAGGCCTTCAGAAATACTATACAAAATGACTAAAATTTGCTGCAGTTTACATTAACTGAATGGCTTGTTCAAAATGTCTTTTAGGGAGTGTGTTATAGAAGTTAATATTTGGTAAATAGCTAACAAGAGTCACGATTTTTTATGTAGCTAGTTAAGATGGATTTACTATAATAGTACCTAGGTCGACTTACTGTTGGTTAGATTCAAATATCATGGAGTCAATTTTATGGTTGATGATTCTGTTATCACTCCGTAATTTCTGGAGGCTGTGTTCAAGAATCCCAAAGGTAACCTACAACCAATCTTTAGGTTAGCTGTCTGACTCAACTAACCAGAGAGGGCGATAACATCCTTCGATGCTCCCTGACTTTTAATTCCCATCGGGCCCACTCTGTCTTCTAGTGGAGATTTGGTCATTCTGCTATCTTTTAATGTTCTTTGTATTCTCCGCCAAGCCTCGGCCAAGTTAAGAGCTCCTCTAATCATTAAAAACCCCCGCAAAGTACAGCAAAGCAATTTTTACACAAAAAATTCCCGAAAAAGAGACTTTTTTAAAGAACAGGCACTGTTCTTCCATGCACCTTTACAAAATTTTTATACTCTGATAACACCACCTTCAACAAATCATCCTTCAGTAAATCATAAAACCCCAAGTAGAATTCAACTGAAAGCCCATCCAGTCCTGGGACTTTCCCTTTCTTAAATGGGTTTAATACATTTAGTATTTCTTTATCTGATATTTCTGAAGTTTTAAGTCCTTATTCATATCATCATTAATTAGACTAGGAACTGGACCTATGATTCTCATAATCTCCTCTTAAAAAGAGACTTAAAGTGTAACCTTCCTGCCTTCGCTTTTTCCTTGAAAGATCTAACCAGTGAGCCTTCTGGGTGTCTCATTTCCCAAATAGCATTCACTTGCTTTCTGTAATTGGCATATTTATGAATTTCTCTGCGTGTTATTGTCCCCTTCCTCCCAAATCGCCCTGCTCTTCAATCTCCATCCTGTTTCTTCATTGTCCAAAAGTTCTTTCTTCCTCTCCATCTCTTTTAAAGACTTCTCCTCTTCTTTGAAAGAAACACCTGAGTCATTATGATCAAATAATTCCTTTATTCCTTCCTCAACTTCTGTTAACTCCTTTCTTGAATTTAAAGCAAGAAACTTTTCCAAGACCTTTATGACTCTGATTATATGGAGGTTATATGAGAACTGTTTCGTAGCTTCAGATCCTCTGTCGTTATAAACCTATCCAACCTTTTAGATATGCCATCCCTTCCCCTTCTTGCATTCCTCTAAGTTGGCATTAATTTGACAGGTTTAATCATTAATGCCAAGGGCAAAGTCATCCTCAAAAGCATCAGACTAATGAAGCTGTGCTGCCCCCAAAGGTGGCCTGAATAGTTCAGGGATTGCATTGTATGTTTTCATAAATCTATTGGAAAATTCCTGAACTGTTTCGTTGGGATTCTTCTTTACATTTTTGTACTGAGTCAGAAAATGTTGTGGATTTTTCTTTGCTTCCCACTTATCCAAAAAGGCTGTCTCAAAAGCTGCATAATCCCGTATAGAGCCTCCTGCTAAGCCTCTATACAAAACTTTAACTTCACCTGTAAAGCTCTGTGCTAAAAACCTCATTTTAACATCATCATGATCTATCTCCTTTAAATCCAGGATATCATTAATCTTGGTCAGATTTTGTTTTGCAGTGATTTCACCCTCTGCCCCATAAGTTGTTATGATTTGATCATAATTTTGTGGCATATCATGTAGGACAGCTGGCAAGACAAGAGGTGCATATCTGGCCATGTTTGTATTTATAATAGGAGTGGAAGGCACAATCTGGATATGAGGATTAGATGGTTGATAAAGTGAGGATGTAGGAGTTTTCGCAGAAGACTCTGGCAAGGAAGACTGAGTTTGGGGTTGACTGAGCTGAGAGATAACTTCAAGTTTATACTTTTGCAGGAAAGTATATGGTTCCGAATATTTATATCTCTCTATATCAAAAAGTTTCTCTTGCAATCCTTGTTTCAGGCTTTCTATATCAAATAGCTTTTGTTTTAGATCAGTGGTTAAGGTATCCCAGAAAATATTTATGTCTTCTTGATCAAAAAGAACTTCTTCTTTAGCTTTGGATTTTACTGGGGTTTGAAAGTAATTTTTATCAACAACAGTAGCAGTGAGATCTGATTCTGATTTGGTTCTGAATAAAGTCTGTTCAAATTTTAAATCACAATACAGGTCTTCAATACTCAGCACTCCATCCTTTGGCAATGAGGGTGACTTTTCCAATCTGACAGGAGTAAAAGTTTGAGATTTGTTCTTTGTTTTCTTGAGAAAGTTTTCAAGGTCATCAACAATATCTGGAGGATTAGGGTCTGGATTAGCCCTGGTATATCTTTTAGAAGCCAGTGTAACATAACATATACAGAACACTGATCTGTTTCCAGGGGAGTCGCCAGAGCAAATTTTAGGTCTACAGCCTGATTTTTTTTCAACCTTTGGTCTATAGCCTTAATGGAAAACACATATTGTGAGAGTAGCAATCATGAAACTTATAGACGCATGCAACTCTATGATTCCACTAACAAGGATCTTAATTGAAATACGAGTTGCCACACTTCAATGCACTCTTAGTATAGAGTTCTCCTTTATCATTCTCCATGATTCTTCTCTTTTTTCAAAAGCTATTTCCCTATAAGAAGAAACTTATGCAAATACACATACAGTTGTGCCTGTATACAAAGGATAATGCTATCATTATTTAAACCATTTCATCTGTCCCAGGGTATAGAAGACCCTAGAATATCCTGTTAACCAACACAAGGTCATGTTGTCAACAAACCCAGTGAGGACTTGTGATGATCGAGAAATACAATACGATAAGTCTTGTATTTTTGTCCTATTTTAAAATTAATAATTTAATATATGTGGTGGCTTTGATTGAAATTGCCCATAACACTGACTTATGCATAGCTGAGACTTGCTTTTGAATATTCTGTCATATGTAGTTATGTATGTAAGGGCTTGGTATGAATGGATGACATGTGTACTATATGTGTAGTATGCTTCCTCTTGCAATTGCTATGCGTGTAGAACTCTGTTGTTCCTGACCTCTGCTGTTGATATTCTCCTAGTTATAGCTGTAACAAAAGTGTATTTTCAAGGTATTTGAGGGAAGTTCCAACAGCTTCTCATGTTTGCAATTGGGATTATACCATCTGGACATCCAATTGGAATGGGATCAAAGTAAGAATTTCTTATTCTTCATGTTTGTTTGAACATCATTCTTCATTTGTCCCACAAAGTTTAAAGGGATTGAAATGAGATGCCCCCCCTTCCTCTTCTCAAATTCATGGGTGCTATTATCACTCTGTAATTTCTTGAGGCTGTGTTCAAGAAACCCAAAGGTAACCTACAACCAATCTTTAGGATGACTGTCTGACTCAGCCAACCAGAGAGGGCTCTCTCTTTGTCATTGTATGATAAATGTATCAAGGAATAGGAGAAACAAGGCTAGATTCTCAAGGTAAAAAGTGTTTTCAATGGTGATCAAGGTGTTGGGAAAGTTCAAGAGTAAAGAACATTGGGCAATGGAGTCAAGGATTGAGGCTTAAATCAAATGAAAGAGTAAATCAGGTCACAGAGGTTTAAGGCCTTTTGCATGCATTTGGCACAGATCATTAAACTTTAAAGGTGATAGAAGAAGGTAGAGAAGTGATTGTTTATTTTCAGGAGCATGTGACTATGAATTCCTTAAATAAACAGGAAAGACTTATGAAAGACAGGGAAAAGTAAATTATAATAGAGCACCAGAACACCAACAATGAATTCTATTACAGTTTATCTTTCAATGGTATTTACTGTAAATACTGTGGAGCATGGAAACATGAATTCCAAAGATTTAAATTAACAGTAAAGAAGAGGAAATAACACAGATGAATGAATTTCACATAGAATACATTCTGCAACAAAACATGGAAGGAATCTTAAACATGAGAAAACCTGCATGTCTGTTCTTTCATTGAAGTTCACAAAATCCTAGATACACGAGTCTTTTCTTCTTTACAATATGAATTTCTTCGACCAAAGACCAACCCTCTCCCTATTGAAGTAGGGTCTATTTGTAGTTAATCTATTCAAAGGGGAGATGCAAAAAACTAGGAAACAGTTACATACGTGGGGATCATGTCCCAGCAAAATAGCTTAAATCCTATCTTCTAAAACAGATGGCATAGTGACCATTTATTACATAACCAACTCTAAAAATAGAAATGACAGCTGTATGAATATTTATGAGGTCAATAATCCTTTTAGGATCAACAATATCCTATTCATTTCTAGGATGGAAAGAGATATCATTGATGTTTTCTGATAATTTTAGCCTTCAAAGGCGCATACTGTCTGAACATGATCGCTTGATTAACTTGTCATCTTCCTTTGAATATTTCCAAAACAACTGTAAATAAAGTATCTGTGTGACTGTTGCTTACTATAGTGACTGTAGACAGCAAGCTAGCATCATGGACTCCCTAAAACTTCTTCTGCAGGATCTAAACTTTATAGTTCTTAGCAACAGTATCAAATATTTGACAACCTTGACTTATGCTTCATGGACATCTCACTAGAACTTCCTAGACCTGAACTTGGTATAAGAACTTGTGCTCCCACCTTGAATACTTCTTTACAAGCATCATCCTTTGGAACAGAAGCATCAGATAATTCTTTCATCAACACATCAAGCTCTATTAAAAGTCCTTCTGTAAAGACAGGCAATTTAGATTTAACCTCCCTGAAAAGTAATGGAAGTTCGAAGTCCTGCCTCATCTTGCTTACTACCACCATGCCTTTAAGTCCTTTTACCATATCATTAAATTTGCCATGGTCTGATTTGGCTTTAATCAACATTTCTTTATATTTAGGCCACGCTATTAGCATATTCTCATCATCCCAAAAGGATGGTAAACCATAACCAATCAATGGTAAAAAAGGCTTGCTTGAACTCCTGCACTTGCTTTTTAATCTGGGACATCTTTCCTCTGACTGAATTCAACTAGGTATATTTTTGCAACACCCTCCTGGCATCTACTAACAGAACAGTTCTGTTACTCACCTTTAAAACCTGTAACTTGGAAGCGGGAGCTTTACTGAGGAAATTAATTGCGTTTTGAGCTACCTCTTGAGTCATGTTAATTAACTTTTCCTCAGCTAATTTACATTTGTTGGATGCCACTCCCAATGCCTTCTCATGCTCCTCCACAATCATCAATTGAGGCCTAAAAGCATTGATATCTGCTATCAATTCATCCCAAAGCAAATGCTTTGCACCTTCCAGTGGCAGAACTCCCTTGGTTTTCTCTTTCAACTTATAAATCTTATCTTTCAGTTTATCATTTTCTTCTTTGAGCTTGATGATTTCCTGCTCTCTAGGATCCTGAGCTTTAATCTCTTCAATCTGCAGTTTAAGTTCAGAAATTGTGTCCTCTAAGTCTGAAACCTTCTCCTTGAAATTCTCAATTTCAGCTTCATGTACAGACATATCTGCAATGTCATGTATGATCTGGTCAATTGGTGACAAAGGACTAGTTCCCCTGTCTGATTTCAATTGTTCAATTTCTTGAAGCAATTTACCTTTCTCTTTCTCCAATGCCTCTTTCTACTCCTGAAGGACTAGAATTTTGGCATTATCTTCCACAACCTTTGCATTCAAACCAGCTATCTCTTCATGCAACTTAACCAAATTAGGTGAAGGTGTAGTATCAACATTAATATTTACAGCTTTACCCCTCCTTCTAACTGTCTTAACAGTTGTGACTTTGACTGTTGGCTGGGTTTCTGCCCCTTGTGCAGGTGGAAACTCTTTATATGAAGCCAGCTCAATTTGTAAATAAGCCACCTGTGTAGACCATGCTTTGTTTACAGCTTTCTCCTGCTTCAGGTGATCTTCCAATTTTTCTATTTTCTGCACTGCATTCTTATGTGCCAAGGTCTCCCTAGTCAAGTCAGCATAAAGGACTTCACTGGCTTGTTTGTGGAACCAAATCTTGTCAAGAGCTGGTAATTGATCCATTTCTAAACGAATCTCAGAAGCCTTTTCATCATCAATGATGGCCAAACTTAAAGATCCAGTTGTTGAATCCCTCACTGTCATCAATGTTGTCTTCATATCATATTTTTCTTTGAGTTCATTCAATTGTTTTTGCTCTTGCATCACAGATTCATTTCTCTGATCAATGTAATGTTTGAGGAGACTCTGCTTGTTTTGAAATTGACCTTCAGCAGTTGCAGCATAGCTAGATTTCTTGTATTGCAGGACCGTTACAGGGGGTAGTTTACTGCTTTCTTCATGGTTTGCAGTAGTATTTTCAACTTTGGTCTATGATACTTCTTCTTGAATAATAGTACGGGTGATAACTAGCTCCCTTATCATATCAACATCAATGATCTTTGTATCCATGGCAGTTTTCTGCTTTTTAGATGTCTCAGGTTCCTTTGTATCCATCTCTGTGGCCTCTGGTTCTGACCTTTTCTTGGTAGATATCTGCTCCACTTTTCCCTGTGCAGTATTTGACTGTGAAAAATCTATATGATCTCTAGCCTCTACAATCTCCTTTAAAGGCTTACTGATCCATATTTGATCATATATAAGAGAATTGGCCTCTCCCATCCAAGTTTCAGCCTGACTGTGCTGAAATATACCTCTGCCATACTCCTGTCTCCTTTGTGAAATAACATGTTTAGGGTCATATTTTACAGGTGGTACTTGAGGGAAATCAAGCTGATTCAGAACTTCTTCAATAATGGGCAATGCTGCGTCCTTCTTTAAAATGAAATTTCCCACAGTCATAGGATATTTTATCCATGAACTCCTTTTCAATGATGGGGTAGTGAAATGTTCTTTATCTGCAGAGATCCTTTGCCTCATTACCTCTAAAGCAAATACATTGGTAGTTAAAAATATAGGCAACACATATGCTGATCCAGTGAATCCAAAGACTCTGACAAGGGAGAAGTTTTTTGCCAGGAACCAATCTCCAATCAAATCAGGGTTTAGGATTTCTTTCAAGTCATTTGAAATTCTGCTGATCTCTGGATTAAACACTCTGAACAGATTAAGTACGATCAAATCCATGAATTTGGAATAAGACCAGGCATGGTAAAATGGTGAAGAAGGAGGCCATTTCTTGAAGGTTTATGAGTCTGTAATGGCTAGTGCTCCTAACTTAGCATGAATTATCAAAGCATATAAGTATGCCTGATACCTGAAATGATAGATTTTGGAGAAATTGGACAACTGAAAACACATTTCTTTGGAAAAATATTCATTAAACCTAAGGGGTGTTGTTCCAGGTCTATCTAGGTATAGGAAAATTCCTAACATTGCTTCAGTTACCTCCGAACTAGTGTCTGACCCTAAAATTTGACTTAATAGGGTTACAGCAACAACAATAACTGGTAAACAAAGTTTAGATGAAAAAGGAACAGACAGGTTCTCCACTGGTTTCAACAAAACCTTCTGATACATTCGTTCTTTATCCTCACTATAAACTTTCTTGTAAATATGGGATATTTCAGCTTCATTAAAAGACATAGAAGTTGAAACGAAATCAGCAGAATATTTCAGGGTTTCCCTAAGGGTTTGAGGGTCTAGTTTTCAGATAATTCGGTCACCCTGGTAATTCATAATTACTCCCTCTAAGGTTGAAAAATGTTCAGCACATAAGGATACAAATTCCGGGCAACTAGGTAAAGGATACAATGTAGAAGGGATCAAAGTACTGTACAATTTGGTATGGAACTCGGAATTGTCAAGGGAAGCAGTACTGAGGTCATTGTGACTGGTAATGATATCAAAGGGTTTTGAAATTGGGTCATATACATCCCAGAAACGGTCAGAAATCAGGTCTTCGGAGGAATCTAAGGTTTTTACAGTGGTAAACATGGTGAAAGCAGGTAATTCAACAGAGGAATACTCAGAAATTGTGTACCTGAGGGTAAGGGTTGACTGTAGTTACTCGCAGTTGAAATGTTGATAGTATATCTGGTATCTGTAGCAGCCGAACCAATCGAACCTTGATCTCCGAGCAAAAATGGCGGAAACAGTCTTTGGGCGGTCTTTGACGGTAACAACTCCATAAAATGTTAATAGTTAACATATAACAGTTAAGCTAGACTGCAGCGAAAAATAGGATATCGTACATTTCTGTACGGGTATCCATTTTTCGCTTCCACTCAAGGACAACCACGTAGCACCCGTCACATCTCAGCGGAAAACGGACTTTCTTTAACCTTCATGATAGATGTATTATCCGCTGAGATCTGAGCCATTAGATCTTGGCGGAAATTAGCGCTGCATCTATAGCCCTTGATGTGTTCTGGCGCTTAACCTCCGTCGGGCCCACTGTACTTTATAGCGGAGATTTGACCGCTCTGCTATTTTGCTTCATTCTTTGGGTTTTCCAACAATTCTCTTGCCAAACTAACAGCTCCTCCAATGTTTTAAGACCTCCGCTAAGCACAGAAAAGCATTTCTTCACAGAAATTTTCCAAATGAGAGTCTTTTTTTAATGAACAACACTATTTTTTCCATCGACCTTTGCCAGAAATTTATACTGTGATAACAGGTGCCTTGTGTTATCACTCCGTAATTTCTTTGTGGAGTAGGAGGAGATGGAAGAGGCTCCTGTACCCCGCCTAGATGTAGCAGCTATTCAACTTGGCAACCTTTTTTATGTTTTTGCTGGATACAAAACTATTGATATTGTAAGTTAACAAGCCCATTATCTGAATAGACTGGTTAATAATCTGTTTAGACTCTTAGATGTCATATGCGTGTGCATTAGCTTTATGAGTTGGGAATATGATTTTTTTTAATGTTTTTCCGTACATGGCACAATTGACTTTGAAGGTGAGCATTGCAACAAACTAAGTAAACTGAGTAGGCTGGGAAATAATTTGGCATTTTAAAACAAGTGAGAAGGATGCTAAACAGATTTCTGACCATACTTTTTTGAATTAAACAACTTGTTTGCATTTTTATAAACAGAAACTGTAAAATTTTAGTACTAATATAAGAGGTACTTTTTGAGAATAGAGGACGTAGACTGACACTGGCTGTAAGCACGCCCAGTAGGCACATTCTGCAAGGCTGATGTTCACTATCATGCTTGTGGTGAAACTTTTTTGTTCCGTACAGTACTGATTATCAATCCTTTTTAGCTAATTTAGTGAGATAATAATATTTTGGAAGATCATTTGAAGGAGATATGGGGCTATCAAATATTTTTATAGAATTCCCTCTCTTCTAGCTTTTTTTCTCTATTTCAAACACCTTTACTACTTCATGTCCAATCTCAATGTGTTTGAAATTGGGTTACAAAAGTTGTTTGTGCCAATTGTTTGAATGTTTACAACTTGAAATTTAATACATCATCATGTGATTTTGGTTGTAATATATCCAATAATACTTTCTCTTGAATCTGATCTACAGAAGTTTCAACCAATAGTTTTATTTTGGCAACCTTGAATTTTGTATTCCACCATGTGATTCTTGATGTCTAATATGAATATATTCTTGAGAATAGGTTAGAGAAGTTATTTGAGCCAATATTTTCCTTTTTCACACCTTGAACTGTCATAGATCACCATGCACTTCTTGTTTTACAATAATTAATGTTGGGAATCCTCCAATGTTGAAGAAGAGCATACCAAATCTAGAAGAGGAGTCAGTATTGAAAATTGCACTCTCAAAATTCAATTTCATTGATGGCTTATCAAGAAAACTAAAAAAACATTCTGAAAGGAAGTAATGAAGTGATCATCCATAACTTTAGTTGGAACCAATTTGTTAAAAACAAGTGATAGATCATCCATCATACAATAAAAGATATGAAATCTTCATTGGGTTATTTCACCTAAAAGATATTCCAATGGCAAGAAAAGAAGATTGATTAAATTTGTAGACTGCCCGCCATTTACACAACTTTCAGTGAGGACATCCAAAGAAAAATATTTAGGGTTTGGAGTTAATGGGGACTTGAAAACACAAAGTAGCCTCGACATAACTAATTCATTGGAGCACATAGCTCTAACCATTCCAAAAATGGGTTTGCACCTCGAGAAATTTGATCTAGAGCAAATATTAGGTCTACAGCAAATATGTGTTTCATAGTTCTGTTTTTCTGCTTTGAAGATTTCTCCTTTTTAGTGATGGTACACATGTTTAAACTTTAAGCATTTACCTGCAGGTGATTGAACATATGGAAGTATCATATCATCATTCGGCTGTTCTCATTTTGTGTAGGTTTGTGTTGCCTCATCTTTGTATATCTCTGTAATTATCATGCCTCACCTTTGTGTTGCCTCATCTTTGTGTAGGTTTGTCGTGCCTCATCTTTGTAATCATGCTGTTGTTCTCATCTCTTGGTCTGGTACAGGTACTCTGTATCTCTTCTCTGGTCTTATCTTCATTGTAATACTGTACAGCTCTATCCAGATGATAGGGCCATCAATGACAACATATAGATCTGTCATCAACAATATCTTTCTATGGTTGGCTTTGTATTGTAGTATATTGTTAAATTTCTCACTCAAATTATGATTGTATCTGTAATATGTACGTTTGTCCTGTCCTGAGAACACAGAAGATAATTGCTTTTGAAAGTGGAATATATGGATTGCAGCATACTGAGTGAAATCTTTGTGGTGTGTAGAATTAGGAATTCAGTTGACATTTCTGCAAAATATACAGAAACAACAAAAGGCAGAGTGTCTCCTAGGTCAAAAAACATATCAAATGGGTCTCCTTTGGAAAGAGACTCACAAATCATTGACAAGATCACAAAAGTTGATATAACAAGCAAACAATCAAGGGTACAAATTTGCATAGAGAAAGATGAAAGTAGCAGCAGCAGTGAGAGTGATGATCATTCCTCTGGCATGGATATTGAACCCAGCTTTCAGAAGGTGAAGAGAAACAAAAGAGAGCGTGAGCCTACTGTAGATGAAAATTCTTTACATCAAACATAATCTAAGGTAGTGCAAATTTATCTATTTCATGAGTATTATTGCTTCTCCTAATCTCTGGAATTGTAGCACTATCTTTAGACAAATATTTTAGAAGTTCCATGGTTTGTCTTCATAGAAATGTTGACTTGCTGCTTTTATACTTTCAGGTGGACTTGCCTATTCAATATGAAGATTTTTCTATTGAATGTCTTGGTACCATTGATCCTCGGCCTACAAATCTGTGCATATATTTATTATTATTTTTTTTAAAAACGTTTACAGCCTGTCGGTTAACCAACACCTAGAACATTTACAAACTGTCGGTTAACCGACACCTAGAACATCTACAGACTATCGGTTAACCGACACCTAGAACATCTACAGACTGTCGGTTAACCGACCCCTAGAACATCTACAGACTATCGGTTAACCGAAACCTAGAACATCTATAGACTGATGGTTAACCGACACCTAGAACATCTACAGACTGTCGGTTAACCGACACCTAGAACATCTACAGGCCATCGGTTAACCGACGCCTAACCAACGCCTTGGAGCATTTGATCGATGGTAAGAAGCTGTTGGTTTGTTTTTTTAAATTGTTCTAGGCATCGCTGGATTTGCGTCGGTTGTCCGACACCTCTCCAAGGCATCGGTTAAGCGATGGTATTCTGCACCATCACTTAACCGATGGCTTGGAGCGGTGTCGGACAACCGATGAAAATCCAGCGACGCCTAAAAAAAACATAGTGTCGTACATGCGACAGGGAAATGTCGAAAATCCGACAATAAAGCCGTCGGATTTTGGGTCAAAATGTTGTAGTGCTTATGTGGTTTTGCAGGGTCATTAACGTCACGGGGTGCGTCAGGTAGAATATCAAACAAAGTGCTGGATTGAGTGTAGACTAGGTCTAGCACATGGGCACTCATAATGGCTTGTTCTTCGGTGATAGCACCTCGCATAGCAACGTCTCTTGCTATGGGAACTCACAAGGGCTTGTGACTAGGTCTAGCACTGGGCACTCACAATGTCTAGGTCTAGCACATGGGCACTCACAATGGCTTGTTCTTCGGTGATAGCACCTTGGTGACTAGGTCTAGCACATGGGCACTCACAATGGCTTGTTCTTCGGTCATAGCACCTCGCATAGGAACGTATCTTGCTATGGTAGGGATGAGGGATTTTGTGAACCAGTCTGCTAGGAGCTGATGTGGAATGGGAGCTCTAATGAGACGCCGTCTCCTTCGCCACTTGTGGATAGGATCCGAAATGTGAGTGGCAGTATTTTGACGGAGTGAGGTTAAAAGCTTGGTACCAGTCTCATACCGTATGGGAAACTGGAAATGTGTCAAAAAGTTCATGGCAAGAGAACCAAAATTAGGAAAAAAGTGCGGTGGCAACTCAATGTACCACTTGGCAGTCGAATCGGTGAGAGTCCTTTGAAACAATCTAAGATGAATTGAATCATCCATTAAGGAATTAGATGAACACCATAAGTGGTATGTCATCACGTGGTTTTTAGGGTCTTCACCCGGCTTGCCGTCAAACTTGGGGATATCAGACGGAAGTTTCACCGGAATCGGTGGCCAGTTAGATCCGTGGTAAATAGGATTGTTGGTTAAACGGGATAGGTCAGGCAAGTCCAAAGTAGCCAGGAAGGGCAGCTGTGGATTAGGCTGCGCGTATTGATAATACGGATAAGGCGTGTAAGGACCAGACTGACCGTAAGGTGTACCAGGATGAAACTGACCTTAGGGGGGTGTGCTGCCCGGACCGTAAGGAGGTCTGCCACCATAAGGTGGGGGTTTTCCTCCACCTTTGGGAGGGGGTGGAGGTCCGCTGCCACCACCAGAAGGAGGTGAGGGTCCATAACTGATATAAGGTGGCCCACCACTGCCTCCGCTTGGAGGGGGTGGTGGACCACTTCCACTACCAGAAGGATGAAGGCCCCCACCACCTCCACCGCCACCACCATAGTAATTGGTCTTCCATTTCCTCCACCTGGAGGGGGTGGTGGACCACCTTTACCACTCGAAGGGAAATGTCCTCCTCCACCATGATAGGGTGGTACCCCACCGTCTCCACCGGGGGGGGTGGTGGACCATTCCCACCCCTGCCGGAGGGGTGTAGGAAAAATGAGGTGGTCCTCCACCAGTGTTAGGTGGGGGCCTGCCGCCTCCAGTAGGAGGTGGGGGAGGACCGATTGGGGGTGGTGGTACTTGAGGGATAGTCGATTGGGGTCCGTGTTGCAACACAGGTTGTTGCCCCCATAAAGTGTATGGATTTTCGGGATAAGGTATTCCGTATGGTGCGTTTCTGGGATTAGGTTGGCTCGGCACAGGGTTAACAGAACCTGGATATGCTTGACTCCATGAGGGTTGAGTTACATTTGATGGCGCCCCAACATGAGATAGTCCTGTGGTGGATGGTCTAGCGGGTTGGGAAGGTCCAACGGAAGGTCCGTTGGGGATTCCATTGCCTACGTTCTGGTTAGGAAACGGGGGTTTCCCCCCAGCCACAACAGGTTGACCACTATTCAAAGGTTGAACCAACATAGGTTGTTGACTAGCTACCGTAGTAATAACATTACCAATAAGATAATTCAGGGGAATGGAATACCCTCCCCTCGAATTTTGAGGTGGGGGAGGAACTGGTAAAGTAACTGTGGTAGTGACAAGTGTGTTGGATTGTTGTCCTTCCACAGGTTGGTTCACTTGAGGTGTAGGATTGGACTCTTGCGAGGGTTGACCAGTCTTATGAGTGGTCTCGTGGTGGGGTGCTTTAGGTGATCCGAAAGATATCGGATGAACCGGGATGTCTCCATCGTCAGATCTTATTTGGAAATGGTGATTTCGAAACTCTTCAGAGTGTTGCTTGAGACTTTGTCTTCGAAGCTCATCACCTTTAATACGTAACTGTTCCAAACGTTCATGGATGGGGCTGAAAATCTCGGCGGGGTTAGGCCTATTGTAAGGCCTAGAGAACTCTGGATTAGTCTAGTTAGGTGGGGATGAGATGGAAAAATGAGCCACTGGGTGGTCTGTAGAAGATGTCCAATAAGCTGCTGAAGGACCAACAGCTTCTGTAGGGTCGTCCTGGGGTCGGTTTATCCATTCCAACGATCTAGGTTCTCTTGGGATGACGGGAGAAAGGTCTTGTGAAGCGGGGGTTTGTGCTCCTTCATCCTATGGGGGATGAGAGGCAGGCGAATCTGGAGGAGTTTGTGGAAACAAAAGTCCTCCAACATTCAAAGTGGGGTTTTCCACTTCAGTAACTACGACCATGTTGCACTGATCCATTCTTACCCTCGAAATAACCTCCTGATTAAGGGGATATTCAGGTGATAAGTTTAAGATCCTATGGGACCTTCTCCAGGGAAAATCCACCAGAGTGTCAAGATGATCAGCCAAGATGGCTGAAACAACATTTCTCCTAAGGGTATGCTAAAAGAAAAGCAGTCCAGAAAAACCTACTCAAACTAAGGAAACAAGCAAACTTATGTGATAGAGTGGATTCAAAAGTATGGAACCTCACGGGATTATCAAGGCCTTGCAAACCACGATATACTGCAGGGTCCAACAATATGACGCGAAAAGGAGGATTGGGACCGTACCCTTGCCTGCGTACCCGATTACGTGGACAGTACGTGCGTGCTAATATCCCCGAGTGTTGTTCTCGGTGTATTACTTTGTCAAGACGGCCAAATGGTTGACTCGGGTGGTTTCAGGAATCCTAATGGTGTATCCCAATATACGCAAGGTACGTGGGAGCTCAAATCCATAGTGGTGTTGTCTAATGCACAACTGTTTGGCAAGAGACCTTCCGATATACGTGTCGAGTACGTGATACACCCTTCGATATACGCCAAGGACGGATTATGGTACTTGGTGGGTACATGAAGGAGCTTGATATACCGATGTACGTGGAATACTACAATACCCCCGGGATACAGTGCTGGCAAATAACGACAGCTGCCATGCTTAACGATGCCAGAACACGTCTCTAACTTACACACAAGTTGCTAAAATTTTTGCCTAGTTCTACCATTAATTTTATCTTGGACGGTTAGGTGAATGCATGAGGTGAGTACATAATCGGAAGCATAATGCAAGCCTTGACTACATGCACGAAATGTTCTTTTCTTTCAATGAATTCTAGCTATGGAAAGGAGAAAGCTTTTTCCCAATGGTATTGCCAAAACAAACTCAATGTAACACAATTCCTAATTCAAACAAATTTGACAATGAAAGTATTCTTTTCCTTTTCAACGAAATGCAAAAGTACACAACACTACTAAACCAAATCAAAACAACTTTTTCTTTTCAAATCAAAATGACACTAAGTGATGAAAAGAGAGGATTCTGAAATGAAATATGCAAGTTTTTCAATTTCACTTTCAATGATCTAAAAGCAACAAGAATTAAAAATGCACCTATCTTTCCTTAGCATGGAATCAATTTTGCAAAAATCGAAGCGTTCTTTGAGCCTTTCAAGAAGATGAGCGATCCATAATTCGAGAAAAACACAATAGATCATACATTCATTCAACTTTCCAAAACATAAACGAGAATTTTCCAATGCACAACAATCTTTCTTCAATAATTTTTTGAGAAACAATGGGAAAGAAGCACTTTTAATCTTTCGATGGATGCATCAAAGCAATAATTTGACAACAACTCTACTTTAAGATCTAAATGACTGAAAAGAAAACACTACTTGCAGCACTCAGTACTCAGAAAACTCAAGAAAAGACAAGCACTCAGTCAGCTAAAAACGCATAAGACTCAAAATCAAACAATAGCAAGCAAACCAAGCAAGCAAAGCTCGAAACAAATGTAAATGAGGTCTGGAGGTTGATCCAATGCAACAATCAAATCAGGGATGGAAGGAAGGGAATGAAAGAGTGAACAGATGAAGGTGGAGGAGACTAGAGTATCCACCACTACCAGTCTTAAACTTATCCAAGACGGAACCCAAAGTGAATCCAAATGAAACCAAACTCTCAACACACAAATCATAAATGGGGTCTCTGGCTGGATCTTACAGCGCAAAGGGAGTTCATACATCAGACCAAAATTCAAACTGTCAAATGAGGGAAGGGATGCCTATATGCCAACTTTTGACATATCGGCGCACTCTTCCCTTGTACACAGTGCAACGTCGCAGGTTGTTCACACGGGAAGTGCGACGATGTCGCAGTTTACCAACGCAAAGGGTGCGGCGAGTATCCACCAGGTAAAGAACAGAGACTCAGAATGACACAGTGTCTCTCTGTTTCCACTACCCAGGTGCGACAGGCGAGGTCTAGATTCAAAAATGAATCATATCTTTCAATAATGAACCATAAACAGGCTTGAAAATGAGTTGTATAAACTCAGAGGAAGAAGATTAGAGTCTTCAATACGAAGATCTGATAGTTAAATCAATCCTAAGAAGTAAATGGCAAAAAATAAAAGGCTTGTGTCAAGCAATCAACTGAAAATGACTCTTAGATTAACAACTACTGACCAAACTCTATATACTCCCCAGTATGGTCGCCATATTTGTTACCGGACAATCCACTCGAGCGGACGTGAGCCGGATCTCCCTAGCTCAAAGTGAGTCTAGAATAAATAGAATAGACTACCAATGCCTTTCCTAGATCTACTTAAGGATCAAGTACTAGGTGTCTTACCTTTTTATTACGCAATCCTTTCTCCTGAATGTTGATCCACGTCCCACGGTCGTCAGATCCAAGCTGCAAGACCTGTCAAGACAAGAAACAAGAGAAACCAGTAAAAGACATCTATACAAATAAGCGATCTAAGTAAACAATTAAGCAAGTAAACTACTCAATATCATTGCACACATGAACAACATTGGTGGAAAGCATTTGTATTACTACAAATAGAGGATTACATGATAGAGATATAGAACCACAACCAAGGCTTAACGCTGTAGCCCTTTTCCGAAGAATCCGATTGCCATATCCTTCCAAGGAAGTATGAGTTCTCCAATAGGTGAGTGGAGATGTTCTAAGAGAGATTTCACCAACATGTAGATACCATAGTCTTCCTCCCCTTGGGATGCGAGTGAACCTCACTTATATAGGACTAAGTGGATAGGGTATGGATAGGATAGGTTGAGATATGGTAGGAGAGAGATAGGGGATCCTCCCAAAGAGTTAGGGGTCGAGTACCAGCTCCCCTAGAGGTCAGGGATAAGCCCCTAAATGAGAAAGTTTCGAGAAGGATCTCAAATAAGCTATTTTTTTCCATTAACTGACCTCGTTGCACCCTGCAGTGGAGCAAGCTGCGACGTCGCATGTTGTTAGTTTGCAACCTACGATGAACCTTTAAAACCTAGCACAATTAGGTACAAATCCTCCTAGGATGATTACTTGGTCCAGATATCTTCAGGGGTGTATACACTAAATCTGATGATGAGTAGATTTTGGGTGTAACAGTGTTGGAATATTCTCACCATCATTTTTTATATTTGCATGCCTGCATGCATTTTGCATGCATCCAGTCATCATTTTGGTGGTCTCCCCAACACCTAGAGCCTAATTTCATCTCCGTAGAGCCTGTTTTCAGCCCCCAATAGCCCTCCTACCTACCTGATGCGCCTTGTTTTCCTCACCTCGCTGACATGTGCACCTTATCTCACCTACCAGGAGTTAACAGTCAGTTAGAGCATTGATTGACCAGTTCTTCAATTGATTGCTCATCCTAACTGCCTGTAGCTCCTAATTAGCTAGTTCTGGAGTGCCACTTGACTTTCTGACAGCCTCATGCGCCCTCCTTGGAGTCTCCATCCCCTGATTTGTGCTCACATGGCTCAGTTAGACTCAGTTAGACTCATTTGATTGACTATTGACCATTTATGACTGCTACTACTGATTGGATGATGTCTCCAATGCCATCCAAGCCACACTTTGAGGATGATTCGAATGACCTCTTGGTTAATTCGAATTCTCTTGACAACTATTGTATTGTATTCAGTTTTCACAATTCCAACTCACAGCTGATGTATGATTATACTGTTATTCTCCATTTTCTGTGTTCATGAGTGATTATTGACTACATTCTTCTCTTCTTCTCTGCAATTCTTGAGTGATTTTGGTGAGGTTTGTTTCAGTTGTGATATCTTCCTGCAAATTATAACAACCTCCCATATCAATTGCTAATACATCGATCTCTCCATAGACGAACCCAGACCCCATTAATGACCAAAATAAGTCATCAAAGAAAAGAAATAAAAGCAAGAAGTTTAATATTGACACCGAGATTACCTTGAGGGTACAACTAGGCGCCGGATCCCCATCAAATAAAGTTATCTTCTCACCCTCCAAAGCATAAGAGTAGGAACTTGACCGCTTTATCAAGGTAGCCACCAAAGAACCCAACAAAAGGTGGTTAGAAAGCTCCAAAAAGATAAAAACATTAAACGACTAAAAATAAAATGTATGGACAATGTGTGCAACAAAAGAAGAGGATATTATTTGACCACTACTAGAGCCTCTCCTAGGGAAAATAGTCAAAAAATTATAAACTCTAGTTGAATTTGTCATAGAAAGCTATGAGAAAATTCAAGACCAATTGGCTCAAAAACAACAAGATGAAACTGACTTCCTCATTTCCGACCAATTCAGAGCATTTGAAGAATGCGAAAAAATGTTAAAAGAATATGAAGTGTAGACATCCAAAGCATTAGTCATCCTCTATAACTAGTATTCATATTATGGGATAGTTTGTGTATAAATTTAGAATATGCAGAGCATGTTACTTGAGCTTTATAAGCAGAAGCAAGCAATCGACGTAGCCACAACACATATCTTAGACGACCAAATTAACATGGAGCAAAAATGACATGACGAGTTAAGAAGAAAAGAATACCAATGGCTTCATGAAGGAAATAAATAACAGGAAGAGGTCAGTTGACTTACTAACTGCATCTACAAACTGATGAGATCAGTTGAAATTCAAAGGAAGAACTTTGGACCAGGCATGCATAATATGGTTGATTAACCCATACAAGTTAAGCTCATCTTCCTATTAGAACTCACCAGTTTGGAAGAAGATATTAGGACTTCCATCACTGAATGGGATTAATTTCAATACTGCCTCGCTCTCTCTTCCCCAACAATTGTTGAAGTATGTGTCAAATTTACTCCACCCGGCCAAGCATCCGGGTTGCAACAACCATGAAAAGTCATTATTTTTTGTAATTTTTGTAAAACTTGTATACAAGTCACATCCCCATGGTCTATTTGGGATGAAGAAACATTTTGGGGTGGGGGATATGTTGGAGGAGCCTAGTTGGCTAGTCGACTAGGTCCTCCTGACCGACTAGGGATTAGTCGACTAAGTTAGTCAAGTCAGTTAAGTGAATTGACTAGACAATTAGAAAGTTGTAACTGAATAACCACTTCTTTGCAGTATATATTAGGCTGGTGATCCAGAAGATGTAGTGATGCTTCTTGTGTATGATGGTCCATTAATATAAGACAACCTGTTGCTTCTACCACCATTACCTATGTTCTTTCTTCTCTCTTTATGCATGTATGAATCTTGTATCTTGTATGTATTGATATGCTACTAGTAAAATCATGTAAGCCCTTAGATTAAAACACTTGGATATGATACCATTGGTTCTATCTTTACAATATTAGTCAACTCTACCTTACATACATTTTAATTGTTAATCATTGACACAATACTCTTCTCTCTCAACCCTCCATATTATATAGCAATAACAGTTAGTGGTTGGTGTCCATGATATTTTTTTATGATAATCATGACCTTCGCACAATAATTGCATATAATATATATTGGAAAATAGAGACTATATCAATTTGTAGAATACTGAATTGGTGACCAATAACAAAAGTTTTAGATTTCTTTTGAAAAAACACTCATCCAAATGTATTTTAGAGGGTGATATTGAACTATTCTTTAAGTTTAGTGGTTTTTGAACTATGGTTCTTAATTTTGGGATTTTATTAAATGATCAAGCATTTGTCTTTGAATTTTAAGAATAAACATCAAAGGTAGCAATGGAGAAGTTGGAGTTTATTGCATGTCCATAGTTCTAGCCCTTCATTTACATGGATAATGTTTGGCAAGAATAAATATGGTCTGATATTTTCTTATTACCTTGACATTGTTTGCAATGGAATTCACATGAAACATAGACATGGATAGTCCCTCCTTAAATGATGAAACCTTGTAGGACTCTATTGGTTTTTCACACTCTAACACTCACCGAAAAGCTATTATCAAATGAACCATTAACTATACCATGAACTGTTTGTGCAACAAAATGATTCTCATAAGTAACAAAAGACATGTAGAATCTATTCCATTGAGTATTGTCACTTTTGGAAATTTAATCGTTTGGTACAAAATAAACCATCCCACATGGAGTTAAAGGATTTGTTTTACGAGCCCCCCTAGTTTTTTTGGAATATGTAGAGATAATATGACCTACTTCATTTTCCTCATTCATCTTAATCACACACATTACACACATATAAAATTCTTAATTCCATGATATATAATTGAAGGAACAAATATTTAAAATGTTGGATTCCATGCTATCCAATTAAAATCACGAATACATCAAGTAGTGTTATTAAGTAAAACCCTAGAACGAACATATAAAATTCTTAATTACATTTCAAAGTATTTAAGTGAGATAATTTTGAATTGAAAGTAGTCTAAATTCATCTTAATCTCTATTTTTTTAGCAAGAGTTTAGAAGTATCAACTATCAACAAACCTTTGCTACTTTTGTTATTCGTCAAGTGTTGATTGACACTTCAAACTCATTAAAAATGTAACTTTTGTTGTGCATCTCAGTCTTGATTGGAATAATTTAATCTCATTAGAGAATGTTATATGCAGGTCTAAAGAATGGAAATTTCAGCAATATAAGTCACATGGTAGTGATGGATATGAATAAGGAAAGAAATCCTATAATCACATTCCATGCTCCAGATTATGACATGGATATGGTCCGATTATGAAATGGATATAGTCCCTTTTCCTTGGCTTATAGAACAAGATAATGCATGCCTCCACACAACATATAAAACTCAAGACTACAATCACCATTATTTCACAAAGATTCATCCTTAAAATAATACTATTATTAATGGTTAAGCTTTCATCAAAATGAAGTTTGCAAGTATAGTTTGCCCATATCCATGTAGTGTTAATGTTACAGTATCACGAGTCATTCTCCAGGTCAATATTGTGTGTCAATATTGATCCTCGTGTGTCGAGGTAGTGCCTTATAGGAGCCTAAGTTGGACTCATGAAACTTGGAGAAGAATCTTGAGTTGGACTCAAGAATGTTTAAGCTTCACGTGTTGAGGCAAGTGCTTTGTATGTCAAAGTGATGACGTTGTACCGTCTTGATAGTCAAGGATAAGGTCTTGTGTGTCAATACATATCCTCATGTGTTGAGGTGGTGCCTCATGTGTTGAGGTGATGTTTTTCATGTCGAAGCATGTATGTTGTGTGATGTACTACTAACCATGGTCGAGCTATTAAGTCTCATCTAGAGACTGACCACCTTTAGAGTGAATTATTTTAGCATATAACCACTTGGAACAATAGTAGGATAATATGATCACATCATTGGGAAAATCACCTTAGTATATTTGATATGATAATTAAGTTGGCACTTGTGTACCATGCAGATAAGACAAGAGATAAAGATATGATGTGATAAGATATGAGAGAATTCAAAATGCACATAAACGAATTAGTTAAGAGAGAATTTGAATAGTTAAAATTCAATGAATACTTCAATAAATCAAAGGAGAGAACGAATTGATCACTACATTAATGTTAAAAAGAAAGAATAAGTTAAGAGAGTTAACTAAGTCATAACAAAGAAGATCTAGTTAACTAAGTGTTATTTCATGATGACACTTATGTTAAAATAAAAGATGACACTTATGTTAAACTAAAAGATGACACTTATGTTAAACTAAAAGATAACACTTGAATTGCGACACTTGCATGAAGACACTTAAGTTAGCCACCTACTCTAAGTGGGAAAGCTTTTAGTTGAGGGGTGAGTTCATCCTAAGACTCAGTTCAGTGAGCTAATGCACTGCATGAGAAGTGGGGCACTCTTCTTCATGCAATATTGATACATCCAGATGGAGGGTGAGTTCATCATGAAGTCATAAGATAAAAATAGAAGCCCATGCATGTGAAGAATATATAAATATGTTATACAGTATTGATGAATTCAATGTGAAGCGAATTATCTTCTCCCTTGAAGGAAATGCGCTTCTCTTTGTGTAGGATATTTCTCTGAGTCTCTCTTCTTTATATTTCTCTTTCTCTATAATTGCACTGAGGGTGCTTGATGTAAAAGACATTCTCTACTATCTATCAATATACTAAGGAAGGTTTTGTTGGGATTTTCTCCTTCAAGTCATAGATGGTTTCCCACGGTAAATTCATGTGTTGAATGTGATTGCTTATGTGTATGATTGTTATTTGATTTCAAGTACTATTGCATTTCCGAATTAGTTACTACAATAAATATATTTTATAATTTTATGTTATACGTCATTATTATCGTGTTAATTTGCTTTCCATTTTAGTGATTAAAGTAAGATTCTTTTCCTAAAAAATAATGTGTAGTTTCATTGTATTATAATAAAACCACATTCACCTAGGCCAAAGGCCTTACATATAAAATATAGAAGCATGAAATACTACACGGAGTACCAAATAGACAAAAATCAATCTATAGCCAAACTATATGCATTTTCTTTTGAGTCTTAAAAAATCGACAGTCCAAATTCGAACCTGCCTTGGACTTGTCCCAATATAATGAAAAATACCTCACAAACACCAAAAAATTAGATCATGAAATTAAAAAAAAACTTGGATGCACCACAGCTGAACCTAAAGGGATAATTCATAGAGGGAATCCCCAAGCCCCTATAGTTCACAGAAATTGACATCATGTAGAACAATCACATAGATGTCTTACCCTAAGGGACCCCTTTATAGTTCTCTGGTGACCTACATAAGCATCCCAAATAACCTGATCCCTAGCATGATCCAGAGCTGATATATGACCCCTAAGATTGTAAGAACACATGGGAGAAAGTCACTGCAATAGTACCCCATGAACCCCAACCACTGAGATGGAGCTAAAAGGATTCTTGGGCCTTAGAATATAATGTTGTGGATATGTGCTAGATCTAAACTGCTTTCTAGAAACAACATTCATAAATGAATTTAAAGGCTTTAAGGGAGTCATGTCCACATCGGATAAATGACAAACTTCCCTAAATGAGAGTCCTCCAAAGGAGGTAAGTCTTGCACAAATCCTAAAAATGAGAGGATCAATGGAAAAAGAGGAGAACAATTAGATCTCCCATAAGTTATGTTTGATATATTTTAGAACATATTTATCTGGCCATGCTTGAGACTTATAACCTTTTTGACAAGCACAATAAATAGAAATCAAATTGATGGGCATGCCTTGAACATGAAAAACATCTTCCAATGTACCATTAGGAACATTAACATTATTAGACCTTACTACTAAAAGTTGTTTACCATCGCTAATAGAATTTTTTTGTGTTGTGTGCCTATTAGTGTCATAAGATGAAAACAAAGAAGTTGTACTACTCATATGATTAGAAGCACCATAACCCATTATCCATTCCACAGAAGAAGAGAATTTGCTTAGGTGAATAGAATAGGCACACAAGGCTACTTGTTGTTCTTTGGAGGATTTCTTCTTGGATTTAACAAGTTCATGTCTCTACTTAAAGAAAATATTCGTGTTTGGTTTTTCCACAATACTTACAAGGATTAAACACTTTATTTTTATTAGAAGCATCACCAGAGACATCATTAGGAGAGTGTAGGGTTGAATCCTTAGTATGTGATATAGGGTTTCTATTAAAACCTTTATTATGATTATTTTTACTATGTTCCATTAGAGATTTACCACTTGTTAATGGATCAGAATCAATTAATCTATCTTTCTCACATATCACACCTTTACAAAAATATTCAAAGGAGGGTGTTTATATATCCCTTAGACATTTCAATCCTATTCTTAGTTTGGATGAACAAATCAAAGGAAAAATACAACTTTTGCTCTACACGAATAATAAGGGAGTTATCAATTATCTTCTAATCTTTACGAAAATTATTTAGTTTTTCATTATAGGTTTTTATTTCGGTAATAAATGACTCAATCCTATAAAAATACTTAGGATCTAACTCAAGAATCTTCTTTTCAAGATAGTAAACATAAACATCACCATTTATCAAATAAAGAAGATAAAGTTTTCCAAACCTCAATTGGGCGATCTTCAACCTTAATATATGCATGTAAACTATCTGAAATTGTTTGACCAATGAGTCCTCTTGCTCAATCACACTGATATTCACATATAACTGAGTCTTTAGAATCGGTTGGTTTTGTTTTATCACCCTTAAGTAAGTGCCATAGATTCTTATTCCTGAGAATGTCAATCATCTCTCTTCCAAGAGAGATATTTAGTACCAACTAATTTAGGAATAGAAGATACTTCAAAACTCATTATGATGAACAATGAACTAAACCCTAATGCAACAAGACAAGAAGCTAAGAACTAAAAGAACTAGTGAATAAAACCATAAATTTCTCACCAATGACGAAACCTTGTTGTACCAAACCAACAAATCTACACACCCTCTATATGAAACAACAAAAGAAATTGTCTTAAAGCAACGATTTCACTTCGAAACTAGGCATACACACCTTCTAATAAGGTTGGCCATGGGGGTATGTGCCTTATGTGAAGGAAGGTCGTGTATATACATGCATTTTCACTCTATAATCCATATATCTATTTGTTAAGGCCATGTAATTGAAGATCCACACAATACAAAACCGTATGGATGAAAATATGCAAAAATACGAACTAGAAAAAGACAAACAACCATATCTACTTCTAGAGATATTGATCCTTGATAGTATGTTAGTATAAAATACATTTCAACTCAAATCTATAGAAAAATCCAAGAAAAACTTAATAAAAATATGAAAAATAAATGGTGAGGGTTCGGGTTTTGAGAAAAAAATCTCAAACATGTAGAAAAATGCACAAATCTAAAGAAAAACCTCAAGGGTTGTATAGATATGATGGAAAATCTACTAGTATGGAGGGCTCCAATTTTTTTTGAAGAACTTGGTGCTTGTAATTTATTTTTATTTTTATTTTTAAATTACTGAACAAGGTAGAGCATAGTAACTAGCTCTAATACCATGCTAGAATATTGAGAAATATGCATAAACATACAACAATAAATTTACTAACATCTAAATCAATAGCAATAATATACTAGTCTATCCTCCTATCTATACAAACTGTGAAATTCTAAATCACAACGATCATGGAGCTGAGTATAACTCACAGAGAAAGAATGAACAGAAAGATGAATTAGAGTGAAAATTGCAGTAAAAATGAGCAGACAATTAATCATGCATGAGAAATTAGATAGGAACAAAATAATGTCACATGATCCAAAAATCAGTATAGTCAACAATGATGTTACAATGGATAGAATTAGAATCTAAGAGGATAATACAAGTCTCAGTCAGTCTAACATAGGAATTGTCACCACTAGAGTGCTCTAGAAGTACCAAACTCAACTCAACTCAACTCAACCTAAACTCAGTTAACTGAAGCTACTATCTGTTAATTGACCAAGGAGGGAGCAATCATGATTTTATCATGCAAATCACTCAGAAAAGGGCGCATGAGGCCATAAACAGTGGCAATCGGAGCATAAACCCCCCACAAGAGTCAGCTAACCCAGGTGGACTGAACCAGATCACTGAGTTGGCTCGTAAAAAGTAGGGAACTGTAGGAACCCCCCTTCCGGGTCCTACTTAGAAAGTTATTAAAACTTAAAAACACAATATAACCATTATGATGCATAATCATTAATAAAACTTATCAAATTCGAGAACTAACAAAAATACAAAACCTATTATTGCAGGTCGAATCTATTGCTGGAGGAGTAGTCATCATCGTCAATCCAATCCCGCTGTCCATTTCTGTCCGCGTCTTCCATAGGATCCATTTAGAAAAATCTTGTTTAACCATAGGAGAAGCCTCCGTTATCTTTTCCACCCGATCGCAGGCTTATGATTGCGGTTGCATAGCTAGCCCCGAGCTTCGGGGTCATAGAGATCACACAAAAAAAAATAGAGACCCGGAAGTGGGATTCCCCCCCATCAAGATCTATTGCCAAACTCCAATAGCAACAAATAAATGGCTTACACGCATTATGATAACCATCCATCCATAGGGTCCCTTTCCCTTTCCTCAAGCCTTCCTTAAATAGGAAAATTCATTGCGACACATGTCGCTTCATGCAAAAATGCCTAATTTTTAATTATTCAAATGTAAAATCCCTCACCCATCCATGTGTCAGATTTCCAAGAGAGTGCACCTACCTTCCTAGATTTACTCAAGTTTGTTCCCCTTGGTGTTCAATCTAGTTTCTATTTTTGTGGTTGCAAGTGGTGTTAACTAAATGCTAAAGCTTAGTATTCCTTTTGCTCGTAAAACAATATTTTCTATTATTTTAATTACCCAAAAATGCATTTCATGTGCAAATGGCCTAAATGTAATTTATATGATTTATGCATAACGTTCATCAATTATTTTTGTCTAGGGTCTCGGTACCACACCGTTTGGTCCATCCGTCCTTTATGTTCTTTCATCAATATGGTACCACACCTTCGGGTCCATTCGTCTGCCATTTCCATTTATCGACAAGGTACCACATCGTCGGGTCCTTTCATCCATCATTTCTGTTTATCGATAAGGTACCACATCGTCGGGTCCTTTCGTCCATCATTTCCATTTATCGACAAGGTTCCACATCGTCGGGTCCTTTCTTCGATACTTCTTCATTGTATATGATTTGTTGGAACTTCATGTAGGGGTTTAGGATCCATTACCTTCAATCCTCCGTCTACACGCTATTAGAGACTAATGGCGCTGAGGAGTAAGTATGTTCTTACTGCGTACCCCCCAACTCATATGTGCCAAACTCCATCATGGTCCACTTCGCACGACCTCATGCTTCCCCCGAGTAAGCGGATCAATGCTTTTCAAATCGTGCGTGGAATTCCGTAGGATGTCGACACCATCATCATTCTTCCGTGTGTGATTTATTCGTACTCTATGACCCCTTTATTTCCTTTGTGAGTCCGTCGGTGAACCATTTCACTTGTCGCTACACACATGCCCAAAAGCACACATTAATAGCTTTGTTCTCATTCATCATAATTTATTTCATAACCCGCTAGTCATTAAGCATCTTAATCTATTCATAAACATCGGAATTCATTTCATAAACAACTAGTCATTAAGCAAGCATACTTTTATTCAGCAATTCCAGATAAAGTATCCAATTCCATGAATTGCCATTTAATCCATTGTTTTCATTCATCGAATTTGTCATCATGCACATCTTCAGGTGTTTCTCAATTGTTAAGACATATTAAGACTCAAAAGACCACTTTATCAAAGTTCGTTCAGCCAGGTCACTCGACAGGTGCCCTTAAAGTCCACGGTCATTCTAGGGGCATTACATACACCCCCTTTTATATAGAACTTCATCCCGAAGTTAATTTTTGTTCTCGTACTTTCGATGCTAGGCTTTACTTTAATTTTCTATTCTCATATTCTTGTCATTCTCTTCTATTTTTCTCAAACAATCATGGCCATAAGCACTAGTGGTTCTAAATATTAGTTTTCTAGATCATCTAGTATGGTTCCAATACATCCCTAGGAATTCAATCGTAATTTAGCGTAAAATTCAATCGTAATTTAGCGTAATACCTTCATAATTTTCAGTACCAACTTAGATTTTCTATACCTCCTAGTCATCTACGAAGCCTTACGATGTCCAAATTATCTACAAGTTACATTGCATCAATAGCCACCCAATAGTTTATAAAATCATCAATCAGCATAACAAATCCAAGCAATGATTCCAATACATTTGGTTATCCTTTCCTCCAAGATGAGAAGGTAAACATCATAAAATATTCAGTCAAATATAAATGGGTAAGATATAATCTCGGTTTCAACAAATCAAGAGAGACCCTCAAATATTCCAAAATCAATTCCCATAAGACTACTTCCAAATACCTCTAAATGTTTTAATAATTGTGGTTCTCAATAAGATAGGATTTGAGTCGTCGAAATTTAGTGACTTAGTCGAACATATTGAAATTTAACTCTTAGTCCTTTCATTAGTAATAATATGTCCAAGTCGATGAGCTTATCACATCCTTACCTCATTTCATCATTTATGTTGTCACAAGACCACTTTGTTAGCCTCATCAATTCATACTATGTGTGTTTTCTTAATGTCATCTAGTTCCCTCTCGAGGCTAGTTGTCTTTTAATCAAGGTTTGATCATGACCTAAGGTTAGCTTCATTGCGTTCAATTTCTTATGCTAATCGTCTCCATACTTCGTTTTACGAGAATCATATTTATTTGGCCCTCTCAGAGGATTTTCCCAATCAAGAATTCTTCCTTTACTTTTGGTTAGGGTCACATCAAGTTCGTAATTTGTCAATCTTTTTAGCAACATTGTCATGCTAGAAAATTAGTGGTATTGGGCTCAGCTCCTCATGCTAGTAACACTAATATATCGCTCTTCAAAATTTAAGTTCGTTTCACCCTTGCGACCATCTGTCGAAGTCTCGGCAAGTATGAGCATCTTGGTGTCTTGTTTGTTAAAATTTATCTAAATCACATCTTTTTCATGTCTCTTGCAATACTCTATACCTATGATTATTGAACTTCAAGTCACATTTTTCACCTAATTTTTTTTCCCGCTTCACTTCTCTAGTACTTGGATAACATGGAAATTATTATTCATCATATTTGGACATTGGAAATCATGACATCAAAGTTTTAATGTCAAACTTCCAAGTTGCATTACCTTAAGTTTATTTTGATCCTAAAAGATGAAACACGTTAAGTCTCTTCATCTGTTTATAATATACCTACGATGCTTTTTTTTATAAAAAATAAAATTGCATATTGTCATAACTTGCATTTTCAATATTCATATATATATATATACACTCTTCCGAGGCATACTACATGCACCTATATAAATTACTATTTTTCCACTCTTTATAATATAATAAGAGGCAATTCCTTTTATTATATAAATATATTTAAATGTAATTCCTCTCAGATTTATAAACTAGATAGATAAAAAGGAACTCTCCTCACATTTATAAAATGTGCATTCTTTTTGTTTTTTAACATTAAACTTGTTCCATGCTAATATGAAACATATAATTCATTAACCATGTATCTTTATATATGTATAAAACATAAATAACCTATACTTTTAACATCCATGCATTCAAAAATGAGTACAATTTCTTTTTAAAATTTAAACTCTCAAACTATATTTATTTAGTTTTATGTAAATAGTTGTTGTTATTTTTTTCTTTTTTAACTTTAACTATATATATACTTTCCAAACCATTGTTTTAAGGTATACAAGTTGTTTCCACTAATGAAAATTAGGCTTCTTGGAAAAAGTTAAACTATTATGGTCACTCTTTTATATATATATATACTTTCCAAACCATTGTTTTAAGGTATACAAGTTGTTTCCACTAATGAAAATTAGGCTTCTTGGAAAAATTTAAACTATTATGGTCACTCTTGTAACCTTTTTGCAACCACTCTCTTCCATAACCTATTAAGGTGGCATACCATTTTTAACTATGCAACGGAACTTCAAAAATGACTATAACTTTTATGAAGTGTTTCATTAGATTCCATTTCAATATAAAGATAAGCACTTCATATTACAAAATAACATAATCATTTACTATTATTTATTGATTTACCAAAAACATGCTTCAACTTGTCCCCATTCAATAGGATCACATCTATCCTAAAGTAAAATATCACAATATATCTTAGTATTTGCATTCAATTGATACCTCTCTATGAGAATTTTAACTCATAAAGTTATTATAAGTCTCATCATATTTGGGATTGAGGGTAGGTGTCAGCGGTGAGGTCTGACGGTTGCCTCGACAGAAGCTCAGTTTTGATTCCTGTGGGGAGGTGTGGTTAATACAGTAGCTGTATCCTAGAAAAAGCTCGTGTGACTGCGGTGGTGGCCGTACCCCCGTTGATTACATCCTGTCCAACATTTAGGCTAGCCACAACCCATAGATTTGGTATCTAGGTAGTTCAATTAATGACACTCACTAAGAGGTTTGGAGAGTTTCCACGATCACAAAAAAAAAAGTCCCATCATATTTAAGAGATTCCCTTAATGAGTTAAGAAATTATTAACATTATTTTAACTACATGAAATAATATCAAAGAAATTTCATTTTAAACACCTCATGAGGCTACAGCAGCCTCAATTCAAGGTACCATAGGTTAAAATAGAAGAAGTTATACACATTTCAACATGAGTGAATAATAACAATAAGCACGGGATTACTTATTCGTAATGAGAAATCTTAGGTTACTAAAGGCAGGTTTACAACAACCCTCCTTGACTAAAATCATTATCAGTCGATATAATATTTCCAGATATTTAAGTTATGCAATCTTTATTAACACTGAGTCATTCCATCCTTTGCCAATATTACGTATACACATAAAATTATATCCTAACTCATATTTCTTTTTCTGGACACTGAAATGGTCTGTTCATTTCCCAACGCATTATAAGTCTGTCATGCAGATTCTAGATTCCTTAAAATATATTCGAAAGTAAAACAAATGTGGTTACAACATCATAACTATGGCAACCTCACGTTTGCTAACCAAGGTAAAGGTGCAAGCGGTTATAGTATAATATTTTCCATTGTGCAAGTTCAGTTCTTCTTAAGGAACTAATTCCAACGGTATCAGCGTTCAAATTTGAATCCTTCCTGGCCCTTACAAAGGGTTCTAGTCCTTCCTAGAAGTGTAAAATTAAAATTGCCCTTCAAAATAAATTTAAAATATGAATTTTACCTTTTTAATAGGAATGCCATAATTTATATCAACATTTTAAAAGAAGGGCAACATTTGAAATTACCCATCCATATAAATTTCAATTTCTATGTTGAAATTCCTATGCTATAAAATTTGACTCGTCATTCAAAGTATTGGAAATATCATAAATTATAATCATTCACTCACTGCTTAGCTTTGCAAGGTGACAAGTGATGACTGACCACTATGAGGTACTAGCCACTGGGATTTGACTTTGAATCCCAAGTCACTTCGGAATGAGATCTAAGGTGTGACAATGTGTCAATGACTATGGGTGTAACAATAGAGAACCACTACTAGGCCCAAAACAAGGCCGAAACATTGTGCCTACTACCTATGTGAACCTGGCTACCAATGTCTGCTCGTTTTTCGTCAAAATGAAATTCAAATTGTCTCTTTGATGAGTCCTCCTCTACAAGACTTCATTTCTTGCATGAATGTCACAAACTCAGGACAACTCTAAACAACACTCAATGGCATGCAACTACAAATAATGGCATGCAGCTAGAACCACAAACCAAGCAGAGGTTGATTTATGCATTGATATAGAGAGGTGGCACTAGGCACACAATCTGGAGAAACAATGAGTTAGGAAAAACATTTGGACCAAAGTACCACAATGGTTATTAATAAAATTAAAAAAAAAAAAAAAAAAATTGGCTCGGGAATTGTCTTCAATTTGATAGGTGGCATGATCATGATCATGTAATGTCCCTCCGTCCTTCCACACATATGTGGTTTCTCACCACGTTTGTCTTCGACCCTCGCCACCAAAATACGTATAAAAATTACATGTCTTAACATACTCTTCCATTTAAATCCTCATCGCATAGTCATGACTAAGGATTATTATGCATGCACATCCTCACCTTATAATATCAATTGGGTCAAGGTGCAGAGACAACCATAAATTATCAAATGTGTCAAGACGCAAAGAGTAAGAGACAACTATACGTAAGTCTTATATTAAATTTACCATATAAGTCTTTAATTGGCACTTTCATCTGAGATTTGACATATTGGATTGTTGTGATATTCTTATCACTCCTTACCAATGTCATTGTAAGGCTTCTATAATGGTGAATTCCATAATTTTAAGTCTTCTTCCTCATTCTCATGCCTTTTGGTAAGACAATAAGGAGGGCAATGGCCCGCATCAACATGGAAAACGGTTTCGACATAGAGGTAGATACATTAATTCTTTCATTAAGTAACTTAAATTCCATGCCAGTGACTACGAATTCACGGAATTGTGGATTGGTAAAAAACACATCAAATTTTAGAGCCTCGAGCTCTTAATTACTCATGTATCTAGAATTTTCGCAAATCGAGCCATTAACAAACTTCTTTTGTTGTTCTGGTTCAATTTAAAAGGTAGATTGTCGAGACTCAAACATGCAGTGAGTCGCAAGGATCCAGTTGACTTAGGCTTGATTTTGTTTCCCCTCCATCCCATACTTGTATGTTGTCGTGACAACTGTTGAACAACAAAATTTGATGCCCAGGCCCCTATGATGCTAGCGTTGCTAATTTACTTGGTATGGAGGATTTTTTTTTTAATGTTTTTTTGAGCAATGTATTATTTTTTCTTAGGCGCCTAATGTCCATCATTCTAACATCTCTCAATCTTGGATGGTTGACCTCTCTCCGGTTTGAATTAAGGTTTTGGTTGGTTTTATATATATATTTTGGTTGTAGGTTTATTATAGCCTCGTTTTGCTTAGTGGCTTCTTTTTGTACATAGTTAACAGTAAGTAATTTTCTCATGGTTCGAGTTTTATTTTACGACTATATCTAGTTACGTCTTGCACTATGCATAAGATCATGCAGATGCCCCAATATGGTTATTGCATAGTCTAAGTAGTTTTTATGTATAATGAAGTGTGGTCTAACCAAGAAAAATACAACAAATTAGTTGTTATTTTAATGAACTGTAAAATTAATGTTACATATATGTCAAATTAATGTGTTCAAATTTGGTTTTATTGAAAAGATACCATTTTACCATGTAGATATTAAGGAGTGCTCAATTGTTTAAGACTGTAAAAATTTAGATGGGAAATATTTGTTTTTTGCATTTTTTTGGATATTACCACACAGAACGATATTCGGCGGTGTTCATATCTAGATCTACATCCGGATCGGTCTCATCATACAGTCTTAGATAAAAGCACAGATGTGTTTGAATTTGGTTACAAACAGGTCGCCGGTTTCTCAAGCAACAGGTTCTGCATTTTTAAACTTAACCAGAATTCTCATATAAATCGTCTACTCGAACAGTTGAGGCTTCATATTAAAACTCAGTATCTATTAGAAAGATAAATCATCTTTCTAATTTTCGTTCGAAGGATAGTTTAGCAGTAAATTGAGGAACAAAGGACAATGGGACTTATCCAGAGGACAATCAATTCGACAAGGGATCAAACGTTTAGATGAAGTTGTGTACCCAGTATATCTCTACTATGCAGAATCATAATTAGCATTATTATTTTTGCACATGGAATTTCAAAATCGTTAACCTCTAGATCTACGATATCTTGTTAACATAGTATAAATGAAATGATATAGCATATACATCTCAGAATAAAATATATTCCTCAATCGTAATACAAAAGAATAAATTTAATTTCCAAAATATAACTTCATAGTAATCGATTTAAATTCAGATTATAACACTACCGTAATCATCTCAAAATTCTAGAATGTAATTCTTCATTGATTAACTTAAAATTTCAGAATATAACTCCACATAACTTATTTTGAATTCCATATTATAATTCTACAATTACAAGTTTAAATTCAAATTCAGAATATAATTCCACAGATATAAATTTAAATTCTAGAATGAAATTCCGATTTCAAAAGTTCATAGGCAGTTTATATTTAATTTTCGTGGAAAATAATTGGTCCTAACTAGATTCGACTCGCTCTGATACCAAATGTAGGAACCCCCTCCGGGTCCTACTTAGAAAACTATTAAAACTTAAAACCACAATATAACATTATGATGCATAATCATTAATAAAAATTATCAAATTCAAGAACTAACAAAAGTACAAAACTTGTTACTACAGGTCGAATCTGTTGCTAGAGGAGTAGTCTTCATCGTCAATCTGATCTTGCTTGTCCATTACTGTCTATGTCCTCCGTAGGATCTCTCCAGCAAAATCTCGTTTAACCATAGGCGAAGAAACCGTTAAATTTTCCACCCAACCGTAGGCTTATGCTTTTAGTCGCATAGCCACCCCCAAGCTTCGGGGTCGTAGAGCTCACACACACAAAACTAGAGACCCAGAAGTGGACTTCCCCCCACCAAGATCTCTTTCCAAACTCCAATAGCAACAAATCAATGGCTTGCACGCATTATAATAACCATCCAACGATAAGGTCCCTTTCCCTTTCCTCAAGCCTTCCTTAAATAGGAAAATTCATTGCGATACATGTCGCTTCATGCAAAAATGCCTAATTTTTAATTATTCAAATGTAATTTGTCTCACTCATCCATGTGTCATATTTCCAAGAGAGTGCACCCACCTTCCTAGATTTACTCAAGTTTGTTCCCCTTGGTGTTCAATCTAGTTTCTATTTTTGTGGGTGCAAGTGGTGTTAACTAAATGCTAAAGCTTAGTATTCCTTTTGCTCCTAAAACAATATTTCTATTATTTTAATTACCCAAAAATGCATTTCATCTGCAAATGGCCTAATGATAATTTATATGATTTATGCATAACGTTCATCAATTATTTCCGTCTAGGGTCTCGGTACCACACCGTTGGGTCCATTCGTCTGTCATTTCCGTTTATCGACAAGGTACCACATCGTTGGGTCCTTTTGTTCGTCATTTCCATTTATTGACAAGGTACCACATCGTTGGGTCCTTTCGTCTGTAATTTTCGTTTATCGACAAGGTACCACATCGTTGGTTCCTTTCTTCGATACCTCTTTGTTGCATTTGATTTACGGGAACTTCATGTAGGGATTTAGAATCTGTTACCTTCAATCCTCCTTCTACACGCTATTGGAGACTAATGGCACTGAGGAGTAAGTCCGTTCTTACTACGCGCCCCCCAAATGATACATGACCAGATCCGTCATGGTCCACTTCGCACGACCTCACGCTTCCCCCGAGTAAGTGGATCAGTGGTTTTCAACTCGTGCGTGGAATTTCGTAGGAAGTCGACACCATCGTCGTTCTTCCATGTGTGATTTATTCATACTCTATGACCCCTTTATTTCCTTTGTGAGTCCGTCGGTGAACCGTTTCATCTATCGCTACACACATGCCCAAAAGCACACATTAATAGCTTTGTTCTCGTTCATCATAATTTAATTCATAACCCGCTAGTCGTTAAGCATCTTAATCTATTCATAAACATCGTAACTCATTTCATAAACAACTAGTTGTTAAGCAAGCATACTTTTATTCATCAATTCCAGATAAAGTATCCAATTCCATGAATTGCCATTTAATCCATTGTTTTCATTCATCAAATTTGTCGTCATGCACATATTCAGGTGTTTCTCAATCATTAATACATATCAAGACTCAAAAGACCACTTTATCAAAGTTCATTCAACCGAGTCACTCGACAGGTGCCCTTAAAGTCCACAGTCATTCTAGGGGCATTAGAGGAACTTCCTCTAGTGGTCCTAAAGTCATGCATGTAGGGAGCATTAGATGGATACTGGGTCCTATATGACATCTGCACACCACTAGGGGGAAAATGACATCATCAACTGCTAAGTAAATGAAAATAATGCTAAGTAGGACAAGGATGGAGTATTAATTATCCTAACACAAACACCAAGTAAGTAAGTAATAGACAAGAGAAAAATAAATAATACACCAAATATATGTGGTAAACAACCAAATGGGGAAATGTCCACGAGAATATATGATCTTCTTTATTCTTCAGAAATATTTAATCTTACACTTGAGCTCCACCCACACATGCTTATCACAACTTTACACTGTTATTCAGAATAGCATGCAACATAATACCCAACAGGTCTCCTTCACCTCTATTATATAGCTAGAGGTATGGAAAAATAACATCCCATAAAACATGTGGGATACATAATTTTCCACCTCATATAATGAATGGTAATAGGAGCATTTTACTCCATGATGCATGCGGGATAACTCTTTTTTAGATAAGATAAGAGAAAAATTCCTTCCTTTGCTAGATAAGACATCATAACATCTTATGACATTGCACTAGTCATCATTACACATGTAATATTAGCATTACACATTCCAACATATTATTCCCACCCACAACTAGTTTCCTCACCACCTTATAACATGTGTGCACTGGCGAATGAGCAAGCAATATGTTCACGTCGTTTGGCCCGCAATAAAGAGTATATTATTTGAAAGTTCACATTAATTGCATTGAGACGCGCTTTGTATAGCCCAAGTGGATGAGATGTGTCATGTATGTAATGATGACATGGCACATGTTATCTCCAAAAAATAAATATATAAAAAATTATAAAACCAATCACATATTGTTTCCAAGTTTAAATTGGCTACAATGTAAACACATCGATATAAATATATATCAAATTTGAATTTCAAATTCCATTGATGCATAGATACACCTTAAATATTAAATAAATATTTTCATAAATAGTTAGAAGACAACTAAATATCTCTGTATTAGTTACTATTGGCACCTTGATTTATATGAATTATGGCACAAAGCGCGGGCACACGTGTGTGTGTGTGTGTAAAGTAAAACCTAATATAACTATGGCATGTATATCAAGAATAATTAATAAATGAATGCAACTTTTTCCTATTTGTAGGATTTGTGTTATTATTTACAACACGATTCCAAATTGGAATAGTTGATGCATGGATGGAAAATATAATTGACTATGCATTGTTAAGTTAATAATATAACAATGAGTTAGATACTAGTTTTGTAATAATTCCAAATTAATCAATAATTGGGTAAATTGAAACTATTTTACTTCATAATTAATTATGGAATGCAACTTTTACCTATTTGTAGGATTTATGTGTTATCATTTACAACACCATTACAAATTGAAATAGTTGGCGTCCAGACTATTATAATGGAAAATATATTGGATTATATATTGTTAAGTTAATAATAGAACCATGAGTTAGACATTAGTTTTGGGTAAATAACTAAGTTACTTCTTAGCTAATTAATGAATGCATCTTTTGACTATTTGTAGGATTTATGTTCTATCATTTACAACACAATTCCAAATTGGAATAGTTAGTGTTGGACGATTATAATGGAAAACATATTGGATTATGTATTGTTAAGTCTTTTTCCTTAAAAAATGCAATTCATTATATTAAAATAAATCACCTTGTTCAAAGGCACAAAATGCCTTGTCATACATTTCATTCATCATATTTTGTGTTCTTAGTTCCACATACCATTATAAAGATACAATAAATACTCACTATATTCTCTAGTAGTTCATATGCATAGAGTTCATGAATACAAAAACATAGTCACATAGTCACCAACTTGAAACAAAATGCTTTCTCCCCAAGTAACTATTTTAACATTTATTCCTTAGCTGTTGGATTGTAGCTTCAAGAGTGTTCTTTTTTCAGACCTACAAAAATGAGTGAGAAATTTTCTTCCAAGATGAGGTCCTAGATCATGTTCCAAAATATTGTCATTTACTTGTTCCCATTGGTGCCAAATACCATCTCCCACCTGTAATCCTTGCTTAGACAACTGGTCATCTTGAGAGTTTACTTCTTTATATATGTGCTGAAAGCATGTCATTTGAAACAAGACTGTGATCCGAACCAGTTCTTCATAGATGGATAACAAAAGAATATTCTTTGGTGGTCTCTTCAATCTCATCCAATCCACTACAAGCTTCAAATCACCAAAGACCTGAATTTTATGAGCTCCCTTTGAATGAGCAAGAAGCATAATCAATTTTAAATCCAACATTTTAGCACGATTGTTTGTACTCTCGTCGACTCTAGCAACAAAATTTACCCAATGATGTTTAGAAAGAAATACAATACCTTCTGCTCCACCTTTGGCATGCTATCCTTGGGAAGCCCCATCAAAGTATGCTCAACGTCCAGTTTTTTCAATGATCTCCTCTTCCACTCTACGAACCCTAGGAGGACCAACACCCTGAGGAAATAAATTGAGAATAGCCAAATTGTTTGTTGCACATACAATATGGTCTATGATTGTATCATTAAATATAGCTCTATTCAAGGCCAACCAAGGTCCCCAAATTAATAAGGGTGGAAGAGACACAAAGTCCTTAAAGGCCTTATTATTGATCCAAGTGAGAAGAGAATCTTGTAAATCTAAACCATTCCTAGTAAAATGTATCCCCTTTACTTGTGATACATATTCACACATCCTCAATATGAATGGATATTTAATAAATATGTGCTCAATGGTTTCATTATTTTCCTTGCATAGGGGCCACCATCCTAGACCAATCTAGAATCTCTTGATCATGGCATCCCAAATAAGCACTTTGTTAAATAAAGATAACCACATAAATGAATTGACTTTGAGAGGACATTTTAGCTTCCATAGCACAATAATCCACCAGGGAAGTTCTGGATGGTCATCTTCTTCATGAATAACTCTATATCCCAAACTAGGAGTGTATGAGCGTCCTACAACATTTCTGGACCAGATCAGTTCATCCTCCCTATCCATTAGGAAATGTGACAAACCTGAAAGTATTTTAAGAACTGTTCAACATAATTATATCTTCATTAACAAAATCTAAATCCTTAGCACTAATCCAAAATTGTTTCCAAGGGGAAGTATTAAAAGCATCACCAACCTGATTCACATGAAACAGTCCCTACTCCCTGAGAGAGACAATCTTGTGAAGGGGTATTCTATGAGCTCCAGAGCTTCCTATCTAAGGATCTTGTCCCATTCAAAGTCTTCTTCCTTTCCCCACTTTCCAAACAAGCCATTCCCTAATCACATCAAAGGCATAAATAAGGGCCCTCCACATAGAAGAGACAATCCTAATTGATTTAAACCTAGTCCTGAACTACTCTTTAGTAAGGGGATATATATATTTATGATACACCACATTTACCCAAATACCTTTACCCTTTAAAATTCTCCAAACCCCTTTAGCTACCAAGGCCTTGGAAAAACATGGAGGGTGTTTTAAACCCCGGCCATCAAGCTCCTTAGGTAATGCTAACTTACTCCAAGCCACCTAGGGGTATGAATTTTCCTCAGAGTTGCATTTCCACAAAAAAATATAGCAGATTAATCAATAATTGGGTAAATTGCAACTATTTTACTTCATAATTAATCAATGAATGCAACTTTTTCCTATTTGTAGGATTTATGTGTTAACATTTACAAGACGATTCCAAATTGGAATAGTCATCCCATGAATGACTATAATGGAAAATATATTGGATCATATATTGTTAAGTTAATAATATAACCAACATAGATCCATCTTAACTCTGTCTCTATCAAGTGCTGAGAGGGATCAAATCCCTAGTTGAGGTGAAAACCTTTCCTCAAGTTTATGATTCTAATCGGGGTCTTCACCTCAAGGGGTTTTATCCCTCTCGACGCTTGATAGATCTAGAGTTAAGATGTTTCTATGCTAGTTTTTTATTGAATTAGTACTTTGGTTTGTTGATTTGATGGCTTACAATGATTGGTTTGGGTCATCGAGTTAGATATTTATGTGGTATGTGAGTGTTTCAAGGTAGTTGCACTTGTAGAGGCTCGTGAAAGTCATAAATTCTAGATTAACATGGTGCAATGATTAGACTTATTCTTGTGACTGACTAATTATTGACGTGCATTTTTTTCAAATTTTATCAATGAAGCTCACCTCTATTCCTCTTTGTGATTCTGGATTTAAATTAAATGGACGCTAGTCTAAGGACGTAACCGTATTTATTTGTAGTTTTATACCTTACATGCTCTTGTTTTTGGAAAGTAAATATTTGAAATTTGATCTTGAAATCTATTTGGAAATACCTGAAGTGGTGAAATATGAGGCGAGTTGTGGACATTTATATGACACATGATGTAATAGTGAATAATTTTTTATTTATCTCCTAGAAGAATCAAATCCCTTGAGGTGCAAACCTCTCCTCAAGTTTTGCACTCTAAAAAGGTTTACATCAAGGGATTTGATCCATCTTCACATTTGATATATTCAAAGTTAAGATGGATTTATGGTGGTTTATTTTATTATAATTATCCAACATTTTAAAAAAATTAGTTTCTCATTTTTACTGAGGTCACTTTTATTATTATTATTATTTAATGTTACAACCATGACACATGGATATAAATGCATGTAATTATTCTCCCTACAAGGCCGCAGACATATAAATTCATTGTTACAAATAACAAAGAGAAACAATAAATAAAAATAACAATAAGATTCAAGCCTTATTATTATTAATTTATTTTTAGTTTTGTAAAAAATTATATTGGACCAACACATGGGATGGATCTTAAAATTTCTTTGATACCGAGATGTAGAATTTTATATAGATCTATTTAATAATTGCATTTATGTCTATTGATTTTATCTTTTAATTTAATTTTAATTATGAGTCTGTGTAATCCCTCTTTTTATAATAATTATTATGTTTTAATCAACCTATGTTACAAATATGATAAATCTCACCCACATAGATTGTAAAAAGTGTCTCTCAATGCAAAAATCGTAGGTTGGAAATATGTAATTGATTAAACATAATGACTACTGAAATTCTACTTGTAATTTTCATAATGATTTCGGGTTTGATGCGACTTTTTGCACTATACAATATCTTAGTAGATTGGGGTTATGTTCAATAAATATTGTCAAGCTCATAATTGAAGTTATGATATGCTCTTGAGGTATAACTTTAGTTTTGGAAAATAAATTGTAAAGATGTAAATGCAACTTTAGCTATTTACTCTACATCAACTTTCGATGTTAGAAATCTCATATTGAGCTCATAAAGATATTTATTCTAGTCTTCCAATGGGTTTATTTGTTATCTTATAATATAGTATTATATCATAAATTAGAGTGACATATTTTTTTTGTGTGGATAATTGCTTCCCACATTGACATGGCTAGATTTATTGGTGTTAAAAGTACTCTCGGTATATTTGTTGTCTTACACTATAATATTATGTCATAAATTATAATGACATATTCTACTTTGTGGATATTCCCTTTCACATTTACATGGCTACTTTTACTAATGCAAAAATGTATTATGAATATATTTATTATCTTATACAGTAATATTCTATTATAAATAATAATGATGATGTATTCTTTTTTGTGAAGAATTTCCTTCTACATCAACATGACTATTTTTACTAGTGTAAAACAATCATAAATCATAGTGGCATATTCTTCTTTGGGAATAATTTTCTTCCATATTGATATGGCTACTTTTACTAATGTAAAAATTTACTATAAACATATTTGTTATATTACACTATAATATTAAATCATAAATCATAGTCATTTTTTCATGGAAAATTGCCTTCTACATTGATATGACTACTTTTATCGATGTAAAAAAGTACTTTGGAGATATATTTTGTTTTTTGATATTATAATATTATATTATAAATCATAATGAAATATTCTTCAAGGTCAATAATATTTATCGACTTTGAGGAAGAAAGTACTTTGAGATATTTGTTGTTTGATATAATAATATTATATTATAAATCATAATGAAATGTTCTTCTTTGTTTGATATTATAATATTATATTTTAAATCATAATGAAATGTTCTTCTTTGTTTGATATTATAATATTATATTATAAATCATAATGAAATGTTCTTCTTTGTAAATGATATCCATCCTCTTTGACATGGGTACTTTTAAATGATATCCATCCTCTTTGACATGGGTACTTTTATTAGTGTAATAAAAATGTATTAAGATCATATTTGTTATCTTACACTGTTTTATTATATGATAAATCCTAGTAGCATATTAGTCTTCGGGGAGAATTGCTTTTCACATTGACATGGTTACTTTTATTAATATAAAAAAAGTACTAGCATATTTGTTGTCTTATATTGTAGTATTATATCATAAATCATAGTTGTATATTTTTTTTGTGGATAATTGTTTTTCACATTAGTACAGGGGTATTTTTACTAATGTAAAAAATATACTATAGGCATATTTATTATCTTAAACTATAGTATTATATTATAAATTATAATGGAATAATCTTCTTGGTAGATAATGGCCTTCTGCATTGGCATGACTATCTTTATAAATGTAAAATATACTATAGGCATATTTTATTAATAGTATAGTATTATATCATAAATCATAGTTTCATATTCTTAATAATTTCATTCCACATTAACGTGACTACTTTTACTGTTATAAAAATGTACAATGGTCATATTTATTGTCTTACATTGTAGTATTATATAATAAATCATAGTGACATATTTTTATTTATGGAGAATTGCCTTCCACATTGACATGGCTACTTTAACCAATACATAAAAATGTACTTTAAGTATATATGTTTCCTTATACTATAGTATTATATCACAAATCATAGTTGAATATTCTTTTTTGTGAATAATTGTCATCCACATTGATATGAATACTTTATGGTACTGTAAAAGATGTACTATGAGCATATTTGTTGTTTTATAATGTGGTATTATATTATAAATAATAGTAACATATTTTTCTTTGTGGATAATGGACTTTAACATTGACATGATTACTTTTACGAATGTAAAAATGTATATGAGCATATTTGTTACCTTATGCTATAGTATTGTATTATAATTCATAGTTGCATATTCTTCTTTGTGGATAATTTCGTTTTACATTGATGTGACTAACTTTGCTAATGTAAAAATTTACTATAGACATATTTATTCTCTTATATTGTAGTATTATATTATAAATCATAGTGACTTATTCTTCTTTGTAGATAATGGTATTCCATGTTGACATGACTACTTTTAAGAGAGTAAAAATGTATTATAGACATATTTGTTGTCTTTTACTATACTATTATGTGATATCATACATTATAGTGACATATTCTTCTTTTTGATAATGATTTTCTACATTTTTATGCATTTTAATCTTACAACAACACACTATTCTATTCTAGAACTTTGGGACGAAGTTTCCTGAACTGGGGGTGTATGTAGTGCCTCGTTTTGTCATTGAATTTTGACCTAGATATTTATATCATGTTATTATTTGAGGACATTCATTTTGAATGACTTGATAATTTGTGGAACTTGAATTTGATTATCAAAGAAAATTTCTTGGAAACTGTTAATGTGATTTTAATGATGATCAATTTATGTGATTTTTGATATAATTTCGATAGTGGTCGAAATTTTATGTGATTTGATGTGATTTCGATAGTGATCAAAATTTATGAGAAATGTGAATGATTCCGTATGTATATAAAATGTGAAATGATTTTGATGGTGATTGAACATTTATATTTGCATATGATTATATTTAGCATGTACTCTAATGGGTCGTCAAGTGTGACAGGGAAGACAAGTACAATTGATGCAATGATGGCATTGGTACCGTGTGGACTTCGGGTTGGGTTGGGTATCATTGATAGGTGATGCCAATTTGGTATATATGTTTATATTATAGATTTTCTTTAAAATATTTCATGCACGTGATGTTTACGTGAAAGTGATGGATTACAATTTCCTATCAGACCACATCAAGTAATGGGGATAAACTAAAATAGGATGTAAGTCTAACATTTTCCACGTGATGAGTTGGGAAAGAGTGAGAGAGTCTCTTTCTCGTTAGATGTGTGTTTCCGTGAGGGTAGGAGGTGAATTCGTTCACTCACGAGGCACTTACTGGGGGGTGCGCAATAAGGATACAACCATATCCCCTAGGAACCACCATTCCCTCAACACGGTGAGTGAATTGAGTTAACAATGTCTCAATTGTCGTACCATGTCCCCACCATAGGGGGAGTATCTGAAGGGCATGCACATAGCATGGAACCCTTGATATCTCCGCCACAAAGAGAAAACAACCATTAAATTAAATTATTAATGGGGGAATAAGAATATTTATAAAATATTTATAATTTAGTTAATTTTATGTGAATGAAATCCCAAATTAATTAATTTTAATTATGAACTTGTGAAAAATGAGAGAAAAATAACAATTTGTAAACTGAAAATGAAAAAGATTGAAGAAATCTTTAAATTAGGAAATCAAGGGACTCAACTAAAGTAAATTTAAGTTAAAATAAAACAATTAGAAAATCAGAGAGAACTGAGACTGGGTGGGTGAATAAGAAATTAAATTAAACTAAAATAATTTGAAAATGAATGCATGGATGCATGAAGAGTTTTCGAAAAGTTATAAAGAGACGAAGAGGGCACGAGGTTCTCATATATTTTTACCCTAGTGCTGGATGACAAAGGCTTTGCCATACTTTTGAGGTGTTTGTTGGAGGGTGTGGTTCACTTCAGTACAAGAGAGGTTGGGAGCCTCACAACAATAACCTATGCACCAAAGTTTTTGCTATATTTCTATTTGTCATCCTCGTTGCAGCTCAAGGATACTATGGGAAAAAGAGTACCCATTGGGTACGGTAGGGTGGAATCTGGTGGACTCATAGTGATTGTAAAATCAATAAAAGATCTTACAGTGGATCTTCGACAACTACTGCAATATTCAACAACTACTTCAGCCTTCAACGACTTGTGAGAATTGATAGGTCAGCACCACTTTGTATTAATTTATATTATTGTTGAGTTAATATTGTGTATCATTAGATATGTGGTTGATAGTGACGATAGAGTTGATTTTATGTTAGATCAACTATTCTTTTTACAATTATATTGTTTAGATGATGAATCTATGGTTTGCATAAAAGAAAAAAAACGTAAAAATGTTGTTAGCTTTATTTCATATCTATTTGTGAAGATGAACATGTTTATTGATTGAGTAGCTTAGTAGGGACCCAGGGAGGGTCTCTGCACTTGCATGATGGGGAACAATGCTAGAGGGATAGGCTTGGTAGACAATGATTTCTTCTGTAGCTTTAAGGAAGAATTTTGTAGTTCTAAGTCATTTATTTTATTCTCATATTCCTCTGCTTGATCTTTGTATTGCCTCATGCTCTCATATAATTTCTCTTTTTCTTCTTGCACCTTTAGCAATTCAGGGGTTTGGACTGGTTGTTCTCTAGGCATTTTGAATTTCTTTCTAAGATGGGAAATTTCATTATCATTTTGCTACAAGAGAGAATTTGGAATGGGAAACTTCTATTGGATCCACTCATGAAGCTACAATTTTGCTTCCTAGATATTTAATAGTCACGTGCTTCGCTTTAACAACTACCCTTTTCGTTTTTAACAGCTACTAAAATTTATGCATTTCCATCCTTAGCTTCCTTTCATTAGCAGTAGATTATAATACATCTTTGCATATCATATCACTAGATATACTGTAAAAATCTACTTGATCCAACTTACCAAACTTTTTGAAGTCTAATTTGTATTCATTTGCTCTCCATTCACTGAATGTGGAAGGCATATGAACTTTAGGTTCTAGAACTACTATTCTGAAAGTATCAACTCTATGATTTTCCACAGTCAACAATCTCTTCTTTAATGCTACCACTTCTCCTTAGATACCATTGACCATGTTTAGACTTATTCCTCTTATGTTCAAATATTTGGTATGAATATTTGATTTCATTGGTATTGGACTTATAGAGGATGATGACTAGTGCATTTGAGGTACTCTAAATTCTATGGAGGGGTAATGGGTGAAAGTGATTGGTGACCCATCCCTTCCAACTGGTGGTTGCTCCAACAACTCAACCAATTCTTTTGGGAGCTAATCGCTCCCTTCTTTTTCCACCAATGATTGTCCTACCCCTTCTTGTTCTTCTGTTCTTGTCATTTTAATTTGGGCTCCCTGGTCATCCCCATCAATATCCCTATCTGTTTGGATCTCTTCATCTCCTCTTTTTTCCCCTAGCTATGAATCTATGATATCCCGCTCCTTTTCAATGTTCTAAACTCCTAAATATATGAATGCTAATAAATGGGGGGGGTGAGGGGGGATTTTGGGATTAATTTTCCCATCTCCTTCAAATACTATTTCCCTCAACATTGATCATTTGTGAATGTTTCTTTATGAAGATACAATCTTTACAAGTTTCATCTTATGTTGGAAATTTCTTCCACTTAGTGAGGTAATTCACAGTTTCTCTATTCCTAAGTTGCTTGATCCTTGTTTCAATGATTGATTCAAGTTCTATTATGATTTTTCCCTCTTCATCCAACCGTAGAAGAATATTATAAACTAGGATCTTGTCACCAATTCCCTTCTTTAAAGATGAAACTTGGAAGAATGGATGCACACGTGCATAAGGTAGTAACTCCAATCTATAATCCATAATGCTAATCCTATGCAACTCTTTATAGGGACCATAAACTTAGGAACTAAATTTATTTTCCATATTTTTTCTACTTGAGGTATATATATTTATATGGTTACATCCTTAAAAATACCTTATACCTCACCTCGATTAGTCTTTCCATATGATGTTGACATGTGTCTTATTTCATTAATTTTTTTTCTAGAGCCATGTTGTTCTTAAATAGATGGATAACTTCATTTTAGTGTTGTATTTGTTCCTCCAGTGTTTCAACCTTATTTTTCCCACTTAAAAGTGATGTAACAAATGACAAATGGTAACCATAAAGTGCCTTAAACATGGATATTTTGGAAGAATTATGGTAGGAAGTGTTGTACCACCATTATGTAAAAGTTACAAATTTGGACCATTGTGTTTTTCTATTGGATGCGAAGAAATGAAGATAATCTTCTAGACATTTATTTAAAATCATACTTTTCCCATCATGTTAGGTGTGGTAAGAGGAATCATGAGCTAGTTGAGTACCCAAACAAGAAAACAGACTTGTCCAAAAAATTACTTGTGAAAATCAGATCTCTATCATTTACAATAATCTTGGGGTTGCCATGTATATTATAAATTATTTCCAATAATGTTGTGGCTACTGTACCCATTTTAAAAGGATAATGTATGTGAATAAATGGACATATTTGTGAGTCAATCCACCACCACTACCATGAGGACATTTTTCCCTTATGATTTGGGTAGGCATGTGATGAAATCCATTAAGATCACTTCCCAATACTAACTTAGTATGGATAAGGGTTTTGATCATCTGTCCTTTGTTTTGTTGGAAAACCAAAAAATTTGCCACATAATTTTGAACCTCAATTTTAATTAGAGCTTCCCACCCCCCCAAAAAACTTGCTTGAATCTATATGATAAGTTATAAGAAATCCTAACTATCCAATTATAGCAGAAGCTTCTTTAAAATATATCTTTTGTTTGATTTGATATTACTTTCATAAATATAGATGATCCTTATACTAGAGAAAATCATTCTTCCAATTTTTTTTTAGCTAATGCACTATGTTCATGTTACAATTGTTGAGTGAGGTTCCATATAGTCTGTTCATGTTTCCATACTTGTATTACCCCTAGTTTTTCCTTGGAATGTATTTAAGCAAAATTTTGTAAATGATGTAAATATGCTAGTACATATTCCTAGTGTGGAGCTCAAGGCCAAGGCTTGACTAGTGAATGGCTAGGCATGTATGATGTATACATTTTTGTTTGGACTGCATGGTTGGCTTATCATGCACGGGCATTCACTCAGTGAACTTGTTACATAGCACGATCCTTCGCATGATATTAAAGAATATCCCCAATTTCACTAAATATTGGAAAATGCCTCCTAAAATTATATTGTTGATCCCCCCTGCCAATATGCATTTCCAATTAAGAAAATCCCTAGTTTCACCATATATTGTAGGTATCCATTTTTATCAACCCATTTTTAATACCCCCTTTATATCATATTATCAAGTTGTAACAAACAAGAGCCTTAACACATCTTAGTATAAGCAAACATGATTGTAAATAAAATAATAGTATAATGCTAATAATGATCGCACTAGGATTGCAGGGGCGACTGATCAATTTGTATCATTGGACAGTGGAAGACCCAACGAAATAGTATTGGGGAAGGAAAAATGCGTAAAAGGAAACCTGATCAAGAGATCAACATAAAAAAGAATGTAAAAGACTGATAATCCAGTAGTTAGTGCAATGCTTAGAAAATATGAGAATTGCAGATGTTTCACACCACAGCCTTCTAATCTACCAATTTTATATCATGTAAATACAAGTCTAGCCATATAGAGCTCATGTTTTCTATAGCTTAATAAATTAAACTCCATAAAAATGAAAAATTGAAACCCTTTTGTAGATGGACTCCCCTACCTTCCTATCAAAACAAACATCATTGATGTTTGAATCCAAATGAACATAGAAAAATTCCTCTTATTTTCCAATAACACTATATGATCATGTGCATAGCTTGGATTTGGGTCATTCACAAGATGCAATTAATTGCGTCCAGTTCCTCTACATTTAGTCTTTCAATAAAGGGAATTAACAACATTTAGTTACGTTTTCTTGGGTTATATCTAGTTTTTTATCTTTATAGGAGTGGGAAAAATATCCATTGTTGGGTTTCAAGCATGCAATAGTTATAAAGATACATAGATGGTGAAACTTATATGGTACCATTTCAAGGTAATGATAACACATAGGGTATGTAAATAAGGATTAGATTTTCACCTATGTTCATGTCAGTTCCAATAAAATATTAAGATGGATGCCTTGTATATAATAATTCAAATTACAATTATTAATGTTCCAAATATAACTCAATCTATCAACTATTCCTAACTAGGAATGTGAAAATGTTAAAGAAGAATACAAAAAGTTGAAAGAAATAATTAATCAAGAAAGATTGATTTAACTTTTCTTGGTTCCATTGAGCCAAGAAAGATTGATCTCACTTTTCTTGGTTTTTGTGGAGCAAGGTTTGATTGAATCTCATTACCCACCTAAACCCCAACCTAAAAAATGACTAGTTAGATCTTTTACTCGAATGCCTACAAAAAATACAATACAATTGTTCAACTCCAGAACTCCTGATTAGCTACATATCTTAACTTAAAAATGAAAAAATATAAAATCAAATCAAACCAAGCCTAAATAATCTATGAAATGATGATTTCTCAAGGCCAGTAACCCAAAGAGACTTCCATCGATATTATCATTGGTACACTATTATCGAATTTATGCAAAACTTAGAATCATAAACAATATCAAATAAAATGGAGGGTCCTTAAGTTTTAGGTGGGTATGAATTGATCCCATGATTTGGAGGTTATTCGTCAGCCCACCCAAATAAAATAACTCCCAATATTTATATTACTATGTCAAATTAAAACCCCCCCTTAATCCCTTAACACAAGGCAATATATTTTTGAAGTTTTTAAGAGTATTCAAATGCCCAATATGAATGGATGTGATATGATATTGCCTCGCTAGTGAATCGCCCGTGTTATCATGCCAATTTGAAATATATGTAAATGCTATTTTGGAAAATAATAAAATGGTCCAAGATGGTTGTGTAAAGAGCACTAGAGGGGCTATGATTCCACCAGAGGTGAAGAAGAAAGGGGGCCTATGGAAAACTAAATCCTTTGCTGCCAAGTGTCAACCTTAGAATTCATCTAATTTTTTCCATGTGATTTAAATGATCCAATTAATTCCTTTTGAAAATTAAATCCAATTATTGAATGCATGTGTGAGGTTGGTGGGAAAAGTCACTTCATGTAGTTATTGAAGCATGGGGGTGGTGACAATTTTGTTAGCTTCCAAAAGTCCTTTTCTTCTATAGTCAGAAGTTATGTAAGTTGTCTTTTCACCATCATCTTATATCCGTTGGATTCAACACTTATTCTATCATTCTCCCATGCATACTTATACACTACGTAGAGATTCCTCTTGTTGTTCATGATCATTAACAGACTGTGTTTAACCCATAAATTCGAATTTAGAAATAAAGATATAGATTTGAAGGGAAAAATAGATGGCTATAGGTGAGCATAGAGGTTGGGAAAGCTAGGAACCTTTACCCATTGAGTTCTTCTACTTTTGGGTGCTTGAGAAGCCATGGATTAATGTTGTAGGGGGTTCTACAATAACACACAACAGGTTGGATTCTTATTGCACACACTGGTAAGCACTGTAAGGGATCGATTTCCTAAGGGAATTGTGGATCAATGAATGTAAATTCCTTCCTTGTGTTGTGTGGGATATTTGAAAGGAGTGCCATGGCCGTGATGAATTAGTGAGATCCCTGTAAAGATCTAGATGAGATTTTTTCTAAGCAAGGAGAGCAGAATAGGTTGTGGGATGAGAGAGAGAATCCTGTAGGTGTTTCCTTCGCCCTGGTGGCCTCATATCCCATCTTGGGGGTGGCCTCTCAGCATAAATAGTATATGCTGGATAGAGTGCATAGAGTGCCATCAGATAGGGTGGGAAATCATTCTTACATAGCTAGTCGATTGGAATTCCTTTGTTAAAGATAAGTATTCTCTTTGTATATGAATGTGCAATTATTTTCTTTATATGCTTGTGATAATTAAACTTGTAATTTCATGGTATGTGTGTGTGGAATGCGTTTATTTATGCTGCGTGTTTTTATTTACATATTTGCACATGCATTTTAGTCATTGAATTCATATTATGGCTATATGGCAAAATTTAGAAGCCCGGATTTAGTTAATGTCCCCTCCATTTGATCAGATTTAGTGAAGGGGACATTACAATGCCATAATTTCTTCTTCCACCTAATCAATTTTCATAATGAAATAACACAAACTAAAGCATCAATATTCTCTTCTTCCCTTGAAATTGCATCAACCACCGCATATTATCCCCCCACCTTTTTGTAGATAATTTCGAAGTCATAACCTATCATCTTGGTGACCCATTCTTGTTTTTCTTCCAAATACAATAATTATTCCAAGAATTATTTTAAACTATCATAATTTTTTTAACTTAGAAGTATCTACCTATTAGTTAAGGTGTAATACCCCAGTTCTTAAGCCTTTGAATTATTATAATAATTTTCTTAGGTGACTATGATTTGCTTAATTAATGGTGTGATTACATTACTATATGATTATTTTTTGACTACGGTTTATAATTAATTGTTTAGTTAACATGAATGTGATTATTTGTTCATGTGACTATGACATGTCTGGTTATTTGATGATGGATGACTTGGTTGATTATTTGATTATGTGACTATGACATGTTTGATGATGTGACTATGGACTATGGAATTAGATGTTGATATTATTATTATTGATGTTTCTCTTAAATAAATAAACAACTGGCTCAATTGGAAACTAAAAGAGTATGGGAGGCCATGGTTTCACAAGTGAGGAGGTGGGTGATTGTTCCTAGTGATTGATTGGAAACCTAAACTTTCTACTTGGACTATATTGGACTTTGTTTATGTTATTTGAGTTATTTTAGACCCTTTTTAAACTATTTTGGGACTTTGGAATAGTTAGTTGTGATGTTTTATGACTAAAAGAGTTACTAGTGCATCCTCATCGAGATATTGTGGACTCTAGTTGGTGAATGTGCCCTATTTGGGAGATATTTTCTCTTATTTAGGTGTTTTTGGTAATTTATGAGCCCTCTTTCTATATTTTAGGGGTTGCAAGCTATTTTCTAGCTTCCACTCTTACACAATGCATTGATCAACCCTAATTTTGTGCTTCCACTTAATGATTTGAATAACTCCTCCTCGTGAATTTATTTTGGGTTAATTAACCCCCCACATGATCCTCCACTATCCTAATTTGAATTTTGGAGTCGGCCCCTCCTTATCCATGTGAGATTTTCAATTGCTAGGAACTAGATTCATAAGACAATTTCACATCGAATATTTCAGACAATGAGAGAAGAAGAATATAGAGAATAAATTGTGGAAATCACTCTGTATATTATTCATGGATACGATGACAATATATAATACATCCTCCATGGATAAAATTGAATTCCTTTGATGAAATTAGGAAAGAGCAAAAAGAAAAGGCTTAGAAAAGACAAAAAAAACCCTAGGTGACAAAAGCAGTTTCCAAAACTGTACTAGAGGCTCACGAATTGGCTAAGTATGGTATGGAAGCTAATGAGTGAGGTAAATAGAATGTGTTTATGGATTTAGAAGTTCATATATGATGTGGAAGTCGAATTGGTCAAGTAGCAAAAGATTCTAAGTCAACTAGCTTTACCTTTTCCACTAGAAAGCAAAAAAAAACAGGACAAAGCTAATTAAATTAGGAAAGCACCTTCTAAACCAGAAATGGAAAGAAATCAGATAGAATCCAATGAAATCTTATCCATAATCTTCTCTAAGGTTCCTTAGTGGCTTAGGATGGCAAGTGGTCCACTAAAAGACAAAACTGGCCTATTTTACCCAGTCAAAACTCAGGAAATTAATCATAAATGATTAATTAATTTATCCTAAGTCTAGAATGACATAGTGGGTTTTTTAAATATTCCAACACCCCCCCTTAAGCCTGAATTTATGTGATGGGAATCAGAAAAATATCAGAAATATAGGGCCCAAGCAACAAGGCTTATGGTCACCCCCATGCAAAAAATAACTAATCCATGTAAACCGAGGAAACGGAGAAAACCTCATGGAAACAAATCCCTCCCTAAAAAATGGACATGCTTGATGTCTTCATACTGTCATGTTGCTCATTTGAATGAGCTAAATGAGCTGAATGAGCTAAATGGGATGCTTCTGAGTAACATACTTGATGAAGAGGTTGTGGATGTCATGATCATGCATCAGTGCATCAATGTTGTGTAGGCAAGAACCATGTGTTGAAGCTCTATGAAGCTCATCTTCTGATGACGGAGGAGCATCAAATGAATTTTTCTTGCTGCTGTAACATATATAATCAGATTTGAAAACATAATCAATGATGGAAAGAATATCTATGCATACTCCTTCCCAAGGAGAAACAATGAACTCAACAGGATAAATTTCTTCTGTAGCTGCAATGTGGTGCACTAGTTCTTGTATCTTCTTCTCAAACTGATGCAGTACCTTTATGATATTTAAAATGAGATTATGTAGCTCTGAAATATCAGAATGTGAGTCATATGGAGCAACAACCAGTAAATATGTGGAGTCTCCATGATCGAACAAAGTTTCAGTAGGAAAAGTGTGAGAAACTAGATCACCCTGACAGTTGAGCGAGCCTGAAGAGGGTGAGGACTTGAATTTTGAACCATGAGTGATGGGGTCAGGTACAAATGTGTGGAATATCAGTCCAAAAGAATTCCAAAAACATGGCTATCCAACCAATGAAAGATATGCAAGACAAAAGTGCAACAGAGGCAAGTGACACACTGTAGGAAAACATAGAATTGTGTAGTTTCTTAACGGGAGAACTTGGGGGTTGTGGGGTCTTTTGTGCATCCAATGGTTGGGAAAATTGTGTGGAAGATGTAATGACCTGCATATAATATTGTAAATCATCTTCTAAATCATAATCTAAAATATTTGAATGGAGGTGGAAAGACATTTCAGAAGACAAGTCAGAAGCTAGTAAAAAATGACTAGTTTTGAGAGTAGACTTGGATGGACAGACTGAATATTATTCCAAGGAAGAGTTGAAGATTTCTAATTCTGATATATCAGAATGTGAATCAATATCAGAGACATCATAATTATATTTCAATCTATCACTCAAAGCATAAACATTATTACCTTTGGGAGAGGCTTGGAGACAGAGTTCTTGTTCTACATCAAGCTTGCCTTGTTCTTTCTTTGCAAATTCGAGAACATCTATGTTATGTTCTTCAAGAATTTTGGCCATGATGTCCAATTTATTCTTGAAGCAAGATTTCGCAGGATGAGGGCCTTTGCAGCAATAAGAACACTTTGGCTTCTCCTTCTTCATCTTCTTGGATTTGGAATCTCCATTAGAATCCTCTTCATCTGACAATATCTTTTGTTTGGATTTGTTATTCTTGAAACTCTTTGCTCCATGAGCAACAAGTGCAAAGTACTTGGAGGGTGATTGATCCCTCATTTGGACTAGCTTGTCCTTCTCCTGAGTGAACAAATCAATGAATGCATCCAAGTTTGGCATCTTCCACTTGGGAACTGCAAGTCTTGTAGAATGAAAAGTAGACACATATATTGAGTATTCTAAACTCCGTTTTGACAGAATGGTGAGGATTAATTGCCCATCCTTCTTCTCTATGCCACATTGCTTGAGTTGAAGCACTAGGTTCTTGAATTTTGAGATGAAATCCTCCATAGAATCAAAATTACTTGGACTAAGAGAGATAATCTCAATCTCTAATAAATGACCTCTGAGCTCATCCTGTTTTCCAAAGAGAGATTCTAGCTTTGTCCATACTTCATTTGGAGTGGATAGAGAATCAATATGGAATAGAAGATCTAGAGATACAGAGAGGCAAAGTAACCCAAAAGCTTCATCAAGCCTATAAAACCATTTAGATTTTAATGCAACAAATCCTAGCTCAGTTTCAAGCCCCATAGTGAGTCTATACAATCGTTTGCTCCGAAGATGGATGATCATATGCACCTTCCAGTCAAAGAAATTGAAGGGAGTGAGAGTCACAGCTTTGGCTTGATTTTACTCCATACCGATGCGCTCCTGGTGATGGAAATACTTGAAAAAACACTCTTGGAAATTGATTTTAATCAAGTTAGCTTTGATACCATGTGAGATTTTCAATTGCTAGGAACTAGATTCATAAGACAATTTCACATGGAATATTTCAGACAATGAGAGAAGAAGAATAGAGAGAATAAATTGTGGAAATCACTCTATATATTATTCATTGATATGATGACAATATATAATACATCCTCCATGGATAAAATTGAATGCCTTTGAGGCAATTATGAAAGAGCAAAAAGAAAAGGCTTAAAAAAGACAAAAAATCCCCTAGGTGACAAAAGCAGTTTCCAAAACAGTACTAGAGGCTCATGAATTGGCTAAGTATGGTATGTAAGCTCATGAGTGAGGTAAATAGAATGTGTTGATGGATTTAGAAGGTCATATATGATGTGGAGGTTGAATTGGTCAAGTGGCAAAAGATTCTAAGTCAACTAGCTTTACCTTTTCCACTAGAAAGCAGAAAAAACAGGACATGGCTAATTAAATCGGGAAAGCAACTTCTAAACCAAAAATGGAAAGAAATCAGATAGAATCCAATGAAATCTTATCTAGAATCTTCTCTAAGGCACCTTAGTGACTTAGGATGGAAAGTGGTCCACTAAAAGACAAAACTGGCCTATTTTACCTAGTCAAAACTCAGGAAATTAATCATAAATGATTAATTAATTTATCCCAAGTCTAGAATGACATAGTGGGTTTTTTAAATATTCCAACAATCCAACCCCTCCTTATGCAAATTTGAGTTTCTCTCTCATGAAATTTGAGTGGGTCCCACCAACTTGAATTAGCTCCATTCTTTCCTTGGAATTTTATTTATTTTCTTATTTGAATTGACCCATTATGGTAAAGTTAACCCCCTCTCTTGACTTGAGTTTGATTATCTTGGTTTGATTTTTTCAAAGGATTTTGTTGCTCCATGAATCTAAGAGGAATATGTATCACTTTTTAGTTATTATTAGAATAAATGATACTTGACCAAACTTATTAACAATTTATGGTAATACCCTAATAATTCTAAGAATGATATATGATTCTTTAAATTTTTGGAAATTGGCCATTCCATCATAGCTCTAATTTTATTGGGGTCCACCTTGACATCCTCATAAGAAACCATATGACCCAAATATTCTACTTCCTAAACCCCAAAGGGACACTTGGAAGGCTTCAAATTTACCTTTTCTACATAAATAGTTGGAAATAATCTCTTATATTTCTAGAAATTGAATAGGTTTTAGGTTTTGTTGTCCTTCCTCTTCAAAATCTATGTAGAGCATTTTATTCTCACCACACGTATACTCCTTATTGTACTTGATGTCATAGTTGAAATACATAACCTTTTTTCTTATTTCATCCAATTATTGAGGTGTCAACCTTGAATTTTGAGTGAGCTTAGGAGTGGAAACATTTAAATCTCTATAGGTTTTAGCAGCAACCCTTTTAGTAGCAATAGTTTTACTTTCAATGCTCTTTCCTCTTCCAATGCTACAATTTTCAACAAATTCAAATATCTCGATAAACAATGGTAATGAAAATGGTAAGGTGATTTGTTTTAGATAGAAAAAATGAAATAAACATGAAAATGACCCAATTAAGTAGTACCATGCCAAAACAGAGTAAATAAAAGAGAAGCCCCATTAAGGGGGGACTTTGTTTTAAAATATATCACTACAAAAAATACATTATCATTCAAATAAGTCACCTTAATGTATATGTAGGTGATAAAGAGGACTAGAAGTAAACAAAAAACCTACATGGCTATAATTAATGTTGTGATCGTTAATAAGGAGTGGGACTTAGAAGTAAACAAAAAACCTACATGACTATAATTAATGTTGTGATCATTAATAAGGAGTGGGACTTAGTGGGTTAACAATCATCATACTCTAAAAATGATATTGAGTTTTTTAGGAATTAAAAGATTTATCCAAGGTAACAAGTGCCAAGAATGCATCCCAACTTTTATACTTGATTCTAATTCCCATTTCCATTCTCCTAGTAGACTATTTGATAAGTTATTGTTATTGAAGTACATTTGGAGGAACAAAGATTACAATTATTTGACTTGCATTTAATTTTAAAATTTTCATAAATTTGCATATCAAAATATTTACTTAGTTAAAGTAATTTTAGCCATATTTTCTTTTCAAAGAACCATCTTCATTACAAACTTGGTAAGAATTTTGGAGGAACAAAGATTACAATTATTTAACTTGCATTTAATTTTAAAATTTCCATAAATTTGTTATATCAAAATATTTACGTAGTTACAGTAATTTCAGCCATATTTTCTTTTTGAAGAACTATCTTCATTAAAAGCTTAGTAAGAATTCAAATTTTTATGTAAAAAAACTATGTAAATTTCATGTAATATGTTGATCAAACTATTTGTTTTTATTTAAAAAAGGATGAAAACAACCACAATTGTATGTTCTACATCCATTTTAAAATTTCCCACTACAAAGGTTTAGGAACTAACACTGAATGCTAATAAAGATATGGAGGATAGGTGTATCTCTCCAAAGAATTTGCAACTATATATCATATAGAAAAAAGATCAAAGGTAGTATAGTTGGGGGATGTCATCCCTAACATCCACAAGTAAATTTCTTTTCGTGGGAGTTGTGGCCAGCGTTTTATTGTAGAATGTGAACTGAGTTAGTACGTGTTGTTTAGGATTCCACAATAGCCTTCTCCATCTCCATTTTCTGAGATATGTGTTTATTTGGAAGCCTATAAGTATAAATGGTGATATTTTTATAGTCATTTTCTATGCATACATTGACTTGTTTGATCAAAGTGCCAAAATAATAAAATAATATAATACCATATGCACTTAATATATAATATAATGACAGCTATGGTTAAAACTTGCGAGGCTTGAATCATCCTCTTTTCTTGAATTTGGCGGTTAATTGGAAAACATCGTTGGGCATGGTGGCATGCCAAAGGTGTGATAATCAATTCAGGTCATGCGTTCGGTGAGGCCGAGCATAGAATTTTAAGGTCAAGCGTTTCTTAGTTTGTTGCTCCATCCCAAATGTGTGATCTTAGTACAGGAGTCACGGCAGGCGAGACCACGTGTTTAGTGTCCATAGAACCAAGTGATCCAGTGATTTATATAAAGCTTGAATGGTGCTTGGGAAAATGAGTGGATATGTCATCTGAAGAGTTTGAACATGGCACTCTTCTGATGATTATGTTTAGGACCATCTTTGCAGGGATTATAATGTGTGAGAACTTTGCATTTGTTTGTTGCAACGTTTCCATGAGATCAATTGGGAATGGGTAGGATTGGAAAGAATCGGATTATATATGAGTTCATATCTGGGGCGGATTTCTTCTATAAAGATGTTTTTTATATGAACTCATAGTCGTACTAAATGGGTACTCAACTGCACATTTATGATGATTTGGAGGTGATTACGAATCAGTCTACAGGCTTAGGAATTTGCATTTGTTTCTTGTTCTAAAAATGGTTAAATGCTATCTTTGGTCAGATATTTTTAGAGCTAAATTCTTGGGAAGATGCTTGGTTTTTGGCAAAGTGAATGCAGTTCATGTCACTGAGTTCTAATGGAATGCTCAATTTTTTTGGATGACTCTATTTATATGTAGTTGATGATGACAATAAGTGAACATTGTATATAAAAATATTTAATCTTTTTGGGTATGATGTTGGTCTATAAAGTATGCCTTTGTGAATTTGTGGGAGTTAGTTTGATAGACCTAAGTTAATTCAAGTATGCCTTTGTGAATTTGTGGGAGTTAGTTTGATAGACCTAAGTTAATTCAAATGTTGGAAACTAGTCAAATTTTATAGATTATCATTTGTATTATTTAAAGATACAAATTCAAAGATTTTACATTCAAAGATTTTGTATTTTCAATACATTTGATAGGTTTAGAAAGTTACTATTGTTTTTGGTTTTATCAAAAGTTTGTTATGATTATACCATAATGATATATAAAGAAAAATCTCAATTCTTTTTATTGATTTGATGTTTGATTTATAAGTTAATTTTTAGATTTTTATAAGTTTCTCAAATAATTTGATAAATAAAATATTTAGTTTTTTTTAATTCCCTTTTTCATTATATCTAAAGCTAAATTTAAATTATTATGATGAGTATATAAAAATTATCTACTATTTAAGGTAACGCAATTTACATTGTTTTTAAATTTTTATCGCATCAATTAAATTAATTTTTATCTTAATTAATTAATTTTATTTTTATTTTATAAAGAATTTAAATTATATATATTTAAAATGGAAACAATATCAATTAAAACAAGGTTGCACTTGAACAGGGTTGTCTATCTCTACAGATATTTGGCGACTCCATGATAGTTATCGATTGGGCAACGGAGCTTACACATTGTCATGTGATGGTACTCTTACCTATCCTGGAGGAGGTAATACGGTTAAAGTAGACATTTAATCATATTACATTTACACATGTCTACAGGGAGAGAAATGGGATGGCCGATCAGCTTTCCAAAGAAGCGACGCAGCAACATATGACAATTGGCACTTGGAGGATTACTATACACTCAACTGGAGGCACCTACAGTTATTACCACAGGCCTTTTTATAATACATTTGAGGACCGGATGGAGCAATAGCTCAGCTACTGTTGACCTTTGATGGACACCTTCATTATTTCTGTTTTCTGTATTTGTCGCGGGCTGTATGGACAACATATATTTTTTGTTGACCAGAGATGGTCACCGTCTTCATCTTTGATGCAGTATATGTAATATGTAGTCGGATATATGCGGGCTGGATGGACAGCCATATTCATCGTTTTTGATTTTGTATGGGACTTTAGATATGACATTAATATGGGACTGTAAATATGTGACAATGTAGGATCTCAGTGATTCTATTACATGTGCAGAATGTAATTTTGTTCATCTTTTTGAAATAAAATTACGACTTTTTCCAAGGAAAAAAAAATATCAATTAAAAAAGAAGAAGTATTCATTATGCATAAAAATTAAATAAAATTTAATTAATCCTCAAATTAGAATTAGAAAAGGAGTGAAAGTGATTTAGAATTATTTGAGATAACTCAATTTACATTTAATTTTAAATTTTTATCACATCAATTAAATTAAAAACTTTTATTAGTTCATAAAATAATTTAAAATAAAATTTATCTTGATTAATTTTTTTTTTAATTTTATAAAAAAAATAAATTATATATATTTAAAATGGAAAGAATGTCAATTCAAAATGAAAAAATGTACAAACATGAAAGCTAAAAAGTTGACACTTTGGTGCATTTTCAAAGTGGCTAACATTTTTGGTATTGGTGTTCTCAAAATTTTTGGGGACTCCTGGGTTACTATCAAATGGGTGTGTGGTGAATATAAGCTGAAGGTTACTTCACTTCAACATTGGTGCTACGGGATCAAGACTAAAATGAGTCTATTCAAAACTCTCTCTTTTGAGCATATTTATAGACAACATAACTCATTGGTGGATAAATTATCTAAACATGCTATGGAAGGAGATGAAGGGGTTATAATTTGGGAAGAATTCCAGGATAAGCATAGATGCGATGATGGATCTGTGAACATATTTGAATTTTGAGTTGTTCTTTGGTATTTTGTTTTGGAAGATACATTTCTGGATATGTTTTGTATGTAAAAAGTTTGTTATGATAAGCCTTTCGAAAACTAGAACAATCATATACTATTTGATTCATAATGAATATCAATAGTATGTTTTTTTTTTCTGCTTAAAAAAGAAAAAATATCCATTATACATAAAAATAAAATAAAAATTATATAATTATGAAATTAAAATTAGAAAAAAAGTGAAAATGACTTAATTTTTTTTAAATATGTTACATAGTATACTATCTAATTTTCATTACCTTTTTATATATTTTTTAAAAAATATATTATTTTCTATTAATAACAAGAAATTTAAAAAAAAATATATTTATCAAAGTTATAGTATAATATTAAACATTTTAATTGAGTTTAAAATAAAACGACAGGTAGTTAAAATATTTCAATCTAACAAAGTTTTTAATTATTTTAATTCAATTTAAAATAGTATTTTTAATTATTTTAATTCAATTTAAAATAGTATAGTAGGAATCAAAATATTTCACTCTCGTAAAGTCTTTAATTATTTTAACTCACTTTAAAATAGTATAGCAAGGAGTCTGAATATAATATTTCAATCTAACAGATTTTTTAGCTTTTTATTTATAATAAAATTATTATAAAATAATATTAAATCATTTTTTAATAAATTTATGTGTATATTAAGTTTTTCAAACTAATCTGGAAGTTAGTTACAATGGAAAGCAGGAAAAATAGAAATATGAATACTAGAGACAAATATTAGAGGTATTTACATAATTTTTAAGAACATGGTATAAAAATATGAAAAGTAGAAAATTGAGTTATCTTCAATAACATATATTTTTATTTATAGAAAGTTGAGAGATACAAACATAAAAGCTGAAATGTTGGCACTTTGGTGCATTCTCAAAGTGGCCAACATTTTTGGTATTGGTGTTCTCAAAAGTTTTGGGGACTCTTAAGTAACTATCAAATGGGCGTGTGGTGAATATAAGTTGAAGGTTACTTCACTTCAACATTGGTACTACAGGATCAAGACTAAAATGCGTCTGTTAAAAAATCTCTCTTTTGAGCATATCTATAGACAACACAATTCACTGGCGGATAAATTATCTAAACAAGCTATGGAAGGAGATGAAGAAGTTATATTTTGGGAAGAATTCCAGGAAAAGTTCAGATGCAATGATGGATCTATGAACATATTTCAATTTTGAGTTGTTCTTTGGTTTTCGTTTTGGAATATACATTTCTGGATATGTTTTATATGTAAAAATCCTTCTGTGATAAGTCTTTCGAAGACTAGAATAGACGTGTACTATTTGATTCATAATGAATATCAATAATATGTCTTTTTCTGCTAAAAAAAGAAAAAATGTCCATTATACATAAAATAAAATAAAAATTAATTAATTATTCAATTAGAATTAGAAAAAAAGTGAAAATGACTTATAAATTTTTTAAATATGTTACATAGTATACTATTTAATTTTTATTACACTTTTTTATTTTTTTTTGGAAAAATATATATATTTTTATTAATAACAATAAATTTTTAAAAAATATTTATCAAAATTATAATATAATATTAAACATTTTAATTGAGTTTAAAATAAAACAACATGTAGTCAAAATATTCCAATATAATGAAATTTTTTAATCATTTTAATTCAATTTAAAATAGTAGAATAGGGAGTCAAAATATTTCACTCTAATAAAGTTCTTAATTATTTTAACTCACTTAAAAATAGTATAGCAAGGAGTTGATCTTAATTATTTTAACTTACTTTAAAATAGTATAGGAAAAATCGAAATATAATATTTCAGTTCAACAGATTTTTTAGCTTATATTAAATTTTTCAAATTAATCTGGAAGTTAGTTGCAATCGAAAATAGAAAAAATAGAAATATGATTACTAGAAATAAATAGTGGAGGTATTTACACAACATTTTAGAACATGGTGTAAAAAGATGAAAAATAGAAAATTGAGTTACCTTCAAGAACATATACTTTTATTTATAGAAATTTGAGAGGTACAAACATGAAAGTGGAAATGTTGGCACTTTGGTGCATTCTCAAAGTGGCCAACATTTTTGGTATTGGTGTTCTCAAAATATTTGGGGACTCTTGGGTTACTATCAAATGGGCATGTGGTGAATATAAGCTAAAGGTTACTTCACTTCAACATTGATGCTATAGGATCAAGACTAAAATGCGTTTGTTCAAAAATCTCTCTTTTGAGCATATCTATAGACAACACAACTCAATGGCGGATAAATTATCTAAATAGGCTATGGAAGGAGATGAAGGGGTTATATTTTGGGAAGAATTCTAGGAAAAGCATAGATGTGATGATGGATCTGTGAAGATATTTGAATTTTGAGCTGTTCTTTAGTTTTTGTTTTGGAAGATACATTTATGGATATGTTTTGTATGTAATTTTTTTTTGTGATAAGTTTTTTGAAAACTAGAAGAGTCATGTACTATTTGATTCATAATGAATATCAATAATATGTTTTTTTTTGCAAAATAGAAAAAGAAAAGAAATATCCATTATAAATAAAAATAAAATAAAAATTAATTAATTATGAAATTAGAATTAGAAAAAAAATGAAAGTGACTTAGAATTTTTTAAAATATGTTCCATAGTATACTATTTAATTTTCATTACTCTTTTTATATTCTTTTTAAAAATTATATTATTTTCTATTAATAACAAAAAAAAATAATTTTTATTATTATCAAAATTATAATATAATATTAAACATTCTAATTGAGTTTAAAATAAAACAACAGGTAGTCAAAATATTTCAATCTAATGAATTTTTTAATTATTTTAATTCAATTTAAAATAGTCAAAATATTTCAATGTAATGAACTTTTAATTATTTTAATTCAAATTAAAATAGTATAATAGGGAGTCAAAATATTTCACTCTAATAAAGTCCTTAATTATTTTAACTCACTTTAAAATAGTATAGCAAGGAGTCGAAATATAATATTTCAATCTCACATAATTTTTAGCTTTTTATCTATAATAAAATTATTATAAAATGATATTAAATAATTTTTTAATAACTTTATGTTATTATAAAATGATATTAAATAATTTTTTAATACCTTTATGTGTACATTAAAATTTTCAAACTAATCTAGAAGTTAGTTGTAATGGAAAGCTGGAAAAATAGAATATGATTACTAAAAAAATTATTATAACTCCAAGAAAATGGTGTTGTCCTAAAATTGGTATGTTATTTTTTTTCTAAAAGATATTTTTGCAAAGTTGTAATTAATAGGTGGTTCTTATGAGATGCTATTTTTCCATAATTTTTAATGTTAATCTTATATTTTTTACTTATGAAAGTCAGTGAAGCCCGTAAATGAGAAGGTGGAGTGTTAGGCCTCCTTATTTAAAAATAGTGTATAGGTATTCATTTGTACTTGTGTAGGTTCTTTTTCATTTTCAAAATAGGCACTACAACAAAATAGCTCTTTAGGGTTGTCTTGCTGGGGTCTTGGTAAAACCCCCCCTAAAAGTTTTTTTAGACATTTGGAGGTGGGATTCTAAAACCGCCCCTAAAAGTCATGGAAATTGGACTTTTGACTTTTGGGGGCGGTTTTGGGAAACCCCCCCTAAAAGCCCAATTCTCATAACTTTTGGGGGCGGTTTGTCAAAACCCCCCCTAAAAGTCATGAGAATTGAACTTTTGGAGGTGGTTTCTTTGGAACCCCCCTTAAAAGTCCTAAAATTTGACTTTTGGGGGCAGTTTTGGGAAAACCCCCCCTAAAATCCCAATTCTCATAACGTTTGGGGGCAGTTTGTCAAAACCCCCCCTAAAAGTCATGAGAATTGAACTTTTGTAGGCGGTTCTTTTGGAACCCCCTTTAAAAGTCATGAGAATTGAACTTTTGGAGGCGGTTGTTTGAAACCCCCCCCCTAAAAGCCCAATTCTCATAACTTTTGGTGGCGGTTTGTCAAAACCCCCCCTAAAAGTCACGAGAATTGAATTTTGGGAGGCGGTTTTTTTGGAACCCCCCTTAAAACTCATGATTGAATTGAACTCTTGAGTGAAGATTAAGGCCTTGCGACATCACATAATCTCTAAATAGTGAATCTAATTTCAACTGCAAGTGGGATATGTTGGTAATTTTTAGATTTGTAACACCAAAAATGAAAATTTCGCTGCCAATTTCAACATGCTAGCAATTTTCATTCTGCCATTACCCTTTCTTCTCATTGTTTTCCCCTTTTTGTGAAGGGTGACTCAAGTGGATTCCAATGGACGACAATGGAAACAAGAGAGCATAACATAACACACACATGCCCATATCCAAGGCCTAGAATATATTTTAAACTAATGAGTTGAGTGAATTCAAGATGCAATTACAATAATTATTAGACAAAGCGTTCATATGACCAAGTGCATCACCTTGGATAGAACACATATTGGTAGTCAATAACAAGGATGGAACCTTTTGGATGTATGCCATTGGTTATTCAATGTTAAATAAGGTGACAATTAATTAAGAACAAGTACCTCCTACCCAAATTGATGATCCTATTTATTAACTTAGATGGGAAAAGGTTTTTTCAAAGTTGGACTCAAGTTTTGGGTATCATCATATGAGAGCAAAGACTCGCGGTATGCATTATTTAAGATGTGCCACCACCTGTCTCCTTGCTATAGACACATGTCGCCTTGATGTAGACACATGTTAGTGCATACCAGTACCGACTTAATTAACTGCGTGAAGAATGAGCTCTCCATGACCATCGTCATTGGTGCCTATGATTGGTGATGGTCAAGGAAGAACTTTAGGTTAAACATGCCCGATAATGGCATGGTTCCGAACTTTACATGTATTGTTCCTGAGGAGTTGTTGTTAATACGAAGTTTTGGACCCAGTCCAATAAAATATGAGGAGACAGAATTTTAAAGCTAACCAAAATTTAAATACATTGGTCAGGGTTGATGCTATGTTCAACTTCATCAGTTTCGTTTCATCAATTGCCATGTGTGCCTTAAAACAATGAGTGGAGGTGTCTTTCACCAAAATCCTGATTCCACTTTGATCCTTATTTGTTGCGCCATCGAAGAATCCCATGGGTGAATTACCAAATAAAATTGGTCGATTTATCAAAAAATTTACTTTGTCCGCACCTGGATCTATGATGAATTCTGCCGATGCTTTAATAATCCTTCTCCCAACTTCCTTTAGGTTCTGTCTGTAGCCTTAAAAAATAATGACATTCATTAAAATCCATAAGCCCCATGTGACAATAAAGGGAATTGATTTTACCTTGGGATTTGTTAAAAACCAGAGCTTTAAATTTTCTTAAAGGTGTTGCAGATGCCAATTATTTTTGACTTGAAGAATGTTACAAATCAAAGTCCAAAGCTCTCGAGTAATGCTGCTGTTAGCACTTAGATTTTATCTCGGTTGTAAAAGAATAACACCTAAGGTAACTTATTTCAAACCAAACTTTAGGTAGAAAACTTAGCCATTTTTTCCACCAGAGAGGGCTCTCTCACAATATATATGTAAAGGCTAAAAATATATAGAAATACGCTCAAAATTTCTCAAAAGGATTTACTTGGTTGAAAAGGAAACAAAAAACATTGGGTATGGAGTCAACTTTCAAATATTTAATGTGCCAACAAGAGATTTATACCAAACAGATTTCCACAGAGGCAAGATAGCAACCATATCACAGTCAATTTGATTTTGTAGGTGGTATAGAAAGAAATAATGACAGTCCATCAACAACAGGCATCTAACTAGGATGAATCCATTGTCAAATTTGGAGAAATAATGGCTACTTAAATGCGATAAAACGAGGCATAACCAGTATGAATCCCGATTTATTTCAAACGTTCATTTAAGTATAGAAGAAGAACATAATGGAAGATATAACGAAGAAAGTAGACATGCACATATAAAGATAAGGGAAAAAGACAGTCTATAAAAATAATCAACACATGAATCTCTGGTCTCAAAAGATAGGTATTTCCACTGTATGGCCTTTTATTTATCAAAAATTTGACTTCAAAACATATCGTCTCTCAAAGAGTTTCCAACCCTTTCAAAAATGACTCTCATTGTCTTTTATATAGAATTCGAAAGAAGCTAGACATAACTGCTTCTTTTAACTAGTAATTGAAAATGTCTTAACTCGAAAGATAATTGTCTTTAAACAAGAGATAACTGTCTTCAAACAATATTACAAATTTTTAAAATAAAAGCATCATTTTTGCCACTTGGCAAAAATTCTGAATGTATCTATGAATGGACAGAATATCTTGTCCTTCCATATTTATCCACATAGTTCCATTGGTCGGCTGTGGGTAAATCATAACTGGTCATTTCCTTCACCAGGACTCGCATTTCAAGGTGACCTGCATAAGAAACAAGAGGAAGATTCTCACAGGTTGAGATCAACATATTTAAAATTTCAAAGTCTTCCGCAATTTTCTCCATTAAAATCTTTCCTGTAAGCATATGATCCAAATGTTGAAACTTTTTGTGATCCATTCTTATGTCAAACAAAAACCTCTTATATTCATTGGGAGGAATCAATTCATTCTTTTCAAGCAGGGAATCCTTTGTTTATTAATTTTTCAAATCGCTTCTTAAACTTTATTACTTCCTCTCGTATATCTCCAGCTTTAGCTTCAATATTTTCAAACAGTGAATATTTTTCCAAGATTCTTCTGGCCCATGTAATGACTGAAATTCTATCCATTATATTCATTGCTGTCAAATCTGCTTCAGTTAAACTGTTTAAGAAAGTTATTGCCCTCTATGCTATTTCTTTTGGCTTTTTGTTTAAATTCTCTCTGACTGCTCTGCAACTCTCAAAGGCGTCTTTGGCTACTTTTTCTTTAATTCTCATATAATCAAGATAAGGTCTTAATTTTTCAACTTCCTTTATAATTTGATCCCATACTATATGTTTACAACCTTGCAGTGCATCCTGTCCTGTTACATGAGCTGCCAAACCTTTATTATTATTAGTTAATTCCTGATTCCTTGTTTGCAAAGTTTTAATTTCCTTATCTTTTGTCTCATTTTCTTCTTTTAGCTTCTGTACTCCCATTTTTAATTCTTTAATTTCGACATCTTTCAAACTTACCTGGGACATGGCTTGTAAGAGACTGTCCAATCCAGTTTTATCTTCATCTGTATCTGCATGTACCTGTTGCTGACCTAATTCTGCTAACTTTTTCTTTATTTCTTCCAATTGCTCTTCCAAACCAATTTTCTCTTTTTCCCAATGAACTTTTTCCTCGGTGAGCTTCAACATTTTTGCAGTAATATCTTTTACTTCATTTGACAGCTCTTCTTTTTCTTTTTCCAGTACTGTTAGTTCGGCTCCTTGGATAAGCAAAGTGTCTGGGATTTTCAGCTTTCGCCTTAACATTAGAATTGTATCATCCTTTTCTTTGAGTAAATTTGCTGCTGCATCTCCCTCTTTGTTTATCAAATCTGTTTGTAATCTTTTTATTTGTTGTTGTCGAGACTTATTTTCTGTTTTCTCTTGTCTCAACTGGTTATTCAATTTATCCACTAAAATTTTCAATTTGTCTGCCTTTAATATCGCTCCCAAATAATCTGAATATATAACCTCTCATGTTTGTCTGTGCAATAAAATTTTATCTGGGGCATTGATTTTTGTCAAATCCACCTTCATCTCTGAGATCTTATCTTTAGTAACAACTGAAAATTTTAAAGAATTTTCTTTGACATTTCTGCTAGTAAACAAATTGACTTCAGTGTTGCATATATTTCTAACCCTTGGAAATAACTGACTGGTTTGCCGAGAGGATTCTTGTTTATTTTGACTGTGTTCATTAAATACATCCATCAGACTGTGTGGTTTATTTACATCATCTTCCACCGGGGATTCTTTAATACGGTAGTCCTTTACCATGACCTCTGGTATTTTGACTTCGGTTCTTCCTTCCTCTTCTGAAACTGCCATTAACTCTTGTTGCTCATCCATTTTCAATTTTTTCCCTTTTTCTGCTTCTTCACTTTCAATGTTCACTACATCTTGTATGGGCCTTTTAAACCCTACCATTGCAGTATTCATCGTGCTTTCTGCCTCTGCTGTTGCATCTGTCAATATCATTTCTTTATCATGAGAATCTGGAATGATTTCTTCCTTTTAATCCAGCCAATTTGCTCTGTTAGACATTCCCTCAATCATCTGATGATTCAATGCTTTGATGCGATGATCCGTTCTCCGTTTTGATATTATGTTTAACGGATCATATTCAATAGCCATGTCTGTCTCAAAACCCATATCTTTCAATAATTTTTCTATGTAAATAGCAACATTTTTATTCTTCACTATGAATGGGCCAAGTGTGAACGGATACTTGATATTTGTTGCTTGTTTGAAAAGAAAGAAATTATTATCCTCAACAATTAACTTCTGTCTAAGGAACTCCAAAGCGAAAACCCTTAAGGTAAGAAATGCTGGTAAAACATAGGGTTTATGTTTGAAACCATATAACCTGATCACTGTACTGTCCTTTTACAAGAACCAATCTCCTACAGTGTATTCTGTACTTAATTGCATACATGTTTGTATTTCTGGTAATACTCTAGGCAATCTTTCACCAAAAATCATTCTGTAAATCTCAAAGAGCATATAATTTATGTAATTAAACATGTTATTTTCTAATAACTTTGTGAAAATGATCTCAGGGAATTGTAATTCTTCATGACTGGCCACCATGATCATTTTCATAAAAAATGACTGAAATCTGAAATGCCTCAGAGTAGGGAAATTGACCATCTGGTCATGAATCTTTTCGGTCAAGAATTCTTCAAAGTTAAGTCGAGGAATTTGATTTTCATCAATCCCTGACTGAATTGTACTTATTTTAAACAAAAGGCTTAACTGAAACTCAGTTACATACATATCTGTATCGAACCCTAGGATTAAAGCCAACAATGTCAGAACCAACTGGGTATTTTCATCGAATAAAGTGATATCTATAGGGTAAGGGATATCTGAAATGTTTGTTTCTGGTTTAAGACACGTAGAAAAAAACTTTTCTCTATCATCTTGAAGGGTTTGATGGTAATATTCAATAACAGAAGTTTCAGAAAAATTTTCAGACTCAAGGGTTTGGGAAAATTTTATTTCTAGGGCTTTAATTATGACGGCAGGCTCTATTTTGCTGACGAATCTGGTTTTTCGACTGTCTAAAACAGTTCTTTCTTCTCTGGAATAATTCTCAGCACACCACGACACAAATTCTGGAAAAGATGGGATTTGGTCCGGGCAGAAGGCTAACAAGGATGACTGGTGGACTCTGTGTATGTCTATACCTTCTTCTAATAACTTAGACAACTTAAGCTTAACTTCAGCAATTGGTAGCCTGATTAGGGTATCATAAATGTCCCCATCTCTATCTTCTAGGGCTTCTTTAGCTTTAAAAACATCTATAGCACAGTTTCCATTCAAATCGTTTCTACAAACAAATTTCCATTAAAACTGTGGGCCAGGTCACCAGACCCTACCTGTACAGACACGTCTTTATCCTTCTGTCGCAATTGCTGATCTCCACCAGTCTTCAGAGCTTCCAGGAATAGCGACACATAGACAAAATGTCGTTATTTGAAAACCCTTTTGTTTTATATAAGCCCTTTTTCTTAACTTTCTAGCAGCTTTCCGAATGTACTTTATATCCAACTGTTGATCACAGGCCTTTTGATTTGAGCCATTAGATCTTGCACCCCTTTATTTCCCATGGTGGTATCCACGATCCCAATAATGGTTTTCTTCTCCGGTTTTTACTGTGTGCAGATCAACCATTTTCTGACACCTGTTAGAGTGGTTTAATTATCGCAACCACTCTTTCCTCTATTGAGTGCGCACTTCCCATGATGCGGATGAATCTTAGCCTTAGATTTTGTGCCAATGTATATTGTCCCTCCGATTTATGTCAACATGTGGCGTATTCCCTTGTGCCTTCTGCATCTGCCACATGCTATGGCCCGCGTTTACCCTGTATTGTCCTTTGGTGGTTCCGCACGGTGCTGTAGTGGTTTGTGATACCACTATCATGTTGATGTGGAACAATAAGAATGTGACACGTACTTCGGCATTATTATGTCTGCAACCACTCACCAATGTTTGCAAATGATCTTTTGGGCGGTGCGGGAAACCATGATAACCGTTGATCTTTATTTTTGTTATCTCCACCGTTGAAACTTCACTATGATTTAACCTTTTCCATAATTACTTTAGGACTATTGCACATGTAGGTTTTTCTTTGTTGATTTTGTATTACAACCCTTCATTTCAACCCATCCGTAGTAAATTTACTTCTTTTGGATATTTTTGACAAATCTTTTAGGGTTTGAGTATTTCAAATATAGTGTCAACAACTGGCTCCAATTGGGGATGCTATCCTCCCTGTGAGGTAGCAAAGAACATCGTAGACCAAGTGCCTGATCCATTGGGTTGCATTCAAACTTTTCTGTAAATCAAGGTTCATATCATCATTTTTTTTTTTTTACTGCATGATAAAGAAAAATATTTACACTGTACAAAATTCTCTTTCACCTCTGTCCTTTTAAGAGAGATAATGTTTGAGGTGTCTACCATTTATTGGTCCTCCAGGAAAGAATTCTCCATTGCAATTTTTTAGGGTAAATGCATTTTCTCCTTGGTATCCTCTAACAATATATGGACCTTTCCACAAATGCTCAAACTTCCCATGGTGATCTTCATTTCTAGAGTCCCACTTCAAAACTAAATCATTTATCTGAAAATTCTTTTCTTTAACCTTTCTGTCAAAAGTTTTTTTCATTCTCTCTTGATGCATTTGGGTTTTGTTGTATGCCTTTTCTCTAACTTCATGTAATTCTATCATTTGATTTATTCTCCTTTGCATATGATTTGGTTCTTCTTCAACTTCTTGTAACAATTTCATAACTGGCAAACCCAAAGAAACAGGAAAAATTACCTCTGTGCCATACACCAACTGGAAAGGCAAAGTGCCAATTGCTCTTTTTGTACTGATTCTATCTGCCCACAAAGCATATTTTAATTTAGTGTGCCAAGCCCTCTTGTTATCTTCTAGCAACTTCTTTATGATCCTCACTAAAATTTTATTTGAAGATTCAGCCAACCCATTTCCTTGTGGATAATAAGCAGTGGAATGATTTAAATGTATGTGATATTTGTGACAAAAATTTATCATCTTTTTTTATTTGAATGTTGGAGCATTATCTGTCACTATTCTTTTAGGACAACCAAACCTAGCTAAGATGTTTTCTTCTAAAAAGTTCATTATCACTATTTCTGTGGCGTTTCTTGTCGGAATGGCCTCAATCCATTTCGTGAAGTAATCTGTAGCAGTCAGAATCCACTTATGCTGCCTTGAGGAATTTGGGTTAATTTCGCCAATGAAATCTAACCACCACTGTTGAAAAGGTGCTTCAATTGAAATAGGTTTTAAAGGAAATGGTAGTAATTCTCTTTTTCCATAAAAAATTTTACATTCATGACATTTGGTCACTTCTTTATATACATTTGAATACATGCCGGGCCAATAAAAACCAGCCCTAAGAATCTTGTTCACTGTAGCCTTCCATGAATGATGTACTCCACACATGCCTTTATGAAATTCCCCCATAATATGCCGCGCTTCATTCTCTAATAGACAATTCAATAGAATACCTCCTGGATCTTTCCAGAATAAATTCCCATCTAATATGCAGAACTTGGCTGCTTTCAACTTCACTGATCTTGCTCTGGTTTTTTCCATATTTGCAGGTGCTTGGAGATTTTGCAAAACATGCACAATGTCCGCATACCAGGGAGATAAAGAGAAATATTCAATTACTTGGAAATTTGGAACAACTTCTTTTGAAATTTCGGAAAGAAAATTCATACCTAGAGAATCCCAATTTGTTTTCGTCATCATTTTAGCCAGACCTTGGCCTTTTATCAGCTTTGTAGGTTTAATGTCGAGATCATACTCCAATAATACTGCTATCCACTTTGCTCTTTTTCCTTCAGGATCCGGCTGGGTAAGAATATATTTCACTGCTGCTGATGGAACATGTGCTATTATATGAGAGTGCAATATGTATATCCTGAAATCCTTCAATGCTTTCACTAAAGCATAAGCTTGTTTCTCCATAATGTTATATTTTAATTCTGCATCCCTCAGAATTTTACTGAAAAATGCAATTGGCTGTTCCACACCTTCTTGGTTCTTTTGTAACAATACTCCAGCTACCGTGTGTTCTGATGCATAAGTAAACACAATGAAATCCTTTGAATAATCTGGACTAATTAACATTGGTGCTTCAGTCAATGCCCTTTTAATATCATCAAAAGATTGTCTTGCTTCTTCAGTCCATTTAATTTCCTTGTCTTTTCTTAGCATTTTAGATATGTTTCTCAAAATCTCAGCAAAACTAGGAATGAACCTTCTTAACCAATTTACCCTTCCAATAAATGACTGAATTTCCTTCTTACTTCTAGGGATCCCGACCTTCTGTATGGAAGATACTCTTTCTGGGTCAATCTTGATGCCTTCCTTTGATATGATGTGTCCCAACAATCTTCCTTCTTCCATGCAAAAATGAGATTTCTTTGGATTTAAGGAGATCCCCAATCTTCTACATTTCAAAAAAACTATTTCCAGATGTTTCCAGTGATCAGCAGCATTCTTTGAATATACAGTGATAGCATCCATGTATACTACCACAAATTTGTCTCTTTCATCTGCAAATGCAATGTCCATGGCTCTCTGAAAAGTTGCCCCTGCGTTCATCAAACCAAATGGCATTTTGGCATACATAAACGTTCCCCATGGAGTAGTAAAAGCAGTTTTCTCCTGATCTTCTGGATGAAATTTAATTTGGTTGTAACCTGAGAAACCATATAACATAGAAATTCTTTCAGCTCCTACAACTTTCTGCAAAATATGATGCATTTTTGGGAGTGGATAATTATCTTTCAAAGAGACTTTGTTCAAATTTCTAAAGTCTACGCACAACCTTATTTCGCCATTCTTTTTCCTTGCTGGTACTAGGTTAGCCAACCACTTAGAAAATCTCAAGGACACGATTATCTTAGCATCGAATAGCTTTCTCACTTCTTTTTCTATTATTGGAAGCAACTTGGGATTTATTCTTCTCAACTTCTGTTTAAAAGGATTTTCATCAAGTTTGATAGGAATTGTATGTTGTATAACAGAAACATCATATTCTTTCAGTTCTTCATAACTCCAGGCGAAAACATCTGAAAATATTTTCATCACTTCCACACTTTTATTCTCTTCATTTCTTGGTAGTTTCTTTGAAAGCTTTACCAATTTGGGATCTTCTTTAGAACCTAAATTGTAATCTTTTACATCCTCAGGTTTAGGTTCTACTTTTGGATTTTTCACCACGTCATTTTTATCAAACAATTTTTCTAAAAGAATCAAGCCTCTAGGGATAACGTTATTCTTCAGTTGAATTATATCTTTACCTCCAATCCTTTGCTTGAACTTTTTTGTTTCTTCAGGGGAATCTTTTTCATCTGGACCAGCCTCAGCATCTTCTGCATCAATAGACCTGTAATTGAATTCATCTATCATCTCTAAAAAGCATTTAATCTGTTGATCATCTTCAAAAACCTGCCAGTGTTTGATATTGTCTGGGATAGATGGTCTATGTATGACCTCAATATCATATTTCTTTTTAGAAAAGATAGGGGTTTTGAACGCAACTCCCGCAGTGGCCAAAGAATCTGCTACAGTGTTATTAACTCTGGGAATTGAAACAACATCATGTTCATCGAAATTTTTTTCCAATAAATCCCACACTTCATTCCTATATGTCCTCATTTTAGGATGTTTGGTCTGATAGATAGCTTTTACCTGATTTATTACCAATTCAGAATCTCCCAATTCTTTTTTCTTTTAAATCTCTCAATACATTCAACCCCAGAATCAAAGCTTCATATTCTGCAACATTGTTTGTACATTCAAAATTCAATTGATAAGAAAACATCAAGAATTATCGATCAGGTGTGATTATCCATACTCTCGCACCAGCTCCTTGTTTGCTCCTAGCTTCCCCAGCGATATAATTTTCAGGGAAAGGAGGTCTGACTGGATCTTCTTTTGCATTCCTTGGGTTCCTTTGATCTCTTGGCCTTATGGGTGGGACAAAGGGTCTCTTAAAATTAGGGTTTCTGATTTGAGGTTTTGTTTGTTCTTTATTCAGAGCTTTGTTATCCACCACTAACCTGTCTAACAACTTCTCCATAGTTTTCATCATTGCTTCAAATTTTACATCTGTGGAAGAAGAAGAAGCTGTATTTTGATTATCTTCTTTACTTTTCTTTCGGTCTGTATCTCTATGCCACATCTTTCCAGAAGCCATCATATTAGCTTCAACTTCCACCGCATCTTTCATTATTATTGCTAAAGTGGTAGATCTTCTTTCTCTTAATGTGCATGAAAAATAACCTTCAAAAGCATCTGCACAATGTAACTTGGCTGCTCCTACTGGAGGTTTTATGTCTGCAGGGATATAGTTATAAACTTTCATAAATCTGGCAGAGAATTCTTGAACCGACTCAAAACCTCCTTTTTTCAGATTGTTATACTATGTCAACATCTATGAAGGATTTTTCTAGTCTTCCCATCTTTCGATAAAAAGAGTTGTGAAAGCATCATAATTAGCAATTGATCTTGCAGTTAAAGCTCTGAACCATTTTTTGACTTCGCCTCGTAAGCTTTGGGCAAACAACCTCATTTTTGCATCATCATGATCCACTTCTTCTAAATCAATGAAATCACTAAAGTTATCAACATGTTGCTGTGCTATATAATTACCATCATTATCAAAAGTAACGATTCTCTGTCCATAATTTTGAGGCAAATTGTGTAAAGCAGCGGGCAAAACCAATGGGGCAAATCTGGCAGCCATGGGTGGTGGATTATAAGGTGGAACGATCACTACCTGTTGTTTTGTAAATTTATGACTTTGCACAGGTATTCTTCGGGCCTTGGATATTTTGGGCCCAGCCCTTTCATATTTTTGTAAGTTTTCCCAAACAGATTTTAAAGAATAGTCCCACAAACTTTTTGGGTCAACCTTTGTTTCTTTCAAATCAGAATCTGATTTAGTTCTAAGAAAAACTTTTTCACTTGAACCAATATTTTCTTCCTCAAACAGATTTTCTTGAAAAGAAGGGAATATATTCGAAAACTGAGGAATACCTTCTTTTGTCTTGCCTTTGCCTTTATCCGTCTTGAGGAGCTTTTCTGGATTATCCATGCCTGAGAAGAACTGTAAACCGGGATTTCTTCTTGTAGCCACAATGTTTATTTCTGAATACCTTCAAAAAACCTTGAAAATTTTTCACAAGTGAAGTCGCCAAGGAAATATCTACAACCAACTTTTAAAACTTCAAATTTTCTTGCCCAAGAAATTTGACCTTTCTCTATCATTTCTCCCAGGGAAAATTTCACTTTCGTTCCCCAGCAACGGCACCAAAATGTTAGCACTTAGATTTTATCCCGGTTGTAAAAGAATAACACCTAAGGTAACTTATTTCAAACCAAACTTTAGGTAGAAAACTTAGCCATTTTTTCCCCCAGAGAGGGCTCTCTCACAAGATATATGTAAAGGCTAAAAATATATAGAAATACGCTCAAAATTTCTCAAAAGGATTTACTTGGTTGAAAAGGAAACAAGAAACATTGGGTATGAAGTCAACTTTCAAATATTTAACGTGCCAGCAAGAGATTTATACCAAACAGATTTTCACAAAGGCAAGATAGCAACCATATCACAGTCAATTTGATTTTGCAGGTGGTATAGAAAGAAATAATGACAGTCCATCAACAATAGCATCTAACCAGGATGAATCCATTGTCAACTTTGGAGAAATAATGGATACTTAAATGCGATAAAATGAGGCATAACTAGTATGAATCCCGATTTATTTCAAACGTTCATTTAAGTATAGAAGAAGAACATAATGGAAGATATAATGAAGAAAGTAGACATGCACATATAAAGATAAGGGAAAAAAACAGACTGTAAAAATAATCAACACATGAATCTTTGGTCTCAAAAGATAGGTATTTCCACTGTATGGCCTTTTATTTATCAAAAAATTGACTTCAAAACATATCGTCTCTCAAAGAGTTTCCAACCCTTTCAAAAATGACTCTCATTGTATTTTATACAGAATTCGAAAGAAGCTTGACATAACTGCTTCTTTTAACTAGTAACTGAAAATGTCTTAACTCGAAAGATAACTCTCTTTAAACAACAGATAACTGTCTTCAAACAATATTACAAATTTTTAAAATAAAAGCATCATTTTTGCCACTTGGCAAAAATTCTGAATGTATCTATGAATGGACATAATATCTTGTCCTTCCATATTTATCCACATAGTTCCATTGGTCGGCCGTGGGTAAATCATAACTGGTCATTTCCTTCACCAGGACTTGCATTTCAAGGTGACCTGCATAAGAAACAAGAGGAAGATTCTCACAGATTGAGATCAACATATTTAAAATTTCAAAGTCTTTCGCAATTTTCTCCATTAAAAGCTTTCCTGTAAGCATATGATCCAAATGTTGAAACTTTTTGTGATCCATTCTTATGTCAAACAATAACCTCTTATATTCATTGGGAGGAATCAATTCATTCTTTTCATCCCAAAAAGCAGGGAATCCTTTGTTTTTTAATTTTCCAAATTGCTTCTTAAACTTTATTACTTCCTCTCGTATATCTCCAGCTTTAGCTTCAATATTTTCAACCTGTGAATATTTTCGCAAGATTCTTCTGGCCCATGTAATGACTAAAATTCTATCCATTATATTCATTGCTGTCAAATCTGCTTCAGTTAAAATGTTTAAGAAAGTTATTGCCCTCTATGCTATTTCTTTTGGCTTTTTGTTTAAATTCTCTCTGACTGCTCTGCAACTCTCAAAGGCGTCTTTGGCTACTTTTTCTTTGATTCTCATATAATCAAGATAAGGTATTAATTTTTCAACTTCCTTTATAATTTGATCCCATACCATATGTTTACAACCTTGCATTGCAGCCTGTCCTGTTACATGAGCTGCCAAACCTTTATTATTATCAGTTAATTCCTGATTCCTTGTTTGCAAAGTTTTAATTTCCTTATCTTTTGTCTCATTTTCTTCTTTTAGCTTCTGTACTCCCATTTTTAATTCTTTAATTTCGACATCTTTCAAACTTACCTGGGACATGGCTTGTAAGAGACTGTCCAATCCAGTTTTATCTTCATCTGTATCTGCATGTACCTATTGCTGACCTAATTCTGCTAACTTTTTCTTTATTTCTTCCAATTTCTCTTCTAAACCAATTTTCTCTTTTTCCCAATGAACTTTTTCCTCGGTGAGCTTCAACATTTTTGCAGTAATATCTTTTACTTCATTTGACAGCTCTTCTTTTTCTTTTTCCAGTACTGTTAGTTCGGCTCCTTGGATAAGAAAAGTGTCTGGGATTTTTAGCTTTCGCCTTAACAGTAGAATTGTTATCAAAGTGTCGAGACTTATTTTCTGTTTTCTCTTGTCTCAACTGGTTATTCAATTTATCCACTAAAATTTTCAACTTGTCTGCCTTTAATATCGCTCCCAAATAATCTGAATATATAACCTCTCTTGTTTGTCTATGCAATAAAATTTTATCTTGGGCACTTATTTTTGTTAGATCCACGTTCATATCTGAGATCTTATCTTTAGTAACAACTGAAAATTTTAAAGAATTTTCTTTGACATTTCTGCTAGTAAACAAATTGACTTCAGTGTTGGATATATTTCTAACCCTTGGAAATAACTGACTGGTTTGCCAAGAGGATTCCTGTTTATTTTGACTGTGTTCATTAAATACACCCATCAGACTGTGTGGTTTATTTACATCATCTTCCACCGGGGATTCTTTAATATTGTACTCATTTACCATGACCTCTAGTATTTTGACTTCGGTTCTTCCTTCCTCTTTTGAAACTGCCATTAACTCTTGTTGCTCATACATTTTCAATTTTTTTCCTTTTTCTGCTTCTTCACTTTCAATGTTCACTACATCTTGTATGGGTCTTTTAAACCCTACCATTGCAGTATTCATCGTGCTTTCTGCCTCTACTGTTGCATCTGTCAATATCATTTCTTTATCATGAGAATCTGGAATGATTTCTTCCTTATAATCCAGCCAATTTGCTCTGTCAGACATTCCCTCAATCATCTGATGATTCAACGCTTTGATGCGATGATCCGTTCTCCGTTTTGATATTATGTTTAACAGATCATATTCAATAGCCATGTCTGTCTCAAAACCCATATCTTTCAATAATTTTTCTATGTAAATAGCAGTGTTTTTATTCTTCACTGTGAATGGGCCAAGTGTGAATGGATACTTGATATCTGTTGCTTGTTTGAAAAGCAAGAAATTATTATCCTCAACAATTAACTTCTGTCTAAGGAACTCCAAAGAGAAAACCCTTAAGGTAAGAAATGCTGGTTAAACATAGGGTTTATGTTTGAAACCATATAACCTGATCACTGTACTGTCCTTTTACAAGAACCAATCTCCTACAGCGTATTCTATACTTAATTGCATACATGTTTGCATTTCTGGTAATACTCTAGGCAATCTTTCACCAAAAATCATTCTGTAAATCTCAGAGAGCATATAATTTATGTAATTAAACATGTTATTTTCTAATAACTTTGTGAAAATGATCTCAGGGAATTGTAATTCTTCATGACTGGCCACCATGATCATTTTCATAAAAAATGACTGAAATCTGAAATGCCTCAGAGTAGGGAAATTGACCATTTGGTCATGAATCTTTTCGGTCAAGAATTCTTCAAAGTTAAGTCGAGGAATTTGATTTTCATCAATCCCTGACTGAATTGTACTCATTTTAAACAAAAGGCTTGACTGAAACTCAGTTACATACATATCTGTATCGAACCCTAGGATTAAAGCCAACAATGTCAGAACCAGCTGGGTATTTTCATCGAATAAAGTGATATCTATAGGGTAAGGGATATCTGAAATGTTTGTTTATGGTTTAAGACACGTAGATAAAAAGTTTTCTCTATCATCTTGAAGGGTTTGAAGATAATATTCAATAACAGAAGTTTAAGAAAAAATTTCAGACTCGAGGGTTTGGGAAAATTTTATTTCTAGGGCTTTAATTATGACGGCAGGCTCTATTTTGCAGACAACTCTGGTTTTTCGACTGTCTAAAAAAGTTCTTTCTTCTCTGGAATAATTCTTAGCACACCACGACACAAATTCTGGAAAAGATGGTATTTGGTCCGGGCAGAAGGCTAACAAGAATGACTAGTGGACTCTGTGTATGTCTATACCTTCTTCTAATAACTTAGACAACTTAAGATTAACTTCAGCGACTGGTAACCTAATTAGGGTATCATAAATGTCCCCATCTCTATCTTCTAGGGCTTCTTTAGGTTTAAAAACATTTATATCATCCACAATTTCCATTTAAATCGTTTCTACAAACAAATTTCCATTAAAAATGTGGGCCAGGTCACCAGACCCTACCTGTACAGACACGTCTTTATCCTTCTGTCGCAATTGCTGATCTCCACTAGTCTTCAGAGCTTCCAGGAACAGCGACAGATAGACAAAATGTCGTTATTTGAAAACCCTTTTGTTTTATATAATCCCTTTTTCTTAACTTTCTGGAAGCTTTCCGAATGTACTTTATATCCAACGTTGATCACAGGCCTTTTGATTTGAGCTGTTAGGTCTTGTGCCCCTTTATTTCCCATGGTGGTATCCGTGATCCCAATAATGGTTTTCTTCTCTGATTTTTATTGTGTGCGGATCAACCATTTTCTGACACCTGTTAGAGTGGTTTAACTACCGCAACCACTCTTTCCTCTATTGAGTGCGCACTTCCCATGATGCGGATGAATATTAGCCTTAGATTTTGTGCCAATGTATATCGTCCCTCTGATTTATGTCAACATGTGGTGTATTCCCTTGTGCGTTCTGCATCTGCCACGTGCTATGGCTTGGGTTTATCCCGTATTGTCCTTTGGTGGTTCCGCACGGTGCTGTAGTGGTTTGTGATACCACTATCATGTTGACGCGGAACAATAAGAATGAGACATGTACTCCGGCGGTATTATGTCCGCAACCACTCACCAATGTTTGCAAACGATCTTTTGGGCGGTGCGGGAAACCATGATAACCGTTGATCTTTATTTTCGTTATCTCCACCGTTGAAACTTCACTAAGATTTAACCTTTTCCATAATTACTTTCGGACTATTGTACATGTAGGTTTTTCTTTGTTGATTTTGTATTACAACCCTTCATTTCAACCCATTCGTAGTAAATTTACTTCTTTTGGATATTTTTGACAAATATTTTAGGGTTTGAGTATTTCAAATATAGTGTCAATAGCTGCAATCTATTGCAAGATGTTGTATGGTCTGCTCACTGCTCAAACATAATGGATAGGCTGAAGGTCCAATTCCACCCCTTTCTCTGTAAATATCCCCTGTTAAGACTTTATTTTGTAAGCATAACCACATAAATATAATTGATTTTGGAGGACCTTTGATTTTCCATATCACTGTATACCACCACTTCAAATCATCATTCTCATAAAGATATATAAATGCATTATAGGCCTCTTTTACTGTCTGCACAATCCCTTCTATTTTGTTCCAAGTCCAAGCCAACCTATCTGGTTATGTAGACAGAGTGATCCCATTTTGGTAAATTCCCTATATGTATGTGTTCCATTCACTGGCTAGAGTTCCTGTGAGTTCGAGATCTTATGCAAAGAGCCAAATACTAGAACCTGTCAAGTTGGAGATATTTTTATTATGCATATATGCAAGATAATAAAGGATCTGACTATGTAGGTGTGGTAGCAGTTCTTCTAATAGTATAAATCCAAATCCTCCATGTAGAAAAGGATCCAAGCCTAAAAGAACTCTTGTACCTATAGAAACCTTCCAATCAATCCACCGCTTAACCACAAATAGTGTAGTCAATATATTTTTCCAGATAATGGAGGCTATTGGGAAAGCAAAGTGTTTCTTCGACCTTAGCCATGATACAACATCAACTCCTTTCAAATATTTCCTTCTCATAGTGACACTCCAAATACCATCATGAAAAAGTTCCCTCCACAGTGACTTGGTAGATAGCTAGGGCCTTGTTAAAGAGATTGAAATCTCTTATTCCCCAACCTCCCTTATTTTTTGGCTTTGTTATCAGACTCCATCTTTCCAAATTTTAACCCCCCTAAAAGTCCAACTGGTTGTTGCAACACAGTTCCATGCATGTCGTACAAACTTTTAGAAAAAAATATTTAGCTCTAACATGATCCAACATAGTCTCTTGAAGAAACACAACATCAGGTTTAACTGTAGACAAAATATGCTTGAGGGATAGCATCCTGGAATAGGTACCTACAATCCCCCTAATGTTAAGAGAGATTAAGACTAGCATTAAGGAACCCTCATATCAGGGTTCAATGCTCTAAGTTGCCCAGAAAAAGAAGGAACAGAAATAGGGTAATTTGAAGAAACCATTATGGGGTATGTTGCCAACCCTCCCTCAATAACCCCCATGTCTTTTCCCCTGTTAGTGGATTTGTTTTTAGGCTTCTTCCTGATGGTGACATTGGCAATATCCCCAAGTCCAGCTCCATCTACAAAGGAGTTATAGGTATGAAGAGGCGCTTTATTAATAAGAACTTCTTTGTATGAGGGTTTCGAGGGTTTGGTAAACAAATTTGTATCCATGGAGGGGGAGATTAAGCCAAGGTGCATTCACTGTGTAAATGAGGGGTAGTGTGAGGTCCCTGAGGAGAGGTCTTAGTCAAAATAGGGCTTTTGGGATTTGTAACAACCAACAGTTCTGTCGATGAGGGGGGAATCAAAGGAGGGTTTTATGAGATGACAGGGTTCAAATGAGAAGCAAAGGGATGGGAATTGTTAAAATTTTCCAAGAAAATTTCCCGGAAACCCTCAAAAATATCGACCAGCTACTCCTCATTACTACTTAGCAAAAGAATGTCTTATTCAGTTAAAGAAGTACTAAAGAAATTTGGAAAGAAAATATTTAACTTACCAATGAAAGATTCAGTAGAGGGGAATTGACTCGGCACCTCCATCTGAGCATTCAGAGTCCTCCCATTTAAGTCTTATTCTCTCACCTTTGAAACCAACTCCAGCAACTAAGCCTCTCCAACCACTGAAGGACAATTTGTTTTTATATGGCCAGTGGATCTTCATACATGACACCGAAAGGGTTCTCTCCAATACTCTAGGGTTTGAATGAAGGACCCCTTTTCAGTGACAATCTTAACTTCTTTTGGCAGTCCTAGGTCGATGCCGAACTCCACTAAAAGCCAGTCCATGCGTTTATTATTCCACCTTAGGTCCCTTTCATCAAAGAAAACAAATCTTCCAACAACATCTCCTATCCCTCTCAAAACCGCTAGATTCCAGTATTCAATGGGGAGGTCGGGCATTAGTATCCATAAGCATCTCTTTTGGAAGAACACTGTAAAAGGATTGAAATTACCTGAAGACCAATGCTTAACCATAAGCACCCCTCTGTCTATAATCCATGTTTTTCCTGCAACTTTTTCCAAATCCTCCACTGACAAGAAGTGGAAATTAATCCAATAGTTGGACAGTAAATTGAATCACGGCCAGTAGCCCAAAACTTGTTTCCATTCAGTGGAAATCCATTTTTTCAGTCATAGCCTTTGTCACCCGAAGGTAAAAACTTTTACCCAGCAACGCCTTCATAGCAATGCTCATCATTCTGTCCATCGCAACGTCTTTGCCGAGGACAAAAGAGGGTAGAGTTTTTCTTACCTTCAGAAACTTATTGATCTTCCTCTTCTCTTGAGCAGCCGAGCCAATATGGTTCCTTGCAGAGAATGCTTTCTGAGCTCTCTTAGCATCTGCAAAACTAGGATGAGGCTCCACCAGAGGCAAGTTTTTCAGAGCGCTCCCTCTAGTTTCCAAAACCGTCTATGCTTCCTTCACGCCTAAACCCGTGCCTTCTGAAGGGATACTAGGGTTTTTGCTTATCTTTCGGACAACTAACCCCTCGCCACTTGTACTTCCATCTAAAATATGCACTAACAGGTCATTTGGCTGATGTGGTGGTCCTACTTCAACAAATCTGTCCAAATCTGAAAGGATTGAGGGCCCACACTTTTGCAGTATTCTCTTCTTGTACTCCTCATCCGAAATGAAGATCCCTTCCTCTGCCCAAAGGGCGTCCTCTGCCTTCCATTCCACGTCTAACAAATACTCCATTCTTCCACATATACACAACTGAACGGAGAAAGTCTTCATGCACTTCTAAAACACCAGAAAACGCCAGAAAAACTCTGAAGGGACCCGAAAAGCTTTTGTACTGGACGCATCCTCCATCGCTCCACTCAGTTCTAAAGTGGAATCATAATTATTTTCTTAAACAATGTATTTAATAATTTATTGAATTTAGTAGTTTTTTTGCCAATCCATATAAATGTATTTTAATATGTGATGTGCCTACTGCCTAGCCTTGTCCTAAATGTCTAATTAACTTTTTCATCATGGGAATGAAATCAAAATCAAAATGATGTGCCTAGACTTGTCCTAAATGTCTAATTAATTACTTTTTCATCATGGGAATGAAATCAAAATCAAAATCATGTTTAGGAATCCCACGCCATCATTTGGAATAGTGGTTCCCGCCACTCCATTTTGTGATATTTTTTGAAGAAATTGGTTCAATCTCGCGCTATTTGGATAGACTGGTTCTATGAGCACTTGGTTAGCTCGATTTGGACAGACTAGTTCTATGAGCACTTGTTCTATGAGCGATTTGGATAGACTGGTTACTGGTTCGCGATTTGGACAGAATGGACAGACTGGTTCCCGAGCACTTGGTCAAACTGGTTCTATTACGAGCCATTTCAATATAGAGAGGTAGTGAAAATAGATCCCGATTTCTTCTTCTTTTGTTCTCATTAGACCGCCTCACCTCCAATACGTGAGAGCTAGTGCATCTTCTCCAGCTCTTAGAAAAAGAGTTTTATCTCTATTTATTTCTTTTTCAATGAATGCAATAATAGCTCTAGGAATCATCCTATTTATTTCTTAGAAAAAGAGTTTTATCTCTATTTATTTCTTTTTGTAGTATCATTCATCCATCACACTCTCTGTATGAGCACTTGGTATCCTTCATCCATCGCACTAGACACAACAAAATGCATCGTTCAGATCTGGGACTGGCATTACCATAGACGCTAGCACTGGGGCTGACTCTCAAAGCAGGGGATCCATTCAATTGGTGTGGTAATTGAAGAACCTTGAAAGGGCAAGGTACGTCCTCATATTTTTGTGCAGTCTTGTTTATTCTAATCTAGTTTTAATTATAAATGCCTTGTTGATATTTTCCTATGGTGCTGCCTTTCTCTAGTCATGCTTCCCCTTCTTTTACACATCTCATATATTCTATCACTTCTCATAACAATACTTATCCTTTCTAATGGTCATCCAAAGTATGAGGTCCATGAAGCCAACCACCCTAATTCGAATGAACTCTTCAAAGGCTAGAACAACCATCGTTTGACATTAACACTTCAACCATATGTAGTCCTTTGTGGATTCCATCCCTAGGTGGGGCAATAAGGCTACTAGGCAAAGGAAATTGATTTATGACACTCAGGTCATTTACCCAACCCAACTACTGTTAGGGTTAGTCGTAGCTATGAACCATATAAATCTTCAGGAAATCTTTTGACTAGACAAGCCATGGCACTCCTTACCATTTCTCTACAAACATTAGGAATATACCCTTTCTTCAATAAATAGTCCCTCAATCATACTTGAAGGCCTTTCATTTCTTTGATTAATAGTCCTGCAAGAACCTTCATCCCTCTTTGTGTTCTATGTGTGTGCAAAAGGGGTCCAATATGTTGTTTGCCTTCATGATCAACTCAATAGACCCATCTCTTTCCTCTTGAGCATTCATTGAGGAACATTCTATAGGGATTGCAGGTAGGTTCCTACCACCCTGGCCTATATGCTCTTTTGCACCCTTCCCTTTCTCTTATTAGCTTCAATATCCACCCTTATTTAGCTCTATCTCGCTACTCAAAGATTCGAATGAGGATGGTTTAGAATCTAGATGAATGGGAGAGCATAGTCTGGGAACACACAAATTGAGTCGATAGCTAAAACATGAATGAATGGATGAAAATGTGAATAGATGGCGATGAATGAATGGATGAATGAATCATAACAAGCAAATGGAATGGTTATTCCAAATCTTGCACGAAGAGAGTGCATGAAAATAGAGTTGGTTCAAAGTCCCACAAGGTTCAAATTTGTTGATGTATATGTAACTTCGAAATGTATTTCACCTATGTATTTCATCAATGTATATTGTACTCCTATAGAGATGTTATTATTCCTCTATACAGAAGTGTCGTCATTTGTATTGACAAGGGTCGCAAGTGTCGTAACTTGCCGATGGGTTATTAGACCACCATGTGTGGGGTCGACCCTAATTAAGTTAACCATGGGTTATTAGACTGAGTTAGACAAGTTGGCCCTGTTGGTTTATTTGGCAGGACAGGGTTTGTATAAATAGAGATCAGGAGATCTCTATTTGATCATCTCATTACTCACTTCTACATCACTCAGAAAGTGGCGCACATGTGAGGAGGAGGATCAGCTACTAGGAGAAGTCTATCTCTTGTACTTTGGTTGTATCATTGCTCTTTCTATCTCTGAGGAAGTTGTGGGGTTTTTCACCTTTATGGTTTTCCCCAGTGAAACTCTGTGTCTATTGTCTCATGTGATTGCTTGGTGTGATTGATATGCATTGTTATACTTGATATGCTGTACATGTTATTCTCTCACTAATGATCCTAGAGTATATGTGAATTTATGCTAAAAAATTAACATGGTATCAGAGCATCCCTGAGAAGAAGACATTGTGCAGTGGAAGAAACTAGGGTTTCTTGTTTATTGGGTTTCTCTCCATAGATTTTGGAAAAGAAGTAAGGTAGATTGACTCTACTCATCAAGGAGAATCTTTCTGTCCAATCAGAATTCAATTTTGGGCACTTTCATTTTGTCCGTAAAATTTAGGGTTTCCACACAAATAGGAATTTCTTGTTGAATATTGTAACTTCTAAGAATATTATATTTGTACATTATTTATTCCGGAGATGTTCCATACCTCCGATGTGATTATACTATGAATCCGGAGATGTTTATTCCTCCGAATTGATTGTGGTAACTAGGGTTATTAGACCCACCATGTGGGGGTCGGCCCAGTCAGTTATAATAGGGTATTTAACCTAATGGTTAAATACGAGCCTACATGTACTTGTGTAAAATACATGTCAGTGTAGTGTATAAATAGAGGAGGTATGTTCCTCATTTGACACACACACACACTTGAGAATGGCGCACTTATGGAGGAGAGGTCTGCTATGGAGAAGAAGGAGCCTATGCTCAGGGTTTGCATCTTTGTATATTGCTGGTCATCTATATTGAGGAAGCTTTACTGAGTTTTCTACCCCATGAGGGTTTCCCAGGATAAATCTGTGTCTCTTGTGTTTATGCTATGCTTGTTGTTTCTTCAGTGATCCTGTATATGCTATTATTGTGAAATGGAATGTAATGCTGCTATTTTCTGTCTTAGCATATTAAATTTTAACATGGTATCAGAGCTAACCTGAAGGAAGACAAGGTATGGCACTTACGACACTTGCTTTACTTACGACAATTTGAAGGTTAGAGTTTTACATAGCAAAAACCAGTCATCGTGGCACTTTCGCTATAACTCCATTTTGGCGAAGGTTCAGGGTCTGAAAAGTGTACAGGTCGAAGATAACATCCCCGGGTACCTTGTGTCCAAATGGCATCCTCAGATTCGTTGTACTTTGTAAGTTATGATCAGTACAAGTTAGGGTTTCTGCCTCTTCCAGATCTCAGTCAAAATCAGGTGACCTTGGAAAAAAGGTCATAACTTGGGCTAGGAAGCTCCAAATGAAATTTCGTAAAAAGTGACAGGTAGTACACAGACTGTACTATCTCAGGAAACGTTTTCAGAGGCTGAAGGTGAACTAGTGACACGTGGAACGCCGTACAAGTGCTCTCTCCTGTTTTATCCCATAAACAGGTCACGTTGCGACACTTGGCATAACTCTCTCTCAGAGAGTCCAATTGAGGTTAGACCTATTAGGATGGAAAGATAACAGGTCGACCTATATCAAAAAAAGTTTTCAGGGGCCTAAGTTCAAACAGTGACACGTGGCATGCCGTACAAGTTCGCTCTCCTGTTTTATCCCATAAACAGGTCACGTTGCGACACTTGGCATAACTCTCTCTTAGAAAACCCAATTGAGGTCAGACCTGTTAGGATGGAAAGATGACAGGTCAGGCCACTGCAAAAAAAGGGTTTCAGACCCTGTGGAGCAAAAATTTCAGAGTTATAGCAGAAACAATCAGGTTCATATTTCTGTCAAAACAGAATTATTTTTGGAGCACCTTTATTCATGGCTTCCGGAATTTAGGGTTTCGGAGAAAGTTAGAATTTTTGGAATCGGAGTCCACGGCTGAATGCTACTCAGGAAAATCGAAATTTAGAGGCCAAGATCAAATTTTTTGGTTGGGTAGAAGACCGGGCTTGATCAAACCCTAGTTCAGGTTTTTGATCAGAAAAATGGAAAATTAGGGCTTCAGCAAAAGTTGGAATTTTTGAAGTCTGTAACCACGGCTGGAAGCTCCTCAGAAAAATAAGAGTTTAGAGCCTTGGATCAAACCTTTTGATTGGACAGAAGGGTGGGCTTCATCAAACCCTAGTTCGGGGTCCTGTCCAGAAGATTCAGAAGTTTCAAAGGCAATTTTGAGGGGTCAAATTTTTGGAGATTCCAAAATTGAAGTATGCCAGTTTGATCAGCTCAGCAAGACATATTCTTTCATCCATTCAGAAGTGTGAAAGTCAAAGATTGAATTTTTAGGGTTTCTCTAGCAAACCCTAATCAAGCTCCAGATCAAGTTTTAGGGGGAGTTGAGGCTAAGGCCTTACATAAGAAGACTACAAAAAAAGTCTCGACAGGTATGACTTAAGGAGGTTCAGACACAGGTACATTACAAAAGACAAATCAAGTTCCATGACCATGACAACATGAAGACAAAGACTCATGAGGTATGTTGTACATAACTAAGCAGGTATACTAATTCAGGTATGTTTTCCTATGTCATGTGTAAGTATACTTGGTATGATTGGTTAGTAATCAAGGGTTTATGCATATTATGTCTTTTATCTTGGTTGATGATTTAACTAACTAGATCAAACAAGAATATGCATGAGTAAAAGAAGACTTCCTTGAAACCTTGAATACTAATGATCATGACTGTACATATTCAAGATTATTTAGAAGTAGAATGTTCTGATAATATTGAGAATATACTAATGAATGTATGTTTGTGTATGAGATCATGAGGATGACACTAGTGTACACTTGAGCATGCACAGTGGTACAGAATGAATAGAAGTTCAGAAGACATACAGAAGATCAAGCGGGAGGCAACCACACAAACATAAAAGATAAGTATTTGAGTTGTTATTAGAAATAGTAAATGATATTGCTTGTATGCATATTTGTATTCCTAGAATATATCATGCTGAGTGTAAACATTCATAAAGCATTGAACAGTATACTACTAATGTGCATATGATTGGTAAGTTGGACAAACATTTCATTGTTGCTTGTCTAGAATGAAACCTCTTTGCTGACATGCTGAGAGCTGTGCACACCCTCGATAGTATGTTCTGGTAGAGATGGAAGGCATCTAGATAGCCACTGTATGCATACAGGATATGGGAAAGTGTTGTGCCAAAGTATTGGTCAAAATAGTTGCATAACTATGTAAATGATATCTATATGCATAATAGATTATCATGTCAAATATGATTTGATGATTATGAAGTATTACTAATTATGTACTTAATTTTGATTTGTAGGAAAGATCTTGATGAATGATGAACTCTGAACAAGCGATGGATGTTCAACAAAAGATTTACAAATCAAACACACTATAGAAAGCCTGTAGTTAAGAGATGTTTTGCTCCAAGGGACTAGATAAGACCATTCTCTTAATAATGTAATCAGGTTTTGTATGGGTTCCCAGGATCGGTAGTCAATTGATGAGCTTAATGATCATCATGGGTGATGTGGATCTCAACCTTTGCTACAAGGTTGAATATGGGTTCTATACACATATGACATGGATGCAAGAAGGAACTCACCACAGAGTTCGAATGATTTTGAGGCTCATATTAGTAGACCCATTTGACGAGAGATGGCACAGATAGATATGCAGAAGATCATTCATTGCTAAGTGTGAATAATGGACAATTGACAACTTCATGACAAAGCTTGGGCTTTACCAGAAGTAAAGTTGTTCCTAACCTTTACCTTAAGGTTGTGGATGATGAACCTATCATACCATTATTGTATGATGATGATCTCTTTCTGACAAGGAATGAGAAACAGGTCATGAAAATGGCTGCAGAAATGAAAATGAAAGATCTCGGATTAATGCCCTACTTCTTAGGTCTAGAAGTATGGCAATATCCAAAAGGAATCTTTTAATTCAAGGTAAGTATACTGTGAAGTTTCTAAAAAGATTTGATATGTTGGAGTATAAAGCCATGGCCACTCCCATGGACTCCAACTTGAAGTTGTTAGTTAATGACTCATCGGATTTAGTGGACCTAACCCTATATAGACAAATCATTGGGTCAATGATGTATTTAACAAATACTAGGCCAGATATATGCTTTGTTGTAAATACCCTAAGTCAGTATCTAGTAGAACCTAGAAAGGTTCACTTAATAGCTACAAAGCATGTAGTGAGGTACCTAAAAGGTACATTAGATTTTGGTCTATATTATCTTGGAGGTCATGAACTCCGTTTACATGGTTACTCAAATTATGATTGGGCAGGAAGTGTCTCAGACAGAAAGAGTACATCAGGTGGATGTTATAGTCTTGAATCTACCATGATCTCATGGTTTAGCAAGAAACATTCTAGTGTGGCTCTCAGTACTTCTGAAGCAGAATATATAGCCGTCTGCTCTACCAGCTGTGAAGCAGTGTGGCTTCAGAAGCTATTATATGGAGTGTTTGACTTAGAAATGGATTCTACTGTGATTATGTGTGACAATCAAAGCTGCATCAAGATGATAGAAAATCTTGTATTCCACGATAAGTCAAAACACATTGAGATCCGATACATCTATATACGAGATATGGTGCAGAGAGGAGCTATCAAGCTCGTGTATATAAGCACTAAGGATCAAATTGATGATATCCTAACCAAACCTCTGTCTCGAGTAAAGTTTGAACACTTCTGAGACAAGATTGGTGTAGTTCAGAAGGACTCTCCTCGAAAGGGGGAGTAGCACAGTATCCGATAACAAGTCTATCTCATCAATGATGAGGTTACCTATTTACTGCACTTAGTTACCTAGAATTATTTAGATTTAAGACTCTTATATTCCTTCTTTTGATGATAGATGTATACATGCTTTTGATGTTAGTTTTGATGATAGATGTATACATGCTTTTGATGTTAGTTTTGATGATAGATGATTTTAGTTTTGATGATAGATGTATACATGCTTTTGATGTTAGTTTTGATGATAGATGTATACATGCTTTTGATGTTAGTTTTTGATGATAGATGTATACATGTTTTGATGATGATGATACATGTTGTGATTATACTTGTTTTTATGATGATGATACATGTTGTGATTATACATGTTTTGATGATGATGATACATGTTGTGGTTACACATGTTTTGATGATGATGATACATGTTGTGGTTACACATGTTTTGATGATGAGGATACATGTTTTGTTATACATGTTGTGAAGGGATTGGATCATTCCTAGACTTCAGTCCTAAAGAAGAGCCGTAGACGTATGTCTTCGAAAATGAAGTTCTTGATGAACATGTGAAGGGATTGGATCATTCCTGGACTTCAGTCCTAAAGAAGAGCCGTAGACGTATGTCTTTGAGAATGAAGTCCTTGGTGGACTTGAGGGGATTGGATCATCCCTGGACTTTAGTCCTAAAGAGAGCCGTAGACGTATGTCTTTGAGAATGAAGTCCTTGGTGGACTTGAGGGGATTGGATCATCCCTGGACTTCAGTCCTAAAGAGAGCCGTAGACATGATGTCTCCGAGAACTAAATCCTGAATGAACAGGTAAGGGGATTGGATCATCCTCGAACTATAGTCCTTTGAATTGAGCCGTAGACATGATGTCTCCGAGAACTAAATCCTGAATGAACAGGTAAGGGGATTGGATCATCCTCGGACTATGGTCCTTTGAATTGAGCCGTAGACATGAGGTCTCCGAGAATTGAATGATAGGACTAGATCGTCCCTGGACTTCGGTTCAAAAGGTACATGATAGGAATGGATCGTCCCTGGACCTCGGTTCAAAATGTACATGACAAATCTTAGAAATTGTTCTAGGTTACATCCAGCATGAAACAGGGCTGGCTCTGTAGATGTGATACATCCAGCATGAAACAGGGCTGGCTCTGTAGATGTGATACATCCAGCATGAAACAGGGCTGGCTCTGTAGATGTGATACATCCAGCATGAAACAGGGATGGCTCTGTAGACGTGACACATCCAGTATGAAAGAGGACTGGCTCTGTGGCGGTTAATCCTAGATCTGATCTAGGTCACATCCAGTATGAAAAAGGATTGGCACTGTGGTTGGGATTAGATCGTCCCTAGACATGAGACTTGTCTTAAAGTGATAAGGATTGATCATCCTGGAACTTGATATGGATTGTATCATCCATGGACCTATGTCCTAAAGAGAGCAGGATTGATCATCCTGTAATATGATCGTGTGATGATGATGCTGATGATCGATGCTAATGATCGTGTGATGACGATGTTGTTGATCGTATGATGACGATGCTGATATTCGTATGATGATGATGCTGATGATCGTATGATGACGATGCTGATATTCGTATGATGATGATGCTGATGATCGTGTGATGACGATGCTGATGATCATGTGATGACGATGCTGATGATCATGTGATGACGATGCTGATGATCGTGAGGATTCAGATATTGATGTTGCTGTAGCTGTTTGAGTACTGCAGAAGATAAAGACTCAGTACTGAAGATGTTGATGTTCCAGTAACTGGTTGAGTTACTGATGATGTTGAGAAAGCTTCCAATGATTTATAGATGTATCATGTATGATGCATGACTCGTTGCTCCTGCGGATGTTGTTATAATATCCTTCTCGTTAAGGGGGAGTGTTGAATATTGTAACTTCTAAGAATATTATATTTGTACATTATTTATTCCGGAGATGTTTATTCCTCCGAATTGATTGTGGTAACTAGGGTTATTAGACCCACCATGTGGGGGTCGGCCCAGTCAGTTATAATAGGGTATTTAACCTAATGGTTAAATACGAGCCTACATGTACTTGTGTAAAATACATGTCAGTGTAGTGTATAAATAGAGGAGGTATGTTCCTCATTTGACACACACACACACTTGAGAATGGCGCACTTGTGGAGGAGAGGTCTGCTATGGAGAAGAAGGAGCCTATGCTCAGGGTTTGCATCTTTGTATATTGCTGGTCATTTATATTGAGGAAGCTTTACTGGGTTTTCTACCCCATGAGGGTTTCCCAGGATAAATCTGTGTCTCTTGTGTTTATGCTATGCTTGTTGTTTCTTCAGTGATCCTGTATATGCTATTATTGTGAAATGGAATGTAATGCTGCTATTTTCTGTCTTAGCATATTAAATTTTAACATTTCTGAATTCTGAGCACATAGCTGGAAGCTCCTTGGAACAATCGAAGTTTAGAGCTTTGGATCGAGATTTTTGGTTGGGTAAAGCTCCGGGAAACTCAAACCCTAGTTTTGGGTCCTCCTGAGTGAATCCAGGAAGACTAAAAGGCATTTATGAATGGTGAAGTTTTGCAGATTTCAAATTCTGAATATACTAGGCTGATCAGCTCATCAAGACGCATCTTTCTATCCTTTCAGAAAGTTGAAATTCACATTTGAATTTTTAGGGTTTCTCTGACAAACCCTAATCCGGGACCAGATCCCGTTTTCAGCAAATCAAGTGGTAAGACCTAAATCTTTTATTTCCATTTGAGTTTCTCATTAAAATGTCTCACCACACCAAGCTTGAGGATAAGCTTGAAGGGGCTGATAACTTCTGAGCATGGAAGTATAGGATTGGGTTAATCCTGGAAGAAAATGAGTTGGACACTTATATAAGTGAAGAGGTCCCTGTCCCAGAGGGAGAAGAGGCTAAGGCTCTTCACAAGAAGAACTTGGTCAAGGAAAAGAGGATCATCGCTGATTCTATCAAGGACCATCTCATCCCACATGTGTCATCTCTAAAGACACCCAAGGCAATGTTTGGCTCTTTGACCAAGTTGTTTGAAGGCAAGAACATAAATCGAAAGATGACTCTGCGGAATCAATTGAAAGGGGTAAAGCTTCAAAATGGAGAGACCATTCAATCCTATTTCTCCAAGGTCTCTCAGATCAAGGAACAACTTGAAGCTGTGGATGAAATGGTGGAGAATGGTGAAATTGTCATGACCACTCTGAATGGCCTACCTAGGTCATGGGATTCCTTTATTCAAGGAATTTGTGCAAGAAGGAAGTTGATCTCCTTCAGTAGACTGTGGGAGGAATGTTCACAAGAAGAGGCTAGGCTTGTAGCCCAAGAAGAAAAGATGGGAAGTGAAGATCAGGCTCTCAGCTCACACCAAAAGAAGCAAGCCCAAGAAGGAGCACTCTCATCACAAGAAACCTCTTAAAAAGGGTAAGAAGGATATGAGATGCTTCACATGCAATGAGAAGGGACACTTTGCTACAGATTGCCCCAAGAACAAAAGGGACAACAACAACAACAACTTCAACAAGAAGAAGAAGAGTAACAAAAGAAGTTATCATGCTCATGCTACTGAGGATGATGAACCTCCCAAGAAGAAGGCTAGATCAGATAGTGATGACTCAACAAGAGAAGATGAATATGTTCTAATCTCTGCTCTCACAGGTACTATCTCTCATGGTTGTAATGATTGGCTTATTGATAGTGGGGCTTCCAAACACATGACCGGGTTTAAAGAATCTTTTGTAAACCTATTTGAACATGAGTCAACCCATAAGGTGAAACTTGGGGATGACTACCAATATCCTATCAAAGGAAGTGGTGAAGCTTCTTACAACCTAGACTCTGGAAAATACTTGAAGATGAAAGATGTGTTATTTGTACATGGGATCAAGAAGAACCTACTCTCCATCTCTGCATTGGATTGAAAAGGCATGAGAGTTGCATTTGTAGATGGCCAAGTCCTAATGTGGCCAAAGGGTAAAACTATTGATGATGCAGTGGTGATTGGAGAGCAAGAGGGAGGATTGTACAAATTGAAGGGACAACCTGAACATGCCATGGTACATGAATCCATGGAGCCAAGTGAACTTTGGCATAGAAGGCTTGCATATGTGCACTATAGAGCACTACCAATTGCAAGTAAAGTTGTAGAGGGTCTTCCTGGAATCAAGACAAAACATGAAAGGTACAAATCAAGTTCTAGATCAAGACCATGGTGACATGATGAGAAAGACTCATCCATAGTCATGGATCACATAGAGGTATGTATATTTACAATGATTAACTTATGAGTTATGTAGGTTATTGAAGGGAACAAGAAAACATTCCTAGGAATAACTAGCAAATATGATGACCAAGTATGTTTTTCCTATATCAAGTTAGAATCCTACCCTATGTTAGGATCTTATACTTTTATATATGATTATTCATAGAAATTTAAGTAATCAAGGGTTTATGCATGTTATGTCTCTTACCTTGATAGATGATATGACTAACCAGAAGAGAGGTCTTCCATGAAACCTTGAATGGAATGCTTATTATCTGTGTTTGAAATGATCATGAATATACATGTTTAAGATTGTTGTAGTATTAAGATTATACTAATGAATGTATGATTATGTATGAGATCTCGAGGATGACACAATGATGATACTAGTAAGCATGCATAGTGATCAAGGATGGGTATAAGTTCAAGGACGTGTAATCCAGGAAGCAAAGATCACGAGGGAGCACACTCCAGTAGCTCTTGCAAGGAAGCAAGTATTGAGAGGGAGTCCACCCTACAACCAAACAAAGATAAGTATTTGAATTGTCATTTCTTGCATACTTGTTTGTTTAAATAATATTGTTCAATGATGTTCCTAGACTTAGGGTGTGTATTATGCATATTAGAATAATTGCATTAATGAACAGTATACTACTAATATGCATGTGAGGGGTAAGTGGCCTATGGCACTGTACAACATTCCATTGCTACTTATCTAGAATGAAACCTCTTTGTTGACATGTTGGGAGTTGTGCACACTCTTAACAATGTTCTGGTAGAGATTGGAAGGCATCTAGAAAGTTACGGGATATGGATAAATGTTGTATTGAAGCATTGGCTAAAATAATTGCATGATTGTATGACATATTTATTTATGTGTAAGAATTTGTTCTGAAAACTATGAGATGTTTTCTAATCATGCAATTTAACTTGTTTTGTAGGAAAGATCATATACCATCACCTACAAAAGAAGGACTACAACATTTGTTGAACAAAAAAGTTATCTATTGAAGATATTGAAGATATTGAAGTTCCTAGGATTCGAGAAGAATGCCATGATCAAGGAGTACCAGTCGAACATGAAGAATGATGTTTGGGATGCAGTCCCAAGACCTGAAGGGAAGTCTGTTGTGACTTCCAAGTGGATCTACAAGATCAAGCATGCTGTAGATGGTAGCATAGAGAAATACAAAGCGAGATTTGTAGCTTGTGGCTTCTCCCAGAAACAGAGAATAGACTATGAAGAGACTTTTGCACCTATAGCTAGGTACACTTCCATCAGATCAGTACTTGCTCTGGCTGTAGTGATGAAATGGAAGATACACCAGATGGATGTCAAGACAACTTTCTTGAATGGTGTAGTCGAGGAGGAAGTGTATGTGGAGAAGCCACTTGGTTTTGAGACACATGATAGGGAGTCATATATGTGCAAGTTGAAGAAATCCTTGTATGGCTTGAAGCAAGCTCCTAGGACTTGGTATGATAGGATAGACAACTTTCTATCCAGTTTGGGCTTTACCAAGAGTAAAGCGGATTCCAACCTTACTACAAGGTTGAGGAAGGCAATCCTGTGATACTCTTATTGTATGTGGATGACCTGTTTGTAACAGGAGAGGATATATTGATTGCTGACACGAAGAGGAAGCTTACTACCGAGTTCAAGATGAAGGACTTGGGGATGATGCACTATTTTCTAGGCATGGAGTTGTGGCAAAGTGCAGATGGAATCTTCCTTGGACAAGGGAAGTATGCGGTAGAGATTCTGAAGAGGTTCAGGATGATGGACTGCAAGGCCATGAACACACCTATGGCATCGAACTTGAAGCTTCTGTGTGATCCTTCATCTGATCTGGTTGATGTCACGATGTATCGTCAGATGATTGGGTCCTTGATGTACCTGACGAATACGAGACCAGATATTTGCTTTGCGGTGAACACATTGAGCCAGTTCCTGACGGATCCCAGAGGTGTTCACTTGGTTGCTATAAAGCATATTCTGAGGTACCTGAAGGGTACAATTGATTATGGGCTGAAGTATGATGTGAATCAAAAGTTTAACCTGCAGGGTTATGTTGATTCAGATTGGGTAGGTAGTGTTGCACATAGGAAGAGCACATCTGGGTGTTTCTTCAGTATGGGATCAAGTGTGATCTCTTGGTTTAGTAGGAAGCAGTCCTGTGTAGCACTGAGTATAGCCAAAGCAGAGTATGTTGTAGCTTGTTTGGCTAGTTGTGAGGCAGTATGGCTCTAGAAGCTACTGTCTGAGTTATTTTGATCTCCCACTGGAGGATACTGGTATCTTTTGTGACAACCAGAGTTGTGTGAAGCTGTCTGAGAACCCAGTGTTCCACGATAGGTCGAAACACAATGAGATCAAATATCACTATATCAGGGATATGGTGTAGAGAGGAGCAGTAAAGCTCCTGTATGTTGCGACGGATGAGCAGGTTGCAGATTTGCTGATGAAACCACTAGCCAGAGTGAAGCTTGAGTACTTCAGGGAGAGGCTTGGTGTTCTTCAGATTGACGACACTTTGAGGAAGAAGTGATGGACACATTTGCTGGAAGCCATTCCAAGCATCGTGAGAGGAGGATCCTTCCCATGACTGTGGATGTAAGCGCTGGATGATGAGCATCAGGATGATGCTACAGTGACTGCTTTGTATATGCATCATGTTGGATGCTTGGTATGATCAGTTGGATCATGTATATGTATATGCATCATGTTGGATGCTTGGTATGATTAGTTGGATCATGTATATGTATATGCATAATGTTGGATGATTTTTATGATCAGTTGGATCATGTATATGTATATGCATCATGTTGGATGCTTGTTATGATCAGTTGAATCATGTATATGTATATGCATCATGTTGGATGCTTGGACCATGTATCTGTATATGTATTAGGTGGATACGTTGTATGATCAGGTAGATCATGTATGTTGATATATCTATCAGGTCGATACATTGTATGATTAGGTGGATCATGTATATGTGTATGTATCAGGTGGATACATTATATGATTAGGTGGATCATGTATGATGATATGTATTAGGTAGATACTTGGTATGCATCAGGTGGATGCATTGTATGATCATGCTGATCATGGATGATGAGCTTCAGGATGTTGCTCTAGATGACATGCATCAGGATGATCATGTACATCAGGACGATGTATGGTGAGTATCAGGTTGATTCTCTGTGGCCGTGGATAGGTTGTGCAAGGGTAGCATGTAATAAGTCCTAGAGATCTGGACAGGTTGTGCTAGTCACGTAAAAGGCCTTAGATGCTCTTTAGAGATCTTGCTTGGCAAGACACTCTTTTAAGGTTTTGCTAGAACACATGTAATAAGTCCTGGAGATCTGGACAGGATGAAAAAGGCCTCAGATGCTCTTTAGAGATCTTGCTTGGAAAGTCACTCTTTTAAGGTTTTGTGTTAGGGGTCACATGTAATAAGTCCTGGAGATCTAGATAGGATGAAAAAGGCCTCAAATGCTCTTTAGAGATCTTGCTTGGCAAGACACTCTTTTAAGGTTTTGTGACAGTCACATGTAAAAGATCTTGGGAGATCTAATAGGTTGAGCTGTGTGCTCGTAAAATGCCTGGGATGCTCTTTTGAGGTTTTGTTGACGCACGTAATCAGTCCTGAGGATTCCATAGTATGGCCAATGAAGATGAAGACCTACAGGTGGTGGGCCTACATCCAGTATGAAAAAGGATTGGCTCTGTAGAACTTCCTATGACAAGTAGATCGAATATTGATTGAGATAGTAGCAGCAGTGACGATGTCAATGATTCGAGGACGATGATTCGCCGATGATGATCTAGAGAAGAAGACTTGTACTAGTAGATTTGTGTCGAGAAATACCTTCCTAGTTAAGAGGGAGTGTTGATGTATATGTAACTTCGAAATGTATTTCACCTATGTATTTCATCAATGTATATTGTACTCCTATAGAGATGTTATTATTCCTTTATACGGAAGTGTTGTCATTTGTATTAACAAGTGTCGCAAGCGTCGTAACTTGCTGATGGGTTATTAGACCACCATGTGTGGGGTCAGCCTTGATTAAGTTAACCATGGGTTATTAAACTGAGTTAGAAAAGTTGACCCTGTTGGTTTATTTGGCAGGACAGGGTTTGTATAAATAGAGATCGGGAGATCTCTATTTGATCATCTCATTACTCACTTCTACATCACTCGAAAAGTGGCGCACATGTGAGGAGGAGGATCAGCTGCTAGGAGAAGTCTATCTCTTGTACTTTGGTTGTCTCATTTCTCTTTCTATCTATGAGGAAGTTGTGGGGTTTTTCACCTTTATGGTTTTCCCTAGTGAAACTCTATGTGTCTATTGTCTCATGTGATTGCTTGGTGTGATTGATATGCATTGTTATACTTGATATGCTGTACATGTTATTCTCTCAGTAAAGATCCTAGAGTATATTTGAATTTATGCTAAAAAATTAACAAATTTTTTATGGATATGAAGTCTCTTACACTCTTCATGGACTTGTACTCAACCCCCATGCTCTCATAACTATGGAAGGTGGACTTCTCCTCCAACCACCACCTACACTTAATGATTGTCAATAGAGGTTTTTAACAAGGCAAATGGTGAAAATATGAAGGCTATGAGACTTAGGCATTTTAGCATTGTTTCTCAACCTCTTGGTTTTTTCCATTCCTCTTCTCCTATAGTGGACTCATATATCATCTCATGCCCTTAGCAACCAACCTTGGAACTTTGAATTAATTTTGAAATAATATTTACACGACATTGAAAATTTCATGGTTAATCTACCTCATGGTATATCAAAAGAATAGTTATAAAAAAAACATGCCTAGGGATTCACTAGTTGGGCCTTAGCTTTCAACTCTACATTTATATCGCATCATTATAGCCAAATATTTACAATGTGACCCAAAACATCAAAACAATCAAAATGGGAATATTACAATTTAAATATTATCTTTAACTAGTCCAAACCATAGCTTCTCTATCTACGATAGAAAACATGGGAGAGACAACTTCTAATTATCTATATCAGAACTAGTTAGAGCCCTGCAATGCTTCCTTCCTCCATGAAACCTAGATCGTTAATATAGCATGTGTTGTATCTATGATGATGAAACAACATAATTATTCCTAAAAGGGCGTTGATGACCACCATGTTGAATGACCTTTTCATTGATTGTTGAAGGCAAAGCCACTACCTTTCCATCCTTTTCTAGATTAGAGGAAACCCTTGATTTGTTATCAACTTTGAAATTATTCTTCAAAAACCTAGTTGTTTCTATTTCTTCTCCTTTTCTTCCACCAACCTTTGTTAATTCATTATTCTTTCCTAGATTTTTTGTTGAACCTATTAGTACCTTCATCATTCTCTAAAACCCTTCTCCCTGAGATTTTGATATATTGTGTGGGTTTGGACCAGAGTTTTTAATCACAATAACTATAGGACAAAACATATAATGCCGAGGGAGAGATTGTTGGATAGGCAACAATAGTAGCAAGTGCACTACATAGTGGTACAATGAATGGTTGTGAACCCTTAAAATCTTGACTTGCTCCCTGACTTGGAAGACTATGTCCAAGAACAAGTATCGTTTTTTCTTTTTCGGGTTTTCATTGAAATGGGTTGTTGGTGAGAAAGTCCTATTACCAAACCCAAATCACTAAGAATATTTTCTTTTTATGTTTTCTTCAATATATGTTCAAATATATCTAGATCTGTGTGGAATATCTGTCTTGGTCAATTACTATTTGGTTCTTAAGCAAATTTGGATTTGGTAAGCTTTGTGTTTATAAACTAGTTCAAACCTATATTTCTCTCCCAATTAGGGATCACATATGTCCTTTTGAATATTGGGAGGCTTGTGAAAACATATGAAGTATATTATTTGTTATAAAATTTCACATGATTGTTATAAAATTGGAATTGAATATTGATTTAGGTTGTGTACAAGTGCATACATGGAGGTAAGTGATTGTATGTGCTTTAACTATATCATTCTTTTCATGACATTTCCATGCTCATAACATATTATCTTGTACTTTAGTAAGATTCTAATAGGCTACAACCAAGTAATACTCTAATCCATTTGAGAAAACACAGGGAAAACAATTTATGACACGAAATCAAAGAAGTCTGATTATGGATTCTAAAAAAGAATCTTTAGGAAGGATAAAGTGGGGAATACAGGAACATGCACCCCTATAGGTAAAGATTTAGAAAAATATCAGTTTATTTTCTTATGCAATATAATTTTTATTTTTATTGTATGGCGATGTTATACATATGTTTATTAATGTTTCTTTCTATAGTGACTAAGAAGAGGAAGATCCAAACAAGAGGAAGCTCCAAATTGCCTTTGAATGATTGTAATAGTCCCAATAATGAAATAAATGATGTTGAAGAGATACTTCCTTCTCTTCAAGAAGAGGGGCAACAAGGAGAACACAGTATGCACATTAATTATTAGATTTTAACTTTGTGATAACTTTAAATTTTTCTATTAATCATTCCTTAACACCTTTACAATTCCTTCTTCTATAGATGATGTTCATGAACAATCATGCCAAGAAGATATTAACTTAGAAGGGGATGATCCTTCTACACACGCATCGGTTGAGACGATCAAGAAGAAGTGTAGAGGACCAACAAGATTTGCAGACATCAATAACTTGGAGGCTCCACTTGAAATTGAAATTAATGAAAGGAACCAACCAGTTGGTCCAAACTCTGTGAAGCTATCGTCATTAATAGGTGTACTTGCTAGGGAGATGGTTCCAATCACATATTTTGATTGGAGAAAGGTTCCAATTCCACTAAAGGATGACTTGTGGAACATCATCAATGTGAGTATTAGAACTTTGTATATTTGTTCTTTACATTTGTATTTTTGCATGCTTTCAATGTTTATTCTCAAACAATGGATGACATATAGTAATTCACTTCTTATATGTTGCAGTCCAAATTCATAATCCCTCCCATCCTTAAAGATTATTGTATGCACTCTATAGGCCATAAGGAAAACAGTCACATGCATCATTTGGCCAAAAGATTTTTTGATTCTCATGAGTCCAACGAGGAGAGATTAAAAAGTGTTCCTCCAATTAGGATAAGTGAGACAATTTGGAGAGAGTTTGTACTATCACAAAGCACTGTTGAATTCCAAGTAAGCAAAAAGTTCAAATATTTATATAATCAAGTTACATGAAATGTCTATTGGATTGTAATGTTGACCTATATTATTGTAATTTTTTAATTGATTTGTAGGAGACAAAGAGAAAAAATAAGCAAAACAGAGAAAAGGAGCAAGACTTGCACACTTGTGGACGTCGTGGTTATCAAAGGGTCGAACATGACATGGTAAGTACTTTTGATCCATTATATTTTCTGTATATTAGCATAGTTGGGATTCATTGTAATGCTACAACTTAACCATACTATTTAACTTCTTGTAACTAGAAAAACTCTAGATCCTCCAATGATACATCCACTACCATTACTAGGGCAGACCTATGGAAGAAGTGCCATCAAAAGAAGGATGGCACTCCAATCACACTAACTGTAGGAGAAACAATAGTAAGTTCCCAACCTTCTATTTTAGATACAGATTAGAATTCCATTTGATGTCATGTTGGAAATTTTTTTAACATGATTTTGTTTAATTGCATGAAAATGCCAGCAAAAAATTGAAGAAGCACAATCAAAAGTGGCATCTAAACAATTTGCATCTAGGGATGATGCCCTTTCTAGGGTATTAGGGCCTGATGCGAGGGGATGATGTCGTGGGGTTGTCCTCGGAGTTACGCCAACTAACTTGTTTGGAAGAAACCCATACAAGGAAGCCCTAGTTGCAATCCAGGATACAATCAAAGAAAATGCACAAGAAATATCATGTCTACAAACAACAATTTCTGAACTCATGAAATGAGTAGAAGCCATGGAGAAAGAAAATGAAATCAACAATGAAAGTGTTAGTATCAAATTCTTTACTCTTCTCCCAATGTACATTTTTTGACATTAATGAATTGAATTCTAATATCACGTTGTTAATATGAACAACTTCCTACTGTACAAAATTTCCAATATGAAATCAACAATGAAAGTGTTAGTATCAAATTCTTTACTCTTCTCCCAATGTACATTTTTTGACATTAATGAATTGAATTCTAATATCACGTTGTTAATATGAACAACTTCCTACTGTACAAAATTTCCAATATGAAATCATGCCTACGGTGGAGGTAAGTTGTCTAAATATTTTTTTGAAGAACATTTTAGTTTCAATTTTTCATTGCAAGTCTTATATTATATTGTATTGCCAGAGTAATTTAGGGGAGACACCAATCCCTATGAATGAAACAGTACAAAAACAATTATCTCCAACACAAACTCCGATATCCCTAGTAAGTTTTGAAAATTATTGTAATTTAGTTCAATTTTGTTCTATTCTTTCAATATATTACAAATCATTCTTTATTAGGTGTAGAGTTGTGCATCAAATTATGCTAAGCATTTGGAGGAGAAAACCCTATTCACCACTACATTTCAAACTAACAAAATGAAGTCCCCAATCTTAGTAAGTTTTCTATTTTTTTTTTTTTTGATAACCAATATTTAACTTATTATTTTAGCTTATCTTACTTTGTTTCATTCATTGGCAGGAAGAAGAGAATTCTATTGAGTTGCCAACATATTCCCAATTAGGTTTGGAAGGAAAGAAGTGCTATCTAAGTGTGCTAAATTCTCGGGTCAAAGTTGCAAGGGAGACAATACATAAGACTGACCCAAATACAATAACCCACTGTGTTCGTCTTGGGGAGGACTATTATGTTGTCAGTCCTACAGAGATTCTAGAACCACAATTGGGAAGTCTACCTCTACCACGTCCCAATAGCGCATTGTCTACTATAGAAGAAGCTTTATGGAGCTACATTCCTTGGCATAAGGATAACATTGAGCTATGTGACTAGTGATTCTAGTTAGCTGCAACAATAAAGCATGTTGCATATTGTAGAAATCTATTGACTAAAGGGTAAACACATATTACGCTAAAGTGGTTATATGATAATATATATATGAAATTTCTGGGATATCTTGTAAGTTGGAGTTTATTGGTGTTTATAGTGCTATTGGGCATGTCCATTGTAGTTCCACCTTTATTAACAATACCCATCTTCTGCATTGTATGTATTTTTTGTATGAATACATGGATGAATAGATAGTTGTATAACACAATGAATAAAATGGTGTTATATTCATAGTGGCTGGAATCCGTTGTGAAGAATTATCTACAATTCTATTCATGGCATATTCATTAAGAAAACCAATCAAGTTGTCATTAGAATTTTCATGGATATATGTTGCATTTAGCTCATATGTAAAATAGCATGGATATATGTTGTATTTATGTCTGAATTGGAATGTATGTTACATTTATGAATATATGTTACAGTGTTCAATCTCAAATTATGAAAATAGGGATCCCTGTTGAAACATTAACCTTTAAAACAAGAAAATTTGGTTGTGAGAAATACTCCTTATCTATGGAATAAGAAATAGTCAGACATGACATGCACAAATAGGTCTTCATTACATTATGGTAATATGGCCACAGAAACATGTTTAGTTCAAGTAATCTATCCAAGGGTTTCAACCACAGAATAAAATCTTGTTTTAATGGATTCATCGACACTTGGACTACATTCTACAGGGAATTAAGTATTGATGCAAACTATCTATCAATATGTATGTATATTTTGAGGGTTTACAACACCAACAATGTTTAGTGGGGTGCTCTTTTGTTTGTAACCAGAATTGCATCCCTTAAAAGTCCAAAGTTAATGACAGGAGACTAGTTTGTGGTATTCTTTGATTATTTGAAGAAAGCCATATTTGAAAATTCTAAATACCCTGTTGAGTACTCCAGGGGGGAGATTCTAGATACTTTGAAAGTTTTTTTTAACCTATAGACTACATGTGCATTTTGTGGTTTTATAAATCCTTTTGATGGAGAATATTACTCGGATGTCTTCATTGATAACTTGACTATATACAAGTTCGGAAAATATTGAAATAATATATACTAATATTTAGACCAGGGGTTAGAGTTTCTAAGAATTTCCTAGCTTGTCTTCATCTATAAAAGCATCTTGTGAATTTATAATTCTCGTCACCTTAACAGGTTCCTGGTTTATTTGGGGGCAGAATGGTCAAGCAATGCTTAGCTTCTCTTCATTGAAGAATCAACAAAATGCATACAACATTTTGCACAGGCAGTCTTCTCTTCATTGAAGAATCAACAAAATGCATACAACATTTTGCACAGGCAGTCTTCTCTTCATTGAAGAATCAACAAAATGCATACAACATTTTGCACAGGCAGTCTTCTTTGATTCTTTGAAAAGAGACATGTTTAAATACAAATCTAAAATACCCTAGTGAGTACTATAGGGGGGGATTTTTGATAGTTTAATATTTTTGGTTAATATACAGACTACATGTGCATTTTGTGGCTTTATAAATCCTTTTGATGGAGATATATTACTTGGGCATCTTCTTTGTTAATCTGACTATACACAAGTTTTGAAAATTTTAAAATAACACTAATAATTATACCAGGGGTTAGAATTTCTGAGAGTTTCCTAGCTTGTCTTCATCTACAAATGCATCTTGGGAATTTAGAAATCCCATCACCTTAATAGGTTCCCGGTCTAATTAAGGGTAGAATGGTCAAGCAACACTTGGCTGTTCCGGTCAAGTAATGCTTGGAATCTCTTCATTGAACAATCAACAAAATGCATACAGTACAGGCAGCTAGATGCTTCTTAAACGCTAAAGCAATGAGAAACTCTCAATGGTTTTCTAGAATGATAAAATGATGAAACAACAAAACATTGTGGATATCTTCCTAGAGTTGTAAGGTCTCTAAAATCATTACTAGTCATATGACAAAAACTCAAAAACTAGCTAAAATGGAGGCAATATATTTGTAGCACTTCAAACATATGATTACCAACTACAACAATGCCCCATACATAACAAGCAAATTACCCATTGCTCAAGGTTAACCTTGGGTAATAAAAAAGTTAGAATAGGCCCAAGAGGTTCCATAACATCAAATCTCTACATCTTGAAGATGAATAGTGCCCCAAAGTGCTTTAGACATTTTTCACAGTGGATAAGACAAATGAATCTATTGAAATGCCCTGGTGATGATACATGTGCTCCATCATGAAGTGTTTCTAGACTTTTGATGGCATTTTGGGCTATATCCCAAGGATGAGGAAGAAAAATTATGCAAAAACGATCTAATACAATGGCATAAGATGTGGTTGCAGATAAAGATGATTGGTACTCTGAAGTGATATATCTAGGAAATTATTCCTGCATAGAAAATGCCAATAAGCCTACTTGAACTTGACAATAACATCAGTATGGGAGACAGCTTTCTATTCAGAAAATCCAGTTTGGGAAGATGGGGTGTGGCTTGATGTTAAAGACATTAACCATTATGGCATTCATGATGTGTATAATGACATTAGACTAAAAATCAGTGTGATTGATAAGATCAAATTTGGATGGAAAACAATGCAAAACCAAATAGTTCCCTAGAATCAAATCTATTTGAATAAGCTCATTCTCTTTCAAATCCAAGGTTCTCAACTAGTTGACATAAACATTGACTCGCCAAACATGGCAAATTGATGGTCTTTCTAATCATGTGGGACAAAAGAGGATTTCCTACACATTTTTGTGATTGTAACTTTTCAAGAGCAGATCTCTTTGTAGACATATGGTTCCTTAGGCTTCATCTAGTCTGGAAAGTGTATATGACTTCTAATGACATCAAGAGATTTTGTAGGAGTCAAGACAGACACTCACTATTACATGGATATATTCACTCCCCCCTCGCCCCCAACTACATAGTATAGTCTATCTTCTGTGGATTTCATTAAAAGTTCTTTGACTAGAGTTGATGATGATAAAGGTCCTTTTGCACCAACAATTTTTTTTGAACAAGATGATTAATTGATCAGAAAAGATCTAGTGTCGTTACTAGAGCATGACAATGCAAAATATCCATTTAAAGAGGATTCAGTTAAGAAAGGGGTAGTAAGGGTGCTCCCAATGGAAATCCACAGATCCCAATTCCTTACATAGATGACTTTGATGAAGAAGAATTAAATGAGGCCTCACAGTTAATTGAATAAGAGGTCTCAATTTTGCGAGTTGGAATGGGACACGAGGATGCTTCATTGGATGAATTTTCTGAAGCTCATGATGCTTATCTTGAAGATATGATGTACTTACGAGGTCGTAACAGCTATGGTCTAGGTAGTGTAGCCAGTGTCACTGATAAACTTGTGTCCCCACAGCATGTGAGAGCAGAAGAAACAACGAATTGCAGGCTATCAACAAGAAGAGGAAGAAATTGCAGGTGATGACTCAGGGACCGTCCGATCACAATGATCGACGGTTGTGATTGTGTTTGGTTGTGGAAATTATTCCACATTGATAAGGAAAGTGAGATTTTATGTGTTTATAACAATAGGCTTACGTAATGTTCATTGACGCATAGTGAAAAGATAGTGTGGGAGCTATGGGTGTTTGGTTCTCCATGAGAAGAACACCAACCTGGAGCTCGAGACGCCTATGTGGCCCCCTATCTTTTTCTACACGTGGCATCGAACGTGCTACACATGGCATCGATGTTCGACGTGGATATAGCCTATCAGAAGTTTTAGATTTTTTTTACCGCGTTGTCCACCAAAATTTGAATAATTTTTCAAATGGGAAATGGGGGTGGTTCCCAACTGCCGTCGTAATAGGAGTTTCCTAGGGAAATGGGGGCGGTTTCCTAGCCGCCTTCATTCTCTTTCATTTACTTAAAAAAATTAGGGTCGATGGGACCTTTCCATATAGGAGAATTCTAATCACACCTTCAATTTTTGAGCTCCAGATCCAAAACGAGGCAATAGCTCCAGATCCAGAACAAGGCAATATATCCAGCATGATCTGTTCTATAAAAATCTTGAAAACAGAAGGTCTCGAAGGCAGGACAGACATAGAGTGAGTCAAAGGAGGTTCCTTCTCTTCCACTGTCGATTTCACCATTGAATTCATGGATCCACCTATGTCTAAAACGATTTCAACATCAGATTCGTGGTCCACTATTCAACACTGGTAAGTTCCCTCTTTACATAAATTATTAAATTTCAGTTCTAAGTTAATGTTTTTTTATTTTATTTCTTGTTTCTTCACATATAAAATTTTTGTGTACCCATGACATAACCTGCTCCATGTTTTAAAAAAGTATTGTAGCCATTATCCATACTTGCACCCCTACCTGTACCCCACAGTAACTGAGGTTGGACAGTCCCATAGTTTAGGAGCTCGATAAGGAGCTGAGCAATGTTCAACTACCCATTCCTTCATAAATGATCCAACTTCCAAGCTATTATTGCATTTTGGTTTCTCATGCCTTGTTATCCTCTATCAGAATTACAAATATTTATTATTAATATATCATTCCTTGCTAATTTACAAGTTAAATAAGAAAATATACACCTGTGACTTGAATATACACTTGAAAATATTGTTTGTTTCCCTTCACATTATCATAGCCTACGCTAAGCTGAGTTGACTCATAAACAAAAAGGATAAAAGAAGAGCAACCATGTAAGCCTTAAGGACACCCATGCTACTGTACTATTCCATATTTCTCCTTGACAATCTAACATCCACTACTCTGTCCTGTTTGCTTGGAAACTCTTTCCCAGATTTGTCTTACAGTCACATTGGTATCTCAGCTATAGTCACATTTCTGAGTTGAAACTTGAGAGTCATTCGAGAGCATTCTTCAATATTGATTTACCTTTAACTACTAACTAACTACTGTTCTCAGTTCTCATTGATTGGGTGATGATGAGGATGCCCAACAAATTGTTAAATTTGGGTGAGTAGTAGTTAGTTAGACATTTGTGTTCCATACAAAGGGTGATGATGGAAATCACCTCCCATCCAGCTAACAGCATGATGATGCTCTCACTGTTGGAATTCTCATCATTTCCCACCCCCTCACTTTCCTCCATGAAACCTCTCCACCATCTAATCCAGTCTTTCCTCATCCTTATCTGATTCATGATAAAACAACTTCATTAGTGTTATTCTCCTCCTCTTCGACGTCCTAGTAGTTTCATCCTTCCCCCACAATTCTTTTCCATTTCACTCTCTTTTTATTCTCACTAAACCCTCGCTTGATCAAAGAAAGGGACAGAGAGTCCCATCGTAGCTTCTCCATGGTGCCTAGTTGTTGAGCACCACACCACCACCAATAACCCCCCCCCTTAAAAAAAAAATTACATCATAATAAGTTGTTGAGCACCTTATTATATTATATTAAAGGTTGTTGGTCACATAAATGTCCTCTCCCTCAACCAATAGATTTGGAAATGACTTTCAATGAATTTTCTTCAAATATATATATATATATATATTTCAATTCTTATGAGACAAGTTATCGGAGACTTAAAAGGTCTATATCCTGATATGTTTGTCTGTCCATTTTTCTCTTGTCATTTCCTTTTATATAAATTTAGAACTTCTCCTCTACCAATAAAAGACAAGGTGCTTGCTATTAGTGTTCCTCACATTAAGCGAATAAGTTGAAGGACTGGACAAAGACTCACTACAATAGGAAGACAGGCCCCAACACCAATTGGGTCTTGAAGTGGGACCTATACACCAAATGTTGCTTAGTACCCCAGACCCAATGCCAAGTGTCTTAACATCAAACTTTCCAAGGACCTTTAAGAAATTGTGCTTATTAGAATTAGGGAAAAGATGACTCGTCAGCCCAATTGCTACATCAATATTTTGAACAATAGCTTTGGGTGCCAAGTCTAGACCACCATATTCAAGTCTTCCTATTATTGAACTAGTGATACCATCCAGTGGCGCCGCCCATGCAGACTCACAAGCTCAAATTGGTCCCCAAGTTAACAATCATTGAATTGGAGTATGGACCTAAGTGGCGAGCAAGAATAAAGGTAATGGGCCTTGGAATCCCCAACGAAAAGAATGCAATGCTAGCTAGCCCTTCTAGGCCCCAAGTTACTTCAGCAAAGAGTCCACTGATCCAAAGGTCTCTAACCCTTTCAACAATGTGGGGAAAATCAGCAAGATTGTCTCCTCTATTATTGCTCAACTCCTAGGCAGAGGACTCTCATAATTCCTACTCAAACAATCACAACCTATTACTTTGAATGCTTGCTTTTACCTGTGCAAACCCATTCATCTTTCCCTCAAAAGCATAATATCATCCATGAAGAGTAGATGTGTACAGATCGTGCATCCTTCTAGCTTCTTTTATCAGCATGGTGAGCCCCTATGCCACTATCAGGAAAAGGAAAGGTGATAAAGAACATCCCTACCTTAGTCCTCTAGAAGCATCAAAGAAATCAGATGGGGAATCATTGATTAGCACTGCAAAAGAAAGCGATGATAAGCATCCAATGATCCAATTCACTGTTATCAAGTTCATTCCCATTTGAAGCAGTAATCTTCACCTTGTAACATCCCTTAGACAAGTCGATCTTCATATTAGCAGCTGGAATTTTTTGTTTTAACGGTCTGTATGCCTTCTTGTGCTGTTCCAAGTCCTAACAACGTGATGAATTTGTCTATTGTAGAGAAATCTTCTGATATAAACCTCGAAAGATATTAATTGTAATGTTGGAGTTAAATATTTAGTTAGAAAATTGAGTTCATTCTTCTTCGGTCTGCTTCATTTTGGAAGTGTATGCAATCTAATGAAGCTAAAGGTGACATTCACTACAACAACAAAAAGTGTTGAAAGAGTCTTGATTGAAAATTGTGAATGTCACCTCAACAGGTTCAATCCTAGAATGTGCTTTTGACAATCCTTTGGCAAGATCCCATACTGGCATTGGGGGACACCATCCAGGAACTTGAAAACAACTTTCTTTCTCTACTGCATCTTCCACAGATAGTATGGGAGGGCCAAACATCTCACAATTATAGTCTATCTTCACTTTAGTAGCCTCCCTTCTATCATTTGTTGATGTATATGTAACTTCGGAATGTATTTCACCTATGTATATTGTACTCCTATAGAGATGGTATTATTCCTCTATACGGAAGTGTTGTCATTTGTATTGAAAAGTGTCGCAAGTGTCGTAACTTGCTGTGATGGGTTATTAGACCACCTAGTGAGGGGTCAACCCGGATTAATGTAACCATGGGTTATTAGACTGAGTTAGACAAGTTGGCCCTGCTAGTTTATTAGGCTGGTTAGGACAAGTATAAATAGAGAGTGGGAGCTCTCTATTTGATCATCTCATTATTCACTTCTACACTACTCAGAAAGTGGTGCACTAGTTGAGGAGGAGTAGCTACTAGTAGAAGACTATCTCTTGTACTTTGGTTGTATCATTGCTCTTTCTATCTCTGAGGAAGTTGTGGGGTTTTTCACCTTTATGGTTTTCCCTAGTGAAACTCCGTGTCTCCATTGTCTTATGTGATTGCTTGATATGCTTGATACATGCTTGATATGATTGATATGCTGTACATGTTATTATCTCAGTAAAGATCGTAGAGTATGTTGAATTAATGCTCAAAATCTAACATGGTATCAGAGCTAACCTGAGAAGAAGACATTGTGCAGTGGCAGAAACAAGGGTTTCTTATTTATTGGGTTTCTCTCCACATATTTTGGAAAAGAAATATGATAGATTGACTCTCCTCAGCAAGGTGAATCTTTCTGTCCAATCAGAATTGAATTCTGAGCACTTTTAGTTTTGGCCCTAAAAATTAGGGTTTCCACAAAAATAGGAATTTCTGAAATCTGAAGACACAACTGGAAGCTCCTGGGGAAAATCGAAGTTTAGAGCTTTGGATCAAACTTTTTGGTTGGGTGAAGCTCCGGGAAACTCAAACCCTAATTCAGGGGCCTCCCTAGTGAATCCGGGAGATTGAAAAGCATTTCTGAAGGGTGAAATTTTGCAGTTTTCAAATTCTGAGTATACCAGGCTGATCATCTCATCAAGGCGCATCTTTCTATCCTTTTAGAAGTTTGAAATTCAAAGTTTGAATTTTTAGGGTTTCTCTGATAAACCCTAATCTGGGACCAAATCCAATTTTCAGCAAATCAAGTGGTAAGACCTAAATCTTTTCTATTTCCATTTGAAGTACTCTTTAAGATGTCTCACCACACCAAGCTTGAGGATAAGCTTGAAGGGGCTGATAACTTCTGAGCATGGAAGTATAGGATTGGGTTAATCTTGGAAGAAAATGAGTTGGACACTTATATAAGTGAAGTGGTCCCTATCCCAGAGGAAGAAGAGGCTAAGGCTCTTCATAAGAAGAACTTGGTCAAGGAAAATAGGATCATTGTTGATTCTGTCAAAGATCATCTCATAGCCCATGTGTCATCCCTAAAGACACAAAAGGAGATGTTTGATTCCCTAACCAAGTTATTTGAAGGGAAGAACATAAATCAGAAGATGACCTTGAGGAATCAATTGAAGAATATCAAGATCCATAATGCTGAGACTATGCAGTCTTATTTCTCAAGGGTCTCCCAGATAAAAGAACAACTTGAAGCTGTGGGAGAAGATATAGAAAATGGAGAAGTGGTAATGACCACTCTTAATGGCCTTCCTAGGTCATGGGATTCCTTCATCAAAGGGATTTGTGCTAGGAAGAAACTTATCACTTTCAGTAGACTGTGGAAAGAATGCTCACAGGAAGAAGCTCGAATTTTAGCTCAAGAAGAGAAGATGGGGAATGAAAACCATACTCTCACAGCACACTCCAAAAGACATGGTGACAAGAAGGCTCACCATCATGGCAAGAAAGAAAGACATCACCATCAGAATTAGAGAGGTAGTCCCAAACCTCGAAGGAACATGTCCTATGTCTGTTGCTATACATGTGATGAGAAGGGACACTATTCCAGAGATTGTCCCAAAAATAATAAAGATAGTTCTCACAAGAAGAAGAACTTCAAAAGAAGACATCATGCTCACGCTGCAAAGGATGATGAACCTCCCAGGAAGAGGGCTAGAGAAGATAGTGAAGATTCTTCAAGTGATGAAGAATATGTTTTGATTTCTACTCTCACTGGAACCATTACTCATGGAAGTAATGATTGGCTTATAGATAGTGGGGCTTCTAAACACATGACAGGATTCAAGGAATCCTTTATGAACCTATCTGAACATGAATCACCCCACAAGGTGAAACTTGGTGATGACTACCAGTATCCAATAAAAGGGAGTGGTGAAGCCTCCTATAAATTAGACTCTGGAAAGTCTATGAAGATGAAAGATGTACTATATGTTCTAGGTCTCAAGAAGAATCTGCTTTCCATATCTGCATTGGATGCAAAAGGCATGAGGGTTGCATTTGTAGATGGCCAAGTCCTAATGTGGCCAAAAGGTAAGACTATAGATGATGCAGTTGTGATTGGAGAGCAAGAGGGAGGATTATACAAATTGAAGGGCCAACCAGAACAAGCCATGGTCCATGATTCAATAGAGCCAAGTGAACTTTGGCATAGCTATAGGGCATTACCAATTTCAAGCAAAGTTGTAGAAGGTCTTCCTGAAATCTAGACAAAACATGAAGGCATTTGCAAAGGTTGTGCAAAGGGAAAGAACACAAAGAAGACATTTCCAAGCAATGAAAGCAAGGCAAAAAGAATCTTGGAAATCATCCACTATGATGTATGCGGTCCGATGTCATCCATTTCTCTGAGTGGGTATGTATACTATGTTTCCTTCATTGATGATTTCTTTAGGAAGACTTGGGTTTACTTCTTGAAGAACAAAGATGAAGTGTTTGACAAGTTCAAGGAATTCAAAGCCTTGATAGAAAACCAAACTAACATGAAGGTCAAGATCTTCAGATCCGACAATGGCGGAGAATTCACTTCAGGATACTTCAAGAAGCTATGCAGTGATTCAGGGATTAAGAGGGAGTTGACCACTCCTTACAATCCACAATAGAATGGGGTTGCCGAAAGGAAGAATAGAACAATCATGGAAGCAGCTAGGGAAATGATCCATGACCAAGATATACCTATGCACTTATGGGCTAAAGCAATAAGGACAGCTGTATATGTGCAGAACAGAACACTTCATAAGATACTTGAAAACAAAAAACCAAAAGAAGTGTTCACTGGTAAGAAACCAGAAGTTAGCCATCTCAGAATATTTGGTTGTCTAGTATACACTCACATCCAAAAAGAAAAGAGGACAAAGCTAGATCTTTTAGGAAAGAAGGGCATATTCGTGGGTTACAGTGAAAGCTCGAAGGCTTACAGAATCTACTTTCCAGGACTCAAGAAGATTGATATCAGTAGGGATGTAACATTTGATGAAAGCTCAGCATACATCAAATCAAGGAAAACACCAGTTGAAGATAATGAAGAACCCGGAATATCTAGAACTCAAGACACCACCATGAATGAAGCAGTTCCTGAAGAAGATCGTGAAATAGAAGATCCGCGACAACCTATAGATCCACCCCATGAGAAGGAATCTCACAAGAGGAAACCAGCATGGGCTAGAGAGCTCATCCAAGATGCATAAAGGTTTGACATTCTAGAAGAGGAACACAGAGAAAGGAAAAGGACAAGATCACATACCAGCTATGTTGCTTTACTCTGTGACATAATGAACAAAGAACCTTCCAGTTATGAAGAAGCAACAGAGAAGAAAGAATGGAAGGATGCCATGGTCAAGGAATACCAGTCGATCATGAAGAATGATGTTTGGGATGTGGTCCCAAGACTAGATGGGAAGTCTGTGGTGACATCCAAGTGGATCTATAAGATCAAGCATGCTGCAGAAGGCAGCATAGAGAAATATAAAGCAAGGTTTGTAGCTCATGGCTTCTCCTAGAAAGAAGGGATTTAATATGAAGAGACTTTTGCTCCTGTGGCCAGATACACTTCCATTAGATCAGTACTTTCTCTGGCTGCAGTGATGAAATGGAAGGTACACCAGATGGATGTCAAGACAACTTTCTTGAATGGTGTAGTTGAAGAGGAAGTGTATGTGGAGAAGCCACTCGGGTGTGAGACACATGACCGAGAGTCTCATGTGTGCAAACTGAAGAAAGCCCTGTATGGTTTGAAACAGGCACCCAGGACCTGGTATGGCAAGATAGATGACTTCCTATACAGTTTGGGCTTTACCAAGAGTAAAGTGGATTCCAACCTTTACTACAAGGTTGAGGAAGGAAATCCAGTGATACTACTATTATATGTGGACGACCTGTTTATGACAGGTGAGGATAGATTGAATGCCGACACAAAGAGGAAGCTTGCTGCCGAGTTTGAGATGAAGGACTTGGGTATGATGCACTACTTTCTTGGTATGGAGGTGTGGCAGAGTGCAGATGGAATCTTCCTTGGACAAGGGAAGTATGCAGTAGAGATACTGAAGAGGTTCGGGATGATGGATTGCAAGGCTATGGCCACACCTATGGCATTGAACCTGAAGCTTCTGTGTGATGCTTCTTCTGATCTGGTTGATGCTACGATGTATCATCAGATGATTAGGTCCTTGATGTATCTGACGAATACTAGACCAGATATCTGCTTTGCGGTGAACACCTTGAGCCAGTACTTGACAGATCCGAGACATGTTCACCTGATAGCTGCAAAGCATATTCTGAGGTACCTGAAGGGTACAGTTGACTATGGGTTCAAGTATGAGGCAAATCAAAAGTTTAAGCTGGAGGGTTATGTTGATTCGGATTGGGCAGGCAGTGCCATTGGTCGGAAAATCACTTCGGGGTGCTGCTTCAGTATGGGATCCGGTATGATCTCTTGGTTTAGCAGGAAGCACTCCTGTGTGGCACTGAGTACAGCCGAAGCAGAGTATGTCGTAGCTTGTTTGGCTAGTTGTGAGGCAGTATGGCTTAGGAAGCTACTGTCTGATTTGTTTGATCTCCAACTGAGTGTTACTTGTATATATTGTGACAACCAAAGTTGTGTGAAGTTGTCGGAGAACCCAGTGTTCCATGACAAGTCGAAGCACATTGAGATCAAGTATCACTGTATCAGGGATATGGTGCAGAGAGGAGCAGTGAAGCTCTTGTATATTGCGACGGACGAGCAGATAGCCGATGTGTTGACCAAGCTGTTGGCCAAAGTGAAGTTTGAATACTTTAGAGGGAGACTTGGTGTACTTCAGATCGAGATACCTTCCAAGGGGAAGTGATGAGTTCAGAGACACAGATGCACACGGGGCCATTCTCACATGGTTAGAGGAAAGTCCTTCCATGGTGAGATGTAAGGGCTGGGCCATTTTCACATGGTTAGAGGAAATTCCTTCCATGGTGAAATGTAAGGGCTGGGCGGAGCCATTCTCACATAGTTAGAGGAAAGTCCTTCTATGGTGAGATGTAAGGTCTGGGCCATTCTCGCATGGTCAGAGGAAAGTCCTTCCATGGCGAGATGTAAGTGTTGGGCATGGCTTTTCTGACATGGTCAAAGGAAAGTCCTTCCATGGTCGTGATGTAATTGCTGAGCTTTTTCGACATGGTCAGAGGAAAGTCCTTCCATGGTCGTGATGTAATTTTTGTATCCATTTTGACATGGTCAGAGGAAAGTCCTTCCATGGTCATTGATGTAAGTGTTGTGAGCCTTTCCCAGATGGTCAGAGGAAATTCCTTCCATGCTGGTGAGTGTAAGTGCTGAGCCTTTCCCGGATGGTTAGAGGAAATTCCTTCCATGCCGGTGAGTGTAAGTGTTGTGTGTGTGCATCTGGGTTGTGCTCTGTGGACGATGATGATGATCTAAAGACGATGATGTGACAGTATGGTACACAGGTTTTGCAGAGGCATATGATCAGTCCTGAGATGCTCTTGCAGGTTTTACAGAGGCAATATAATTAGTCCTGGGAGATCTTGCAGGTTTTGCAGAGGCAGTGTAATCAGTCCTGAGGTGTACCTACTTGATGGCTTGCTTGCAGAGATGTTGATGATGTACATCCAGCATGAAAAAGGGCTGGCTCTGTAGATGATGAATACCTGCAGGTGACGGGCCTACATCCAGTATGAAAAAGGACTAGCTCTGTAGAACTTCCTATGACGAGTAGATTGGAGATTGATTGAGATAGCAGCAGTGATGACGATTCGATGATGATGATTCAATGACGATGATCCAGTCACGATGATCCAGAGAAGAAGACTTGTGCTAGCAGATCTGTGTCGAGAAATACCTTCCTAGTTAGAGGGAGTGTTGATGTATATGTAACTTTGGAATGTATTTCACCTATGTATATTGTACTCCTATAGAGATGGTATTATCCTCTATATGGAAGTGTCGTCATTTGTATTGACAAGTGTCGCAAGTGCCGTAACTTGTTGTGTTGGGTTATTAGACCACCTAGTGAGGGGTCGGCCCGGATTAATGTAACCATGGGTTATTAGATTGAGTTAGACAAGTCAGCCATGCTAGTTTATTAGGCTGGTCAGGACAAGTATAAATAGAGAGCGGGAGCTCTCTATTTGATCATCTCATTATTCACTTCTACACTAATTGGAAAGTGGCACACTAGTTGAGGAGGAGGAGTAGCTGCTAGTAGAAGACTATCTCTTGTACTTTGGTTGTATCATTGCTCTTTCTATCTCTGAGGAAGTTGTGGGGTTTTTCACCTTTATGGTTTTCCCCAGTGAAACTCTGTGTGTCCATTGTCTTATGTGATTGCTTGATATGCTTGATACATGCTTGATATGCTTGATATGCTGTACATGTTATTCTCTCAGTAAAGATCGTAGAGTATGTTGAATTAATGCTCAAAATCTAACATCATTGTGCCAAGTATTTGCAACCTAGCCAAATGCAACTAGAAGTGGTAAACTAGATAAAACAAAAACTATAACTCAAGTAAAGAATTGCATTATTCTTGACAAACATTTTCATAAAGTTCAAAAGTTTTGAGCACCTACTTGATGATAAGCATCAATAACCATCAAATATTTTTAGGTCACCGAGGAAAAGTCTTGAGGAACTAGTTGCAGAAGTTGGGTTGATTTTATTATCAAATGGAAAAGAAACGACGTTGGATAGATCTAAAGATGAGGTATATTTTGTATATTTGATTCTCCAATATGATATGATATAGAATATGTATTTGTTAATACTTGTAGTGATTTAGTGATGTGCAACTTGTTTTTATGTAGAATGTCAAAGGAATATCAAGATGGGGTTGAAGAATTCATAGAGTTTTCTATGAGGCATTCAGAGGATAAGAAGACCACGAGATTCCCTTGTAAAAAGTGTTGCAATGTTGCAGTACTAACATTGGAGGAAGGGCAAGACCACTTGATGATTCATGGTATAATGAGTTCATATAAAATTTGGTTTTTCCATGGAGAGAGGGCTCCTAATAAGGTATGATCATAGGATTTTGTTGACTCAAAATATCATTTTCATGTAGATACTATTAAATAGTACTTCAATTTACATATAAGTACTTTATAGATAAAACTTGACTTCTATTTTATTATCTACTGTAGGCATCTATATCTAACAAGGGCAAGAGGTGCTATGCAAACCAGATGCATGATTTACCTCGAGAAATTTCACATTCAATGGTACGCAAAATGTAATGCAAGTGCTAACAATCTTATGTATGTAATGTTGCTTGAGGGTCAATTTCTATATGAACAATATTGATGTTTCTAATGTTTTTTTCTTTATGTTGTATTTTGTGATATCAAAATGACAAGGTGATGGGCACATAGTCGAACATAATTATGATCATCATGTTGATGAGACTACAACATTGCCTACAAATGATATTGATGTTTCTGAGAATGACAATGATGATGATGAAACCATGGTTAACGATCATATGGTTCAAATGGTGAATGGTGTTTATCAATGTTTTAATGAACATCTAGACGTGAATGGTGAAAATAGACAAGCAACATCAATGGAAAAATGAATGATATCAATCAATATAAGAAGTTAATTGATGATGCCAAGACACCATTGTACCCAGGCTGCACTAGTTTCACTAAACTATCAGCCACTATGCAATTGTACAACCTTAAAGTGAAAAATGGATGGTCTGACACAAGTTTTACCCAAATGTTGAAGTTGAAGAGAGAAATGCTTCCTAAAGGAAATACACTTTCAGATTCTTCATATGCTACAAAAAGGTTGATTAAAGCATTAGGTTTGGAATATGAAATGATAGATGCATGCCAAAATGATTGCATTTTATATCAGGGAAAATATGAAAGTACAGATAAATGCCCAACATGTGGTAAATCTAGATGGAGGGTTGATGAACATTTTGGAAAGGTGTGTAAAGGTGTCCCGAGCAAAGTGCTAAGGTATTTCCCCATTGTACCAAGGTTGAAGAGAATGTATAGGTATGATTTTGAACTCTTTTATTTCTAATCTAGAATGCACCTTCATGTACCACCGACCTACTCACAAATTATCTTCTTTATTCTTTTTAAGTATTGTAATGTATGTATTATAATTGTTTTTTGTTATAACTCTAGACACATCTCGCAGAAAATGAAGTGGCATCATGAGAATGCAAGTGATGATGGAATAATGCGCCACCCAGTTGACAGCCTAGCATGGAAAACTATAGATTCTAAATGGCCTAATTTTTCCAATGATCCTCGCAATGTTCGACTTGCAGTGGCAGTGGATGGATTTAATACTTTTGGAGACTTGAGCAATGCATACAGCGTTTGGCCAGTAGTACTAGTCACATATAACCTTCCGCCATGGTTATGCATGAAAAGGAACTTTTGTATGTTGTCATTGTTAATATCTGGTCCCAAGCAATCAAGAACCGACATAGATGTTTATTTGGAACCTTTGGTACATGAACTAAAGGTTACATAGGATGAATGGGTAAGGACATATGATGCTCAATCAAGGTCATTCTTTAATATGTAGGCTATATTGATGTGGGTAATCCATGACTTTCCTGCTTATGGAAATATGTCTGGTTGCACGACTAAAGGGTTTTATGCATGTCCCATATGTGGAAGAAACACAGATTCAGAGTATCTCAAATGTAGTAGGAAGTGTGTGTACATGGGAGATAGGAAATATCTTCCAGTAAATCATAAGTATCATTCTCAAAAAGGACCATTTAACGAGAAGCCCGAGCATCGCATTGCACCTCAAGTTGTAAAAGTGAAAGATATTTTTGTAGAAACAGAAGGAAAGGAAGGGAACTGGGGGAAGAGTGAAAGTAAAAAAAGAAGGAGAAATATTCAAAAAGGTGAAAAATCGATCCTTGTTGTGTGGAAGAAAAGGTCAATTCTATTCAATTTTCCATATTGGGAGGTATGTACACATTAACTCTAGGTAATTATTAAATGTATAATGCTTTAAGGCTTTCACTAATTTATATGTCTTGTTTGAATCCATTGTTTAAATTTTCCTCCATATTATCATGTATTAATTTTGATATGCTTGGATGCAGAAACTCTTAGTACGTCACATCTTAGATGTAATGCACGTAGAAAAAAATGTATGTGAAAGTATTTTTGGCGCCCTTCTGGATATAAAAGGAAAATCAAAGGATGGAAAAAATTATTGTGATGACTTACAACAGTTGGGTATAAGGAGGTCACTATGGCCACAAGAGCAGGGAAAAAAAATATTTCTTCCACCTGCACCACACACTCTTTCAAAAAAAGAGAAAGAGACATTTTGTGCTATTTTGTTCACATTAAAAGTGCCTGATGGTTATAGTTCAAATCCTAGAAATCATATATCTATGGAAGAACTTAAGTTTCGTAGTATGAAAGCACATGATTGCCATATTCTCATGCAACAACTCCTTCCAGTAGCATTGTGCCATGTGCTACCAAAAGCAGTGCGAAACTCCATTTGTATGCTTTGCTTCATTTATAAGCGAATCTGTGCAAAAACAGTGGATCCAACAGATCTTGAAAAATTAGAAAATGATGTTGTGGAGACAATGTGCTTACTCGAAAAATAATTCCTGCCCTCATTCTTTGATATCATGATACATTTGACAGTACATTTGGTATGAGAGCTACGTTTATGTGGCCCAGTCACATACAGATGGATGTACCCTTTTGAAAGGTAAGTGAAATTTTACTGTGTGTACAACTCTAGATCAGATTTGTTGATTTTATATGCATGTAGATAGATTAAAAGTTTCAACATATGAATAGGTAAACATGCACATATGAGGATCTGCCTGAAGGTAAGACACTTGCAGAAATATAAAAATCAGAGATAAAATAGAGATACCCTGGGAAACCCTCCTGGGGTATAAAACCCAACAAAACTTCTTTTGGGATTCTTTCAACAAGTACAATATCAAAGCATACACTTAAGAGTAACAGACTGAAATTAGATCGTTGAAAATAATGAATATGTTTTCAGCTTTTACACATTTCCTGACTGATTGTAACTTCAACTGAATGATGATAGACATTTACCAGTTAGGTGATTGTGATAACACCATCCATGCCCATTATGGATTTCCATTGGTGATTTCCA